>CAWVQA010001367.1:155000-552846 GCA_963932145.1 Acanthosepion lycidas
TCTGTTTACCTCCCTGGATGAAACTCTGCACTTCGGCATAGCCTCGTCCGGGTTCCTCTCTGCAGAAGGCAGAAAGTTCGACCAGCGCAGCTGGGAAAGATCCCAGCTCGACTCTCGTGCAGACAGATGAGCTATTCTCATTTGTTAAATGAAAATTATACTGGAATTGTAGGTTCACCTTTGAGAATTTAAAGTTCACGCAGGCCCAATGTGAAAAGCTAAAAGATTGGATAAGGATAGGGATTTTTTCGCACACCACTTGACGAGTCCATTCTTTCTATTTCTTTTCAGAATTAGTTTTTCTTATTTGAACTCTAATTAACCTTTAAAATTAGCCTTATTGAAATAGATATGTTTAATAGTACGAAAAGTTAGAGCAACAGTTCTGAATGATGATTATAAAATGTAGCCACTTTATTGTGGTGAATTTAGTAGTGATTTCGATACACATTGGGTGTTCTATACTTGTGGCTTTGTGACAGAAATAATCTACCTCAGTTAATGATATTATAATATGAGGATTAGTAATAAAAATAATATCGAAGGTTTAATGAGACAGTTCAATTTTATTATGATAGACCCTGGTTGCGATCAGTGATTTCCAAAGTAGGCACCCTTGGTGGATGGAAAGATATGTGGAGGCGGTGGGAAAAATGTGGGCAGCCAAAGGGTGGTAGTGGCACATCTGAACCATAACACACACCACACTCATTGTACCTGAAGTGTTCACTTTACAGTGTATCCCATTTATATAGCAGTTATTATGGGAAATATTAAGATACTCATTTGACATGCAGTGTAAGCACCAATCAATTTATTTAGGAAGGGTGTGGCGTTAGGATTGTGTTTTGTCACGCAAGAGATGGAAACCCCAAAACGTTTGGGAACCACTATCAGCACATGACAGTACGAATGGCAACCAATAAAAGAACAAGGGAAAACTGAGGAACATAAAGAAAGAAAATTGAAAAAAAATGTCTTCGTTGGCACCACTCGTGTGCGAGTTTGGTTCATCCGGTGCTTCCACAACATTATTGAACATCAACGCCAGGTTTATACCCAGGACGCAGACTTGTTAAAGCCCTCAGAAATGGGAAATAGTTCGGGGAACCTTGTCGAAGTTTTTGTGAAGTTCCCAAAAAATGAAGAGTGGTTGCTGCTGTTCACGAGCTTTTCTCTAGAACTCCAAAAGGTAAAGCTCGTGAACAGTAACAACTACAGAAGCTCATGTCAATCGTTCCACCTGGCCACCGAAAGCCGCATTGAGATTCTGGGAGGACTTCCCCCACAACATCCAGCCGACGACCCAGAAGAATTTTGTAAATCTTGCTGCCAATGCAAAACAGGGAAATACCGCAGTAGTTGTGGCAGATTGACCGTTCTTCTTTCTTGAAGATGGTAATGATGTTTGCGTTTTTGAAGTCATCCGGGATGATCTTGTTATCCCACATTCGCAACACCAGGTAGAACAACTTGGTTCTCAATACGTATCCCCCATGTGTGAAGATCTTCATGGGGATGTCTGGACCGAGAGCTCTTCCAGGTTTCATTCATTTGATGACTTTTGTGAATACCCGCAATGATGGATGAAGGGTCATCTATAATTTGACAGATCTTTGTGGAGTGTTTATCAAGAGATCTTCTGGGTTTTGAGAGAAGTTGTTCAGGAGAAGATGGAAATGTTCTCTCCAACGATGCATAATCCGTTCTTCTGTGTTGAATCTTTGGCCGTCAGAAGATTTCAATGCACCAGTAGAAGACTTAATGGGACCGAAAATATTGGTCTCTGTATAAAAGCGACGCACGGCTCCTTGGTCTGCATAGCCATGGAGTTCAGCGGCCTTGGCTTGCCACCAGGTGTTCTGGATCTCTCGGAGTCACCTTTGGTGCATCTGTGGTTTTTATTGTTTCTCGGCTCGTGGTTTTCGAAAGCATTATGCGCCACTCTTGATTCTGGCGTTTTAATTTGCCAATGACCTCATCTGTGTCAGATGTTATAGCGTCACGCCGAGTGTTCCAATCATTCGGTCAAGGATTCTCGTAGTGGCTTTCCTTCAGATGTTCCAAAAAACTGCACATAGAATTTAAAAACCCAAGAAAAAGTATCACGAGGAAAAGACCAGCCATATTTGAACAGAGAACTTTTAGAGAAACAATCTTTTACAATTTCAGCTCAGAAAAATTAACCAATTGTGTTGAAGCAAAAATAGTAACTTCCGCCACTGTGAGAGAGACATAACTGTAAAGGACATGCATTAATATAGCAAGTCGGATGAAATGTGGGTGAGCATAAAAGTAGATGTAATAGACAAAAGTGAAATCGTGTAAACACTTCTTCGAAAATGTAAACTCATTCTGTGAGGTTAAAACAGATGTTGAGATGAAAATGAAAATAATTTACTTTTAGAACCAATTGAAGGAAGAAGACTAAATCGGTTTCTTGAGAATAAGGGAGAAGAAATATGTCAAATTCAAAGAGAGAAAAAAGAAATCAAAAAACACCATCAACAATAAAAGGAAAAGATTGAATTCTGAAACATTTTGAATCTTTGTACTCTCCATGCTTTTGACAGTGTGCCAGGGTTCTATGCAAATCACAGGAAGTCATCATTATCATGGGAGACCTAAACGCCAAAGTAGGCAGGGAAAGAGCCGAGGATATAGCAGGAAGATTCGGATTAGCAATCCGCAACAAGCGTGGAGAAAAATGGATGATCAGTGAATGGTCATGGTCTCAAGAACATCCGAGACGTCTATGGACATGGAGGAGCTTAGGAAGAGAAACTAAAAACTAAATTGATTATATAACCATCAACAAAAGATTCAGGAATGCAATGATTCACTGCAAAACCTACTCAAGTGCCGACTGCGGAAGCGCGATCATCGCCTTCTTATATGTGAACTAAGAGTGAAACTGCAGAAATTGAAGAAAGCCTAACGCAGCACATAAACTGCAATACAACAAACTCCTGAGCGATCTTAACCTAAAAGAAAAATATATGGACAATGTGAAAAGGAGATATGAGGCATACATTGGTAACTCGAAATGGGACTCACTAAGAGACGCTTTAGTGACACCAGCAAACAATTTCATCATCATTTCCTGAATATATCAAGGCTGGTGAGCAGATCCAGCAGATCCTTGTGACGTACTTTGTCGAAGGCCTTTGTATAGTCTATGAAACATAGATGCACGTCCTTCTGCATTTTTTCAATTATATATATCATATATGTGTTTGTATGAATTGTAGGGACATATGTATAGAGGTATGTGCATGTATATATGTATATATATGCATATGTATGAGTATGAATGTATATATATGTGGTATGTATAGGTACTAGCGTAGTTTTTGTGCTAAGTATCGTTGTATATATATATGTGTATATGTATTTTGCATGTATGTATGTGTGTATGTATGTGTATGTATATGAATATATATATGTGCGTATGTATAGATGTATATGTATATATATATATATATATATATAATTTTGAATATAAAATTGCATGTAATCTGTGTATGTATATGTATATAGATGTAAATAGTTTAGAATTAATATTTGTAACATGTGTGAATATATGTATAACATAGTAATATAAATACATATGCATGTGTGGATGGTTATGGGTAGTGTTCTTTTCATATGCTTGTTTATGTATGTAATCGTGTGTGTATGTAGGTGTATGTATATGTGTATGTAGATATGTATATATATATATATATGGTTGTATATGTATGCATATGCATGTATATGTGCGTGTATGTATATGGGTATATGTATATATATATATATATATATATATATATATATATATGTGTGTGTGTGTGTGTGGAATGTATTCAAATGGAAATGGGTCATTCTAATGGTGTTTTAAAATTACTCTTTTTAATATTTAATATCACTTTCTCCTTTAATGTTCTATAATTAGAATTATCAGAGTGTATATTTATCTTCTGGAGGTATTTTCATTTCAAATTGATAACTTAAATTAAATTTAAATATACCACTCTTTAACTATCAATATTAATAGTAAAATATTGACAAAATTTTTTTTAATAATTAAGCACTTCAGAAGTCACATAACGTTAAACTTTAATGAAATCAAACAAATAAATTTCAAATATTAAAATATTGGTAATTATTTATAAATGTATGTATATATAATTTATGTATGAATATAGATGAGCATTTGTGTATATTGTTACACGTGTGTCTATGTGTGCATTTGCGCATGTAAATAAACGTATGTATATATGGGATTTGCATGAATATATTTGTGATATATATAAGAAGAAAGCAAAATCTTTAATATTACCCTCAAATATTATTCCATAATGAAACCTAAACCTTTAGTAAGTAAGTTTACCCATATAATAATAAAGAAAAATTGCATTCATAAATTAGATTAAAAGTAAAACTAATAAAAATGTTACCGTAACTATTTTTACAATATTAAGGAAGTACGATTGGTCGGGTAAATAAACTATTATAATTTAAAATACTTCTTTAATATGTTCTCTATAAATGTGTTAATAAAAATAGTAGTTAACTTATATTAAGTCCCTAAACTATTTGCTTAAAAATTAAATATTTAAATTGATAGCAATCATCAATTTTTTTTAGACATCTAAATTTCTATCAAGCATTGAAATCTATCCTTTACATAAATTGTTAAAACCCAATTACAGCCTCTTTCGATTACTGTTTTCTGTCTCCTCTTTCTTTTTCATTTTTAATTTTTCTTTTCTCCCTACTCCCCTCCCATTCTATATATCATTTCCGTTAAGTTAACCATCTAAATAGGTCATGGTCTTGTCACCCCTCCTACCCCAATATAAAGTACACTTGGGAGAGTATGAAATTAACCCCTCCCTATACTCTACCATGTCTCTTTAACTATCCCTTTCTCTTACACTACCCATCAATTTTAATCTCATTTTTCGTTTCATTTCGTTGTTGGAAATGCTATCTGATGATCGGGCGTCCTTTTAAAAGGACTCTGATGAAATAAATTATTATAATGGTACCTTAAAGTGGTCTGTTTTTCTTTTAAATATATATATATATATATATATATATATTTATGAATAAGAATGAAAATAGGAAAACTAGTAATATAAATAATAAATAATTCGTATTTTGCTTTGATAAAGTTCACATTGGACGAAACGCGTCAGCAATTACTAGTTTTCCTATTGTCATTTTTATTCATAAATATTGTCTTCTCTACTGGTTAAATCGGAGAAATTTATATATATATATATATATATATATATATATATATATATATATATATATATATATATATACAAGAAAGAAAGAAACAGAGGGAGAGAGATAGATAGAGAGGGAGAGTGAACGATATCCTCCAGACTTTATTTACCCACCACATCCAGACATACTCACCACCAGACGCGTCTTAGTGCAAGGTGCTACATGTTAGATCTCTCTCTCTTCTTTGGACTTTGATGAGAGAAAGTTAATGCCATGTACGTCAAGTACATGGTTCAAGACGTTTTAATCTGATTCCTGCAACAAGGCGATGAGTTGTTCCAACACCGATCCATATGATGCTGCTGTAAGGTGTTGACAATTTGCCCGGCCGGTAGGATCGCGAGATATGTCCACCATTGAATATTCATTCGAAATATGATAGTACTCGATTCATCTACCTGGTCCACCTACACATCCACTGGTGCTAAAGACATGGAATAATGCAAAACAGGACTAACACGATTGCCAGCATCTGTGCTAATCTTGAGGGTGCATATACGGGTCTGAATACTGTTGATATTATTTTGGAATCTATCATGTATTGACCTATTTATGCGATCATTTAATGCAACCGACTAATATTACCTGTACATTTTGTCATTGATTCATAATTCTGAACTTGCGTATTTAGATTAAGGTCAGTTATACATGACACATACTGAATAACAATAGAATGAGATTCTGTAACTGCATTATGCATATAAGATTGATAATTATATTGATGCGGGAGGGATATATATCTTCATACAATTTGTACGTTCCAAGTAATATTGCTGCATGTTGTTTTGAAATAAGGCGGATTTTTATAGTGAAATTGCCTTCATACCTCAATGTTTTTTTTCAACTAAGAACATAGAAACATATATACAGAATCATAGAACATAGAAATATATACAGAAACTTTCCATATATTTCGATATTCATGACGATGTGTTTATGGTCGAATAAATTTCTATCAAGGGAGTTATTCTTCAAGGGTCATTGATCAGTTGGTGATTGATTGACGGGATAATGAAATTGTTACTAGAAAAGTACATTGATCTCTTTATCGACCCAGAACATGAATAAGTTTTGGTCGTGGCTGTTAATATTGATTAGCACATTCTAGTGTAATTCGTAGATTTTACAAGTACATCAACATGTCAGTAGAACGAAAAAATAATATGACGTCAATTTCAGTTTTGATGACAGTGCCTGCCACCAAAATTAAAACAACAATTTCTTTTCGAAGATGGATCAGTAGCTACGGCACAAAAATAGAGGCTAAGCCATCAGAGCTTCGATAATGCAATTTTGTGAAGTTCTACGAGAATATATATGCATACTCCCTCGATGCAAGGGCTTGACTGTTGTGTCTAGCACCTCAGTGAGTATTGTAACATTGACCCTGAGGTTCTACAGAAAGATGTGGGTCAACACAAGATCCTTGTTGATCCCGCTCTCTCCGGTCATCCTTGGTGCATATATTTAATGTGCAGCAATATGAACATTTCCGTGTAGAGAGACTTGCTTCTTCTGTTTACCTTTTGATCCTAATCATTCTGCTTGTCGAAAAAGAACCAGACAAAGTGGTTCTCCTCTCATGTGATTGAAATTGATCAGTAAACGCTTCAGTCAGATTACACGATTCTCTTGGATATTGCTGAACATGAACTGTTCACATTTCGTTTGATTTTGTACTTGATATCCACAGGCACTACACGCCTGATAATGAGTTCTACTAATTTGAGCTTTCTCGGCAACAAAATGTCTTTCTTCGTGTTGTTCCCACTAGTGTCTAACGCCTTTTCATTTTATGTGTCAGAATGCAAGCTGCCATGTTATGGCTTCCGCTTGAAAGAGAAATGAGAATGTTGGCATATGTCACATAACATTACGTTAGATTATCTTCAACTTTTATTGGTGCAACCTGTATAAAGGTCAAGGCAATACAATGACGAACCAAGATAGGGATTAAACAAATATAAAACAAGCGAATGCACAAGTTAGACCAGACAGAATACAAAATTGGTATAATTGGCGGGAAGGAAAACCCTAGAACTGCGCAAACAACTGCGATTTGAACATACAAACCAATGGTATATGCACAAGCCAAAACCTGCCCTGAGAAGGAAAAATACAAAATCCAACGAGACAGAAAAAAGTCAGTCTGTGAATGTTGCCGTTTCAGTATAAAATCAAAAGTGCAAAGTTAGATAAGACTGTAAGAGCATGAAAGTAATAGCAGTATCCATCGTTATTGGAGCGCTAGGAATGATCCTGAAAACTTATTTACATTATTCGGACTGTTATCCTCATTTTCGGCCATTGTATATCAGGTATGCCAGACCACAGCAGTGGTGAACCAAACTTGGAGAGTTGACTTAAAGGGAAATAACTAAGAGATCCGGAAGAGGCATGACACGTGGAACTAGAACAGTATACCCCGGTGGACGAAATAAAGGGTTCGGTTCGAAATTACAATTATCTGAAGAAGGCCGGAGCGTACAACGGCCGGAACGTTGTGAATATGGCAATGAAGATGAGGATAACAGTCCGAATAATGTAAATAATCGTAATATCTCATCTCAGAGATACAGACAGATCCTGAAAAGTTTTAAAAAGAAGTAAGGGAAAATCTCCGGAAGTGTCGAGATCATTTGTACAAAAGCATTGCTGAAAACAAAACTGGGACAATACTGGAGTGCTGATGAGACTTGTTGTCACTTAGTCTCACGTGCAAACTATCAGTTGCTAACTGGTGTGAGCATTTAATGAGAAAAATAAGTAATCCTCATATAAAAGCACAAAATTTTAAATCTAAAATTTATTTACACATTGTTGTCTAACACTTTTTACTGAGCATACAGATACTACGTTTTGATCCTAGACAGAGTGACGTGAAGTCATAATTTGATCTTTGGCATGTACACAGGTACTCCGATCCAAGTTAAAGTACAAATGCATGTATAAATAATCGTATTTTTTATATACTAGTAACAATATTGACAATAAATGTTACAGAATCTTTGATTAATATTTTTTAAATCAATATTTAATGAGTAATGATATCATATTCATACATCCCCCTCATCCAACGAGGTACATGAATTATGTACCTCGCTAGATGAGGGGGATTCACTCCCACTACTTTTGTTGAACCGAACAAATGACTATCTTTTTTACCTCAATATATGACAATCATTTGTCTGAAATCATAACTGCAATTAATTTTCAAAATAAACCAGAAAACGTCCTTTTCCGTTTTTTTCAAAACATTTAAAACTCTTATACATGTCATATATATAAATAAGTCCAAATCTCATTCTAGAACATAAGTACAAGCAAAAGGGAAACAATATATTTAAAATCGAAACAAAAAAGATTACATCACTTTATGAGAGGTTCAGATAAAATAAACAATAGAATGTGGAATCCATAAAACTTAATGTGTGATTTAGTCTTCATTTTAACATTTGGTTTTGATTTTTAACATTTACTTTGTGGCGCTTTAATTGGATGCAGCACACAATTATTAACGAATTAGATCCATTTTTCTGCTCATAATTAGTTTCTCTTCGTTTCTATGGAGGCAGGCAACAAAATTAAGATCCAACATCATTTTAGGAAACGGTCCTGTGAAATATTATCAAAGATGTTGCAAATACATCCGGCCACTTTAAACTCCTGAAATCAGTGCATTTTTACTTTTTAGTTAAGAGCGTCGCTTAATTCCTACCAAAACACCATAAGTTCAATGGGAAACAGTGACCAATTGCTTATTTGATACTGAGAAGCAATATTCATAAAAGAATTAAAATGAAAGGATTTTATCCCTATATATTTAAGGATTCACAACGAAAGTTTTTCAGAAATAAATGCGGGGAGAGGTCATACATGTTTGTATTAAGTTGGTGCAAAAATAATGTCGTTTTTTGACGTATTTTAACGTCAAAAAACGACATTATTTTTGCACCAACCTAATAACAACTACATTTTATACGTTGGTTTAACTTAATCTTTACCATCTAAATAAAAATCCAGTTCTTTTCTGCGTTTTTTCTTTCATATCTTTAGAAGCAGTAATAAGGCCACAACACTCATATACGCCTCTGTTGCGATAACGCTAAGAATAAAGTAATAATAGTGAATCTATTTAATTTCAATATTCTTCAAAAGACCATCGTTCATTATTAGTTGGTTATTACGTATTGTAAAACTTGTTTTTCTATGATATGACCTAAGAAAGAAAATTATTCTGTGACATTGAAATACGATGTGTGGTGGCCCTGCAGTTTGTGATTAAGTCACTTTAGCTGATCTGGAGATTACAAAGGTCCACAATGGAGGATTAAGCGATTTTTTCAGAATAAATCATCAATCCCCAGCAACGGATTATCTTAAGCAATCGAGAAGATTGAAAGATTTTCACTGATGGCCAGTATAACTAGAACATGTGACAATTTCTTGCTATGTGAATTGTGTAAATTATTTTTTCGTTGTTATTGTTGTACCTTGTTCTTTCCTGGAGTCTTATTTCCTTCCAAATTCGTACACATCTTGTCATAAGTCATTTAGGACATTTTTAAAAGTTTCTTTCCTCTATTTATGCTTCAAGTTTAATTTTTTTAATTTTCTTTTGTGTTAATTAAATTCCTTACTTTTTAAGTAGTTGGGAAAAATCAATTGTTTTTTTCGAGTCACAGACCATGAAAAGGATTATGGATGAAAGTTGGAATTAGTAAAATTCTGGAACAAATAATAACAGCCTACATAGATGTAATGCCCGTGAGTGAAAAAGAAAACTGAATACTTATCCGATTGGTTTTAGACATCTATCTCTTCATCTTCTCTCAAAATGCAGTTTCGTAATAAAAGACTAACAGACTGATGGAAGAGGAAAAGAATTAGTAATGCTTCATGTTTCATTTCTACTTTGGAATTGAAGAAAAATAATTGTTTATATTCATACTTGTTCCTTTGTTTCAATTTTGTTTCATAAAGTTTGTAATGAATTCATTAGATGTATAATTAAGTCTTAATAAAAGAAGACATTGAATAAACTCAATACTGCTTCATCCCATTCCATTATTTCTAGACTAAAGACGAATACAGTAATGGCTGCTATCTAGTAAAGCAAACATTTCCAAATAGAAATGATGCCCATCCTTTTCACTGTGGTAATCAATTGAAAAATAAAAAATGAAAATTTTGTCAGTAACCACCGTTCAAAGAAAAAACAAAAACAATCTTATTTTCAAAGAAACCATTTCTCAACGTTATTGATTCTACTTTAGAGGAAAAAAAAATCTCATTTGTAAATCATTCTCCAAAGATAAATTCATTGAAACGGTGATATCTGTTGTGTTGACCGCAAAGCAATCATTTTGATTTCATTTCTTCCACTCCTTATTATTCGGCCTCGTCTTGCCCTTCATGACTTTCAACAAAACATTTCAATTACATAAATCGAGAATATTAAAAACAGTCAAAATAGAAGAGACATTTGATAAAAAGAGAAAAAGGCATAAATTAAAATATGTAATGGATGTGTTCCGTTATTTTTAGTGGGTCTACATATTAAAGTGAACATCCCTATTTTTTGAACAGTGAAATTAATGTCAACAATCCTAGAGATCGAGAAATTTTGCTAAATTAAATAGGTCTTCTGGCAGGAACCGAACGTGTATTCCCTTTTTACATCACCGAAACGGTATGTATGCGCGCGCGCCCGTGTGTGTGTGAGTAAAGTTGGATGAGAATCCGACGGAAGAAATATACAAGACAATTTGGAATTTTTTTATCTTAATTTATTTTGTAATCACGAAGGTCAATCCGAAAGTAATGCTTCTTGTTTTATTATGTCGTTACGTCAGAAATGGATTTTATTGGTATAGGAATGGGGGACAGTTACGCTATCAGGCAAACGTCATACCAACTGTACCAACGAGACTCGGTGACGAAGAGGTAACGAATTAGACTCGATATAGCGCTGTTCGATCACAACTTCCGTGGTGGAACTCATCCGTGTTTACCTATTCATCTGTTTAGCTATAGGACTTGGAAGTTGTGTCTTCTATACACGATGAATTACTTAATTATGATATATATATATATATATATATATATATATATATATATATTACGATAAAAAGTATATATGCTCTTTTATAATAAGGATTAATATATTTGTTATTACTAGGACCCACCTGAATAATATACCAACAGACCTATTACCTGTACTATATAATAATAGTAATAATAATAATTACCTGTACTATATAATAATAATAATAATAATAATAATAATAATAATAATAATAATAATAATAGACAGAGGGGAATTAGACCAAGAAACAGTAGTATTAAAAAGTGCTCAATGCAGGTATAAAAATACAAATTTAACGCGTAGAACTTTTAGCCGATTTTTCTACCTTTATTTCCTAACGCATTATTTTTTTTTAATTTTATGAACGCTACATTATTTAAAAGTGCACAACATGAGGAGTGGTAGAAGGTTGAAAACAAGGTAAGCGAAATCAGCTGATCTCCTAATTTGTTAAACTATACTATAATATATATATTTATTAAAGCCTAAGGCACGTCAGCGTAAATGACGGTTCCGTATAGGATGCAGGTTCGAATCCTGTCAAAGAACGAATATTTTCTATGAAAATTTCTCGGACATTCAGGCCGGTAAATGTTATTTAATACTGTTTATTATAAACAGAGCATTTACTTAAATACTTGTATCTATAACGTTAAACATAAAAATGTCTTTAATAAATAAATTGTCGGACTTTGTCCATTTCGTAATATATATATATATATATATATATATATATATATATGTATAATATAATACATATATGTGTAATTTATAAATATAAAATATATATAATATAAATATATATAAATATAATATATATATAGATATATAATATATATATATAATTATATATACATGGTATACATAATATAAATAATATAATATATATAATACAATGTATATATAATACAATGTGATATATATATATATATATATATATATATATATATATATATCATACATACATATATATATATATCATACAAATGTGACTGAGCAGGCGTCTGCAACAAGGATTGGCTAGTCACTCTAGAAGACGGATGTGCTTTGAAGCTAGTATCTACTATATATATAAAGTAAATAAATGAATAAATTAAATAAATGAATAAACCCTTTCTCTTTCGAAAGACCAATGAAACCTGCTATTTAACCCATAGATAGGGTAGGGCATAGACGAATAATAGACTTTCCCAAGTACAAAAGTGAACGCAACTGTCTAGACAGAAATCTGAGCCCGGCTAGCCGCTTCCACTTTCCGCTATTATATATATATTTATTTTTCTAAGAAATTAATTGGATTTTCATTCCAACAACAAGGCAGGGTATTTGTGAGATCTCGAGTAATTAGGCTAGATGTTTTAAATTTTTTGTAATAAATGACATATTACAGATATTTATTAATACCCAGTGATATTTACCTATATTTTAATGGTTTTCATATTGTTTATAGCTCACGTGTATATATTATAGTTACAATAAAATTTGAGGTTTTTTATTTGTTTATATCAGGCACGATCGAGTAATGGATAGCGGCTCGGATTGAGGAATGGGAGAGCCGGGTTCGAATTTCAGTCGAATTCATTACATTCATTTAAGTGCTAATAGCCTTTGGAAAGGTATAAATCCTCTTCTAGCAGGTATTTACCCATAGCTTTGTCGTTCGAATTCAATAATGCATAATTAAATCATATATATATATATATATATATATATATATATATATATATATATATATAGAGAGAGAGAGAGAGAGAGAGAGTGAGGAGAAAGAGAAGGCGGGAGGGTGAGAGAGATTGGATAGAGGAATCAACACTGCATAGGGACTGTTTCATGTTTCAATCGACCAACTTATTTATCTTATGTTCTGTATAGTCTAGCATAAATACAATTTGGGAAAACTCAATAAAGATTGAACCCACAAATTACCAGACTAACTCACAACTATTGCGAGATTTCCTGACCTGTTCTATAGCCTTGGATGGCAACGGTCTACCGCAGAAAGAAAAAAATCAGCCTCGGCAGTCATGTATCGAAAGATACATGATCACCTAAGCGTATATCACGCATGGCACATAACTGACTGCTATCAAATCATATTAAATCATATATATATATATATATATATATATATATATATATATATATATATGAGAGAGAGAGAGAGAGAGAGAGAGGGAGGGGAATGGGGGGAGGGAGAGAGAAACTGAATAGAGGAATCAACATTGCATTGTGACTGTTTCATGTTTCTATCGACCAAGTTATTTATCTTAAGTTCTGTATAGTCTAGCATAAATACAATTTCGGAAAACTCAGTAAAGATTGAACCCTCTACAGAAGTCATAGATTACCAGATTAGTCTGGTAATCTATAACTCAGAACTACAGTGAGATTCCCATTCATTCATACACAAATATGCTTTATCAAATAGATATTGTTCTATATAATACATTTGTATTTGCAACTTGTCTTTGCACTAAATGCCCATTTTCATCGCTGGAAGGTGCTTCCCAAATTTCTTTCTTTCCGATTTAACAACATAACTTGAAAGAGAAGAAAACAGGCTTTGCCGTCGGTGGGAGGGGAAAACAGTTTTGTTTTTAAAGTCTGCTTCAACTTAAACAAGATTTCAATCTGACTTGCAACTTGACATAAATAAATAGTAAGAACTGATTCGTTGTTATAAAGACAGGAGTAACTAACTAGTATCGACCTTATCCACTAAGACCCTTATACTAATAACTACAAATTCTTAATCCAGCTATTGCTTATGTACGAACGTTTACATTTTCTGTTATGCAACACGATTAACAATGTGGCCATCTAGAAAGCCTCAGCAATTAAATTTGCTTTATGCCCCGAACAATATTTTGATGTGGATAATAAATCCCAGCTTAAGTTCCGATTTATTATTAAGAATTCCCTCAAAATTGATTATTCTCCAAAATATATCCCCGATATAGGATATGCGATATGCGATATGCACCTATACATATATCAGAGTTATGAACAACAATGTCAAAAAGAAGAAAAAGAAATCCTGTGTTACACGTTTCGTCATTCAAAAAGAATTCTTCAGATTAATAATCGTTTTATGGAATCATTTCGGGAAACGGAACGAAACAAAACACACACCAGTTACAATTCTACATCGAGGGATAATACATGGGCGCTTAGGCCTAAATTTAAAATTATATACATAACTAAAATCTAAAATTAGATACATAGCTGACTTCATTCAGTTTCCGACTGCTTTTGGTTTTGTTTTCATCGCTGTTTTTAAGTACTGCACATTGTAATAACTACCTTTGTTAGACATGTTAAATGATCATAGATTTACATTTGCAGGTTATGAAATCTGTTCACTTTCTCTTAATTCCCTTATTCACATGCGCACTGAAGTCATTAATCTGTGTCGTATTTATCTAAAATCTTTCTCGGTCTGTCATTAACTAGCGTAAACCCGTTAAAATCTTTTAAAATCTCATCTGGAATATTTTGATATACTTTCTAATTTTTCATAGTTTTGTCATAAATATATTCTCGTTTTTACCTTTTCTATCAATTAGATGCAAAATTACATTTTGCAGAAAGTCATACTGCAATTATTCGAAGTGCAAGATAATTCTCACCTCCTTATATTCACACAAAGAACACATTATGCACGCGCACAGTAATTTGCACCAATAATATATATATATATATATATATATATATATATATATATATATATATACGTGTGTGTGTGTTTACAGACAAAGCAAAGGTAAATGTAAATATTTCTTTGGGGAAAAGATTGCGCTGATGCAAGATTATGTGAATGAAATTAGCAAAGAAACAGCTGTGCACAAATGAAAATAGTTATGACAGCAATTTGCGCAGACGCCACCCATATAAATTATTAAACTATAAGGTATCACACTAGGCTTAATAGGTAAAATATCCTATCCTAAAAAGCAAGCTTAAGATTAGGTGGTATCAAAATGAGGATTAATTGGTATCAAAATGTTCAGAATTATGAGGATTGATTAGGTCTACAATCCTAGAAAAAATAGAGCGGAGAGAATAATGAAACTTGTATCAAAATGAAAAGTTCTCTCCAGAATTACGAGGTGTGATTGATAAGTAAGCCCTCCAAAACTATTCAACAAGTTTTAAACCAGATAGAATAAACTGGCATCAAAATGAAATAAATTTATTTTCAGAATTACGAGGATTGACTGACAGGTAAGGCCTCCAATCCTAGAAAACATTTTTAGACAAGATAGAATAATGAAGTTGGTATCAATATGAAGTAAATTTGTCTTCAAAATACAGGGTGCCACAGAAATATAAAGGTAAGGCATTAGTAAGATGAAGACACCATTGCCACTAATACGAAAGGTATTTCTACCAAACCCTATTATATTTATTTTTCAATACATTGACCAGTTACAAATTTGTGTTATCTACCTGTCCACAAAGAAAGTTCTTGGTTTACTTTTGTTCCAGTTCAATAGAGTGGCTCTTCAATTTTGGCATCAGATGAAAAATATTGACCTTCCAACATTTCTTTTATTTTGGAGAACAACCAAAAATCTAATGAAACCAAATCGAGGCTGTAGAGAGAGTGGAACAATCATAAATTTGAGGTTATTCACCCTTTATTTTGCACTGGCGTTTGTTAGTGTTGTAACGTTAAAAAAAACTCCTTTCAAGGCTTATTTTGCGAAAGCATTGTTTGATCGTCCGCAAGTTTACATTGCGAATAGGGCTTGCATATTTAGTAGGAAGCTGAAGGTGAAAGCGTTGTCTAGTATCAGGAAAAATATTCTGATGGGAAAATAAAACGCGTGGTCATTAGTTTAAATGTAAAACTTGATGGCTAGATAAAACACTTTCATTTCCTTAATCGCTCTGAAGAGAAACAATGAATTGGATTATAAAAAGAGAAAAAAGCAAAAGTGAAGAAAGAACAGTACAAGACAATGTAATAAATATGTATAAATCTATACAACATTGCAATGTAATAAATGCATATGATGCAAGTATAGACATTGCACTCAAAAATCCAGACCATCATCAAAAACGTTAACTGCAAATATCAGTTTAAATAAGTTCAGATAATGAGCATTACCACTAGTAGTTCGATGTAAACTTAAAATGTATTTAGAAATGATGAATATAATAGTCGATGATTTCATCATGTCCTCGAAGTGGCAAGTCCTTAGAATGAAGAGAACTATGTGCGAGTCTTGTCAAATGAACTATCATGTTACTTACATTATTTATATTCGGACTATTGCTCTCATCTCTGTTGTTGTTATCAACGTTTCGGTCGTTGTACCATCCAGTCTTCCTCAGGTGCATATTGATTTGTGTAATTTACAGCGAATTTTGAACTGAACTCTTTATTTAACCGACGAGAGTAGACTCTTCTCGCTCATGTCTATCGTCTTGTTTTTATTCTTATTTAGTACTGTTCAGTTACTGCTCGCTCATTTCAACTGAGTGTAGGTACACACTGCTCGACACAGGGATTGAAATCAAACACTGTGTCACCAAATTCACAAACGAACGCTTTAATCCATTAGGCCATTGTCCTGTAGTGGATTAAAGCATTGGTTCATGAAATTAGTGACAGATATTGTGAGTTCAATTCCTAGGTTAGTTGTCTTTGTTTAGCGACATATCATCTCTATGGGTTTATTTAATGCCGAAATATAAATATTTTGTACGTAATTTTATTTTTTGGAGATAATTGTTTTAGTGATACAAGTCCTTCTAATTAACCCATAGCTTAGGGAGAAGAGGGGGATTCATACCTTTCCCAAATGAATATAACGAACCAAACTGGAACTGAAATTGTGTTCTCTGAGTTCTAATTCCGAGCTTACGTCACATGATCTTGGGTTTTGTATTCAGTGGAAATGGGGGAGCAATAACTGAGCAGTACTAAATAATAAGAACTAGACCATATATCCTTAGATATGAGCAGTGGAACGAGAACAGTCTACTCCCGTAGATAAAGTGTTCGGTTCAGAATTCCCTGTATATTACCCATATCGATATACAGCTGAGGAAACCCGAGGGGGTACAATGGTCGAAACGTTGAAATAACAACAAAGATGTGGAATATAAATAGCGTAAATAATGATAACTCCTCATCCCACAAATCTAAACGGAACTTTGTCATTATTTACGAAATGCTAGTGAAGCAGTCTAACTTTGCTAACATTTCTCGCTTTATTGCAGACAAGCCAGAGAACTGTAAGAACGTGAATTATCAATAGTGATACTGAATTCCCCGTTTTGATGAACGATAATATAGCTATTAGAAATGTCCGCATCGCTTATATTATGTGCATACAATACCTGGCTTTTCAATAAGAATTCACCACCGAATAACTAAAACTGATGCAACCATGTTGAATAAGAAAATTACCCTGAGACAGCCGATATGGCTCTAGTCATTTTACTATTAAATACCAAGATTATAATTACTATTTAAATTGTTTCCGATCTGTTTAGAAATCGTTCAAAAGGATTCAGTCATTTGAATGTGTGCGTTCTCCTACATTCGGTCATTTTGTTAACAAAAATAAATTACAACCCTGACAGATCTAGGCTAACTCATAGCATTTGAACTGTTATTTTTAAATGCAGTCTAAAGTCTGCTGTTATCCAGTTATACTTCAGCTTCCAGGAAAGTCTCATATACGAAGGGGCAATGAAAATTTATCGGTGCAACCATGTAAGAATTCGTCCCAAATGTTAATTTTTGGAAGTTGATGGAGTCTAAACATTTTCAGCATCCACTTGGACTTCACGAAATACAAATAAACGGGTTATGGTTTGAAGAGATTTTTGAAATAGTTTCTCGTTCTGCCAGATTTGTACTCTCTCTAAGTTTCTCCTCAAACTTTTGATGGCGAATGAATGGTTAATAGAAAAGTATATTACCAACGTCTTTTCAAAGGGAGTAAATGTTTGGATAAAGTCATTACTGAACAGGATGATTCGCATAGAGACTGTGCTTGATTCAAGTCCCTTTGTTTTACTGACCTAATCAATTATATCTGGATTTCGAGATGATGTTCGACATAAGGTATAAGGAAAGAAATTGAATCCCGATATGTCAATTTACAGTGGCCAAAATAATTAGACGGACAGAGGGAGAGCTTACTTGATTCAATATCTATTGTTTTTTTTTTTTTTTTGTTTTAAGTTTATATTAGATAAAGAACCGTTTAACTATTGTTGTCAAATTATGTCGAACGCAAAATAAGGATTTTCAGAATACGATGCAAACGGAGCAAAGAGAGAAAAAATTACCTTGGAGATTATCGCTGATTTTACAAGTACAAAACGGTTACAAGAGAGAAAAACAATGCTGTGTTCAAATCTAAGTGTTTTGATAGTCTGCATTCAAATTTCTGGTTTCTACTTGAACTCTAGTCTATGATAGCGGAAACAAACCATGTACCATCTTAACTACTAAACAGATTGATCAATAGAATGGGTGGATGAGATGAAGAAAAATTGTTGCCAACTTATGGGCAGATTAAGTAAGATCAATAGTGAGACACAAAGAGATAAGAACAGTTTTAAATCCCTCGCAAAACTTTATATGTGCAGATCACAGATGTAAAAAGCTTGCACGAGACAAACTAGTAGATTTGATCAAGTGTCGATAATGAGATCGATTTATTCTCTGAAGAAAAAATATGCTCATGCTTTTCTTAAACCGGTTCATGTAACAAACGAAATAAGCATAGAGAAATATTTGAACACCATAAATTGGTGTTGACATAAGCCGCACCAAGTTCATCTGTTATTGTCTTTTGTGTAAATTGACGACCCCATTATGATGAAGCAATTATTGTATTTGCATCGACATTTTCTTTAAGCGCCCAGACTGCTTTTACAATCGATTGACAATTTCTCATTTCTTGAGAACCCTTACGTTCACTATTCTTTATTTTATTTTCATTTTTTCTTTCGAAAGACGTCATTTTACAAATGATACTCATAACTTTCTAGATAAGAGACATTATCGAGCCATTTAACACGGGTTGCCGCATACATTGATGAGAGTTATTCTTTGGGATTATCTGTTGATCAAGGGCAATCCTAATAATTTGTGAATTGTTTTTATAAAAATTATATTTTGAAAAATTCGTACATTTTTGTTAATCGTTTCACACTAAGCAAGGCGATAATGTCACCGGGGGGGTCACAGGCAGTAAAATAGAATGAGAAGACCAGGAATGGGAAAGATTGAGGAAAAGATAAAAAAAGAAATAGGGTTCAGGAAGACATAAGATGGTGATTGATGTTGCATTTAATTTTTTTAAAGATTGTAGATGATAGGGAATCAAGAAAATGACGGAGAGTGCGAGAAAAGAAACTTTAGAGTAGAAGTGGCGGTTTCCTATGGCTTGTTCAACATTAAAACGACGAGACCTAGTTGAAAAATCTAATAGCACACTTACATTCATGCACTTGAGGCACTAAGGAAAAAAGCTTATCAAAAATAAAAAAAAATGCCATGAAAATATTTATAGGAAAGACAGAGGGTAGCCATGTTACGTCGGTGAGAAAGTGATTGAAGTCGAAATGTCTGGTCAGGATCGACTACATTACAGACCTTCTATGGATTTTGTCAAGAATCTCAAAATTTACGGGAGGAGCAATAGATCAGATATTGTAACTTTATTCAATTGAGCGACGAATGGTAGATTTATAAATGTGAAATATGTATTCTGACGAGAATAATTTTCTGACCCGACACAATGAACCAACTTTCCTTGCAGTAGATGTAGCAATTGATTCGATATAATCATTCCACTTCATGTCAGTAGAAAACATGCGGCCAAGATGGCGTGGTGTTGTTCTCCTGGAGTTTAGCATTAGTCAAGCAGATCGTAGGCGAAAAGGTTCTGTGGTAATTAAATGAAAGCAATTTTGTTTTTGAGGCATTAAAATTTACAAGCTATTTCTTGCACTGAATTGTTTCTTTTAAAGAGAAAGGTTTAATTTGTCAGATACAAATTGATATCCAGTGATTTTTAAGACGGATAAATTTTGCAAGATTGGTATAAAATATCTTCCGATTACTACAAGAATTAGTACAATCGTCTACGTGTAAAATTGGCAATGCTGAGTATCCAAGATGATATAAGTATCCAATTGGTACCACCAAAATGCATACTGTTTTTTGTTTTTGCAAAATTACAATAAATACTAAACTTTCTTTTTAAAATTTACCAAAAATCAGGGATTTTTAGATTCCAGAAGGATTTTCAGCATTTATTAATGAATTAATCGTACACTTTATTAGAAAACTTTGTCGATACACTGTGAACACTTAAAATGGATAGGGGGACTATATATTTTTTATAAAGAAAAATATCAGGAACATTTTATTTCAGTAAAAAATAATAACTGATCCCCTTGAAAAATTTCCCAAAAGCTTACAAAAATATTTCAATAAAACTTTAAATATTTTTTGTAGATACTTAGTGCTTTGCATAAGTTAAAACGTTTTCTTTCAGGCAGTAGAAAAATCTACAATAGATACTTTGTAACTTCAGTGCGCTTTTGAAATTCTGGTTGCTCGTGACAACAGAGATATTTTTTTTATTAAAGTTGTTTGAAGAATTGAAATATGTAAAGTTTAATGCCCTTTCCGAGTGTTAAAAAGTGGTTTTCTTTTTATAACAGTAAAATTATTTTTTACGGAAAATCATATAGGAAATGAATTTCCTCCTGACTGGTTATATAATTATGCACGATATTTAGAAGTCTAGAATTTATATGATATTAGTGACTGAAAGAAAATAAATGAAGGCAATAAATTATTAGTATCAATAAATCTTTATCAATTTCTTCGGTTATTTTACATGTTTAAAATAATTAATTGCTATTAATAGAATTATTTTAGTAAGTAATAATATCGGTAGAATGCTAAAAATTATAAATACTTTTAAAGATTTAAGACCGAAATGCCCAACTTTGAGAGGTTGCGGAGAATTTCTCAGCTTCAACCACGTCACAAAACCAGTATAATAGTGGTAAGCTAAGTAATTCATTAAGGCTAAAATGTATTGAAAATACACTAATTTTGCAACACTTTACGATAAATTTACGTCTAGGCTCATCTACCATATTTCATTTCCTTAGAAAATTACTAATGCAAAGTATTGATAAAAAGCTGACATTATTAAGTTAAACATCTAAATTTAAAGCTGAACATTTCTATCTTTAAATTTTCAATATAAACTTTAAACGACATCTTTTGTATTTACCTCACACAAAACCTTATATAAAAAAACTTAATCGATAAAACCGTCTTTCTTCTGAAGTCCCTTTTCGGAATGAAATACGTCACTCAAGCTTTCCGTTTTCCAAATATGTGTGTGTGAGTGATAGAGAGAATACTGAAAAAAATTAGGAAGAGCTATATATAGAATAAAAATAAAGTTATGTATTGTCATTTGGCCAGATTTTTCAGAATTTGTATTCAATTGTGTGTTAATCCATGATTTACAGCCAAACAGTATAAATGACTAAAACTTACTTTTCTATTTCAAGAAAGTTCATTTTTATTATTTTGTGAGTTTTTTCTTTCCACATTAACTATTAATATTTAATATCTATGTGTATATATTTAGTATATGTTTATCAATATTGAGCAAATTAAACTCCTGTTCTAATATTTATATTGGTTTTCGATTTTTATTTTCTTTTGCGCCACTTTACAGGGAGTCATTTTTTTCTTAACTCTTCTTTCTCTTTGTTTTATACTGTATTTATTTATACTTTTAAAATGTTTTTAAAACACTAACTTGGACTCCCACAAATTATAAAAACATTCTGGTTATTGGTGATTTAGGTTTTTAGTTAAGTTAAAGGTAGATCGGGTTAAGAAAAATGACTCGATCTCAGCTAATGAATCATTTTCCTCTAACTTTGTACAAAAAGTTCCGCTTTATCTGGCTAATACATTAATACAATTCTCTGTAGACTTCAATCCCATTAAGTCAAACTTTCCTTTGTCACAGTGATTGTTTTTTTTTCGTTTTTTTTTTTTAACCTAGGGGGTATCTGCTAACCATAATCTGTAGTTCATTGGCGTTTCGGATATATCAGTTAATTTTTACTATTTCGTCCTTCTAACGTTTAATCTATTTCCTTGTAATCTACACGTTTTCTCCTAACCTACAGCTTCACATTTTCTTCCTTTGAACTCACATATTTAAAAAAAGTTTAAATACAGAGCAATGTCACCGTACATACATTATTTGTGGATTACCAAAAGCCATTTGTAAGCATCAACATCTGTTGTATCGCTGGTTCACAATTTTTATAATCTTGTAAATAAACAATTTAATTAATAAGTTAATTCTCGAGATAAATTTATAAATTCACTTTCATATGTTTGGGTTTTATCAAAATTCTAAAAATAATTTTTTAAAACAAAAATTAGCGAGAAATTTTTATATATTTATTTCTGTAGGAAAAGAAAAGAAAAGAGACATTGAACATTTGTGAATAAAGAAATTTTTACATCATCGCTATATTTTGTAGGTTCCCTGTGAATATGTGGTATTGTGGTGCTTGTAGGATTGAATGGCGATGGATAAGTTTTTGTGGTGAATGAGTAAATTGTAATGAATGAATTGGTTGTGAGTCTGAATAACTAGGTCTAGGATAGTTACTGTTGACCAGCCTTACCCCACTTCACCTTGTGCCACAAGTATGTATTTTTCATGCATAATAAATATACATTTTATGATCATTAGTTTTTTATGTATTTTTGTAGGAAAAAAAGAGAAATTTGAACTTTTTGTACATAATGAAATTCTTATGTCATGGATCTTTTTGTAGGTTCCCTGTGAACATGTAGTATTAAGGTATATGTAAGATTGGGTGGTGGTGGATGAGTAAATTGTAATGAATGAATGGGTCATGAACATGATTAGCTAGGTCTAGGGTAGTTAATGTCGACCAACTCTACCCCATTTCCCCACTTTGGCATTGTGCCGCAATTGTTGTAAAAAGGCATTGGCTTGGCTTTTTGTCACTTTGACCAACTTTGTGTGTGACGTTTTTTTCAGGTCACTTTTGGTATTTTTCTGTTGTTTTGTTGTTCTTTGTTAGCAGACCAAAGAAGACTTATTTTCTCATTCGTTCGAAGAATTTTCTGTTGAGTGTTGCCGCTTCTCAGCATGACCGACAGGAGGTTGATGAAAAAGGACCTCTTTGGGTTCGCCTCTAAGGCAGATTCACCGGTAAAAGGAGTACCTCAAAGTGAAGCAAAACAAAAGAAGTCAGTGACTCCAAGAAAGGAGTGCCTTCCATGGATCTTACTAAAAGGACTGATTCGCACCCCCACCGAAAAGGCTATAAAAAAAAGAACCAGCCACCTACCAAAGAGGCTTTTAATAACAAGTCGCCTCCCAAAGAGGCAGATCTTCAAGACCCAACATTGCAGTGTCCGAGGAATAACCATGTAGCTGTAAGTCCCCAACAAAATACCTAATGAATTTAGTGGAACTCTTGGAGTGGACCAATTTAGATTGGCGGCAAGGTTTCATTTTACAATGACAATAGCTAGATGTAACCTTAAATTCTATGCTAACAGTTTCTTCTCTCGCACTTTTCGGTTGTGGAACACTCTCTCGGCTTCTAGGTTATCCAGTCAAGTTTGATCTTCAAAAATTTAAATGTAATGTCAATCGTTTATTGTTCACTCTCCTTAAGTTTTTTCTTACACCCTAACACTTTGCGCTTTAGTGGCTTTATTGCCTTGCTTGCGTTGAAATGATATATATATGAGAGAGAGAGAGAGAGAGAGAGAGAGAGAGACAGAGACAGAGACAGAGACAGAGACAGAGACGGGGGGAACTAAGTGGAGAAAATAAAAGTAAATTTGATTTTGTATATTGAAAAGAATCTAAGCTCAATTCCTTCTAATCACTGAAAGATGAGACTTTATGCAAATGTTATTTTTCTGTTCCAAAGAGGTTTACATTTTTATCTTGTTATGTGACACACATATCTCTGTATATAATAATGGCTGTCTTAAGTCTTGCTGTACACAGTTAACGCATGAAAAGAGACCTTTGCGATTTTAATAAGCTTATTGTTAAAATGTCATTTTCGTATGATCTCACAATAAATCACAATATTTAATAATTCTGAGATCCATTAAATGCGGATTCGAGAGTTGTATTAGCTTTACGCATTTTTCTTTAACTATGATATTCATTTCTTTATTTAGAGTGAAGGAGATTTTTGAGAAATCTTCAGAAAATGGACAGAGATTTGCCGAAGGAGAGATGGAAATAACAATTATTGTGTCTACATGAAAGGGTTATCTTGTTGAAAACAGATTTGAGGAAAGGGTTAATGAAAGGAATAAAAAAGTGTACACTTGTGTATATATATATATATATATATATATATATATATATATATATATATATATATATAACTACATAAACCATGAAAGTCACACCAAAGCAACAACCGGACAGCTAGAAAATACGAAAAAGGCAAATAAGAACCATTAAGGAACCTACTTAAGAAACTCAATCTAGGAATTTTCAATAAGAAAACCAGCCCAGACGAGAGCTAGAATGGACAAAAATTTCACTTTACTTGAGTTTCAAGACTGTTCAGATTCGGATCACTGATTTGATTCAATATTTTCTGTGATGGACAAAAAAAAAAATCCTAACAGAATCAAAGTGAAGAAATATTTTCTGTCAAAAAAGTTACTGACTAGTTTAAAAGAAAGTCTGTTACATTTTACAAATGCTCGAATGATATTTGTATTCATGTGGAATAACAAATACTTGTTGGATATAGTTAAACTTGGCACCTGTCTATATTAATAGAGAACGCAGTGAGGATCAAACGAATAAGCAATTCAAATCTTAAACAACGATCATCGGTAGAATGTCTGATCTTGTTAAATTAGTCGGAATTAAAGCTGTTGAAGTTAGGTAGATTGGAGAAAGAATCTAAGTATTTTATCTTTCAGGGAAAAATCTAAAATTAGTAAAGACCTAAGTGTGTCACTGAAACTGTTTCAACGATTAAGAAATACAGAGATGAATAAGATAAGAATATAAAAGAATTGTATGCTTCAATTTTGATATCTCTGAATTTAAGTTATAGGTGATAATTCAAATCTATATCCCATGTAATTGCAATAAAACTGATCATCGTTTGTAGCTGTTGGAAATATTCATTCGAGAATTAGTTTTGTCAATGCCACCTGATATTTCATTCTTGAATGATTCTATGAATAATGTTTGAAGTACATTGGCATTCATTTTCGTAAAGATATATACACGTTTAATAATAGCATTTTTAACCATTTTACTTTATGATTTCTAGTTTAATTATGAAACAATCCTAGTTTTGACGCTTTTAGTTTCAACGACATTTGCCGTTTTCCTCACTATTAATATAATTAATTTTAAGCTTTTTGTTACAGACGGTTCTTATCCATAATTGGATTTCACTTCTTGGATTCAACCACGCAGACGCGTTTAGAATAATTTATTCGTAATTTTAGATTCTCAGGAATTCTCTCACGAATTCTTTGTTTTTTAGTTTTTGAGGATTTTTCCCGAGCCATCACTTGTTCTTTAGTTTTGGCTTGGATTGTTATCTTTACTGATGATTCCGCATTCACCTCAATTTTCCTTTAAAGAATATTTCAATACCATGACACATTCAATTCGAAAGTTTTAATTTCGTTTTTCTTTCTTGTGGATAGCGGGTGGCTGATTTAAATCTTTCGCATCTCGATGTCCTGGCCAAAAGACGATCACAGCCCATTGTGTCACATTTGCGCATAATCTTTGATTTACTAGTTAAACTCTTACGAAGGGTAATTAACTTCCCCAACGGTAGTAATCTATTTTATTAGATTTCTTCAGGCTTGTCACAGGAATTTTTCCCAAGTTATTCCTTATTTTCTTTCATCTTCCCTCGTTCTAGTGAATTTCAATTTAACACTACAAGTTATAAAAATCTTTATTTACTCGTAGTTCAACTCTATTTGATGAAAAGATTTAATTTCACACTGTCCAAAACGATTTCCATTATCTACAAGCAAAAAATAATGACTGTTTAAACGCCTTTTTTCTAGTTCAGTTTTATTTGTGCATTTTTCAGATTTATATTCCTGAGGTGATTGAGTTTTCGCGTTCACTTTGAGCTGTATTATTCTCCTTAATTCGGTGCGATTATACTAATCGTAACTACAGTGACTCCTAAAGAAGGTAGTAAATAAAATCAAGAAAGACTAAACATCAGTTGTAAGAAAATGTAAGGTTATAAGCAAAGAGACGATCCAAGATGCAAACTACAAATCTGTGATCCAGCAAGTACAGAAATTTAATTATCTAGGAATTGTTTTAACAGTGGACGGAAAATGCAACACCGAAATACGAAGGGTTATTGGGAAAGCGAAATATGTCTTCCAAATGCTAAGCAAATATATTAAGAAATGGAAAATTTTGTTAGAAACAAAGAAAAGAGAACTGAACTGTTATGTAACATAGGTATTCTTATATGGCAATGAATGCTGGAAAATCTCCTCACAGATTAAGGGACTTGAGGTAACAGAAATGTAGTTCTACAGAAGGATGCTGAGACTACCATGGATTGAACATGTGTGTAACGACGAATTTGGAAACAAAACGGTCACGTACTTAGCATCAGAAAGAGGAAACTTGACACTTACAGCGCATTAAAGGCGACAGGGACAAAGGAAAGTAGCACATAATGAACCTAACGAGCTTGTATAAATGTTTATCAGAACAGACATTCCGAAAGATAGTAAAAAGACAATTTGCTTACAATTACAAAGGATATGAAATTATTGAGAGCCATACTCATCCACATCTGGACACGGCACATAAAAAAAGTTTAATCATTATCATCCTATCAATTTGTTATGGCTAAGATAAAAATTTAACATTTAACCTATCCATTTCCTGTTTTATATTCTCTAATTAGTCACATTGATGTAGTGTTCTAACATTTCGTGCCCCTAAAACTACTTGAAATGTTTCTTTTGTAGAAATGTCTATACTTAGTATAGAAAAAGATCATTAGCAAATGTCATTATTGAAGGTTTAATGGAAAGAGGAACAAGCGTATTGACTCCGAGAAGGTTTAGTGTATTTTAAGTTAACGGCGAGACTTTTGATCTCTAGCCGCTTAGCTTACTTCATGGGCAAATAGTCATGAGCTATCATTTTCTGAGCTGACTCATTTATATTTCTAGATGGATGCAAACTCGAAGGTTTTTGGAATTTACTCCAACAAACGGCGATTAGTTTGACTTTTACATGATTGATGATTCTCTGTGGATTTTTGGTACATCTTTTGAATATGTGCATATTAACTATTTTAATTTTTAAAATTTGAATATTACTATATGTCAATTTATTTATTATATGTAAATTCAGGAAGCTTAGTTTCTTAATAGAAATGGGTAAGTGAAAACTAGTTGAACAGGTACCTAGGCGTACAGTGGAACAATCCACAAATCTTATATCTGTTTGTATCTATCTTCTCGTTACACCCACACACACACATACACACATACATACATACATACATACATACATACATACATACATATATATATATATATATATATATATATATATATATATCTTCGTATTTATTTTATCAAGTGTGCGTGTTGATACATCAATATAAATGTATCGGAAATATTTTAATTTTCTGTAATATATATATATATATATATATATATATATATATATATATATATATATATATATATATATATATATATATATCACATGCACACAAATATCTCTTCAATATATTCCTGCATATTTTTTTTTTACTATTTTTTCTGTTTATCGCTTAAGTGTTTATTTCTATTGATCTTTCACTTTCCTCTCTTCTCTATCTACACTTCTCTTCATTCACTTTCAATCCTAGAACTCATCCCTATTTTGCCCTTTTATGTCTATATCTCTCTTTACATCCATTTCTCTTATTTTGTTTTTAACTTTAATATTTCATATTTGTCTTTTAGAAACAATAGTAGATTATATTAAATTCAACGAGAGACAGAATGAAATTGAAAAACGAATCTACGTTTGAGTTCTTTTCAAACTGTAGTATTTGTCGCAGATGGAGATGTAAGCCTCGTACCCCCTTAACAGTGCAGCAGAAGTTGTAGCACAAATAGTTTCCTCTGCTGCGATAGTAGTAGTTTCAATTTTTGACTTCAGTTGTAAGCTTACTGCCAACAACCCGGTTCTTTTTAGTGAGTTATATAGCATCTCTGCTTAAAAAACAAAATCGGTCCATAAAATAGGAAAGACATTTCGTTTCAAATGTTATATACGTGAAGATGCGAACGCACACATTGATAGTAGAAAAAGAAAAACGATCTCTGTTTAAGTACATAATATACATTAACACGAAAGAAAGCTATGTGCAAAGAAACGGGAACAATATATAGTAGTAGCAAGTCTCTATCGAAAAAGTATATGGCTAATAAATATAATGCTAAACAAACATATGTGTAAGAAACGTGCGTATCAACAAAGAAAAGCTTTAAGGTATTTTTTTATGATGAATAAAAAAGTGAAAATCTACAGAGATACAACTGTACATCTGCATTATAAAGCCTGTCGCGGTGAGATAGTCTGCATGCATCCGTATATATGAAGATGCATGTAGATACATATTTGCCTGGCAATCGATATCTATATTTACATAAATGTTAAAAAAAATAATAATCTTACTATATACCCGGGCATGCACACAGAAAGATTAGCAGTAACATACCCGTCCATCTACCCGCTTCAAATGAAGGCGGACACAGAAAACATGAAATTTACTTGCAACCGACAGAGATCGATCGAAATGCATACTATTCTTTGTTTGTTTGGGGGCACAAAGACATGCTTTCACTCAGCCTGTGTGCAATGTTTTTATTTTTTAGTTTTATAGCCACCCACACAAATTAGTATGCAAAATCATCCGAAGCGAAGACGCGGTGATGCACATGCATATTTTCGAGGTCTTACCATTTTGCAAAACAAATATTTAATTTAATTAATTTAATTCCAGTGGTGTAGGGGTTATGATGAAAGACACAAACAGACAAAATAATATCTAGCAAGATAATTGTAAATTTCCAAGTATATATATATATATATATATATATATATATATATATATATATATGATACAAACATTGACACTCCTTAGAACCTGCACAAGTCATACATTTAAAGGTTTTAATTAATTTTACTCTCTCATGCACACACGCTAAAACTCATTTAAATTACGAATATACTTAAATCAGATATAGAAGGCAGTCATAAACAAATATAAAATTCTACGCGAGCACATCAGTCAGAGAATTGCAGGTAAACTAAATTCATTTTTATACACACAATTTACTAGCGGAAATTTACACATAAACATACGATCGGAAGTCACACACATACGCTCAACGACAAAGGAGACGCATACAAGCTGACATCTGTGCATACGCACGCAGAAACAAGTCGACAGTTCTCACGCAAAACCATATGCAAAAAGGCGCATACTTTTTCGAATTTGTGATAGCCACTCCCCCACATACACTTGAATGCACTTGAACCTTTACTCATGAACAGTCTCAACACTCACAGGGTCATTCCCATAACTTGCATACGCATCTTTCACATGTCACACACGTGTATAGCAAGTAATAAATACTTAATTCGGTCACTTCACTACATTAATTATACACACAAGCACGCTTATATATTCCAACAAACACGTTGACGTTGATGTGGTCGCAGTGTCACGATAAATATTTGCGCACAAGATTCACTTTCATCCCTGACATTTTTTCTTTTTTACCAAAAACAAAAACTACCTAAGATTTGAGAGACACATAGATGTTATTCAATCTGCAACTATCAATGGGCACATGCACGAACGCATAAACTTACACATAGTGAAACACGTGCACAAACAGCGGTTTTGGGAAAGAAGAATATACGATTCTATTAACCTATGTTGATTGTATGAAATAGGCTACCAACTTTGTCACATTGTGGTAGAATATACTTCAAAGAATTGTTTGTTCGTTGGATTTTAACCAATGTGCAGCGACCATCGAGAATTCCAGTGTTTTCCCTATTGTTTGTTTCTCTCATTCCAACTGGACTTTGGCAATATTTGAGAACGTATTGTTTGAAATATTTAGTTACATTACACAGGTGTTACGTGGCTGATGTGCCTCTACCTACACACATACAGACATATACCCACCAAAATGAACCCTAAAAATTCATCTCTCCCTCACTAAAAAAAAAATGAATATATACATTTTGGTGTGTCTGCAAAAACACTTCTGATTGAAAGAATTTACTACTCTACTGTGAACACAACTCCTTTTCTCTCTTTTCTCTCTCTCTCATATATATATATATATATATATACACACACACACATACACATTGTATTCTCTCCCGACACTGTATATTAAAGTCGACAGTGTCAGCGGTGGTAGAAGTGTAAACCGCAACCACAACAATATATGAAGCGAAGAGCGCGCTTCTGGAGAGGTAGGAACCTTACCGCAACATGAACATTTGAAAAGCGATCGGTCGGATTTTCCTCTAACCAAATTTCGTGTCTCCAGGGAAAAAGAGCATAAAAACAGAAGAAAGAAAGAAAAATGTTGTCCTTTTACTTATCTTTTTATCTACGTATTTAAAAAGTTGTTTTTTTTTTTTTTACTTCATTATATTTATTATGCAACTTGAATTCGTTGGACAACAGTACCAGGATAAAAATACCTACCTCCGTCTTCAGACATCAGGTAAATATAAAAATGAATATTCTGAAATGTTTATGTAGAATTACGAAAATTATGAAAAAATTACAAAGGTAATTTTAATGTCGATGTTTAAAATTTTATATTTTCATGTTAACCAGATTTATTTCTCTCATACATAGATAACAACATACATACATGTCTAGGCTGTGTCGTTGAAGCTTGCATTATATATATATATATATATATATATATATATATATATATATATATATATATATATATATATATATGCATGAACGTGTGTAAGCTCTTGCATGTACTTTTTGCTATTGCCTTATGTGAGTATTGTTATGCACATATTCATAAATGTTTTTTGACAGTTTTCTGATTATATAATTTGCTCCTGCAAATAATTTAATTATTTTAAATTCAAAAACTCATTTTTATTGAAAAAGCTTGCCGCTTTCTCCGCTTCCTTAGAAAGTACATCTTAACAATATTGTTAATTATTTTCGACATATGTGATAATTTCCATGTGTTTATTTCTTAGTGGATTGCGAACTAAAAATGGGATTTATTTTTACTTGTCAGTTTTGAAAGTCAATTTTGATCGTTTTATTTCTTGCGCCAATATAAGACTAGCTATCTGCCCCGCATTTCGAAACCGTCTTGTCGGCAATACTGCTTGATTAAGAGTATGACACTTTAGCGCTTCTGGTTGACTGCAAAGACACTGAAACTGATAGAAGCAAAAAAAAACAAAAACAAAAAAAACACGAAATTCTGATACACACACACACACACACACACACACACACACACACACACACACATATATATATATATATATATATATAAGGTTACTTAGTTTTTAAATATCAAATTTACCCCGACTTCGAAGTTTCCTGGTTCTTCAGAGGATTCGGTTTTAGATGATATTTGCAATACAAACATTGGAAATATATCATTTAAAACTGGAAACATTGGAAATAACATTTAAAATTGAACCCCCTGAAGAATAGAAATCTTACCAGGAAACTTTGAAGTCGGGGTAAAATTGATATTTCAAAGTTAAGTAATCTTTCTTATATAATATTAACGCTCTATCTTTAATATTATTTTAATATTTTTTAATACTGAGCACTAAATATATATATAAATATCTACTGTTTTTTAAATCTTATATATATAATCAACATATGTGATTTGCTTCTTTCAAATTTTGCAGTTTGATATATCAAGTTGGCTTAAAATAATAGGTCATTTTTATTTAAATTTTCAAAATGAACTTTATTGAACAAAATAACTTTGACTATTTTCTGTAATCTTTAATCTTCATAATTACATCCTATTATAACATTTATCTTTTTTACTTCTCCGTAAACAATTGATGAAGGTGTCTTAAAAGCAATATTGTTTTTTAGAGTTCAGAATAAATCATAAGTCAACGAAGAATTATAGCTAATGAATTAAATATTCCTATGCAAGCGGTAAAAACTTTTGCTTTATCTCCAAAGAAGCCTGCGATATAGCCTCATTTTCATTATTTTAAGTATTAGATAAATGTGTCATTTTCGACGATTACTGCATTAAATTGGCCTAATCGGGAGTAATACTTGTTAGAATTAATCGTTTGTTTATCTAGAAGCTCGTAATTCCAATTTCTTCATATATACACCACGGCATTTTGGATTAAAACTGGCTTTGCAAAGTACTTATCGTGCATCATACATTTTTTTTGGTTTTCCTTTCGCGGAAGCCATACATCAAAGCGAGTACCCTACTTTTGAACTGAATATTTTAAGTATGTTGGTTATCTCATGCGTGGTTTAACGTTGATTATTATCAGCTAGTATCTTAATTTTATTGCTAGTAAGCTTCTTTGATCTATCCGTTTAGCGAGAAAACCCAAGCCCGAAACTTCGCAAAACTCTTTTGAGACATTCAACTATTTACAGAATCTTCATTAATTGCGTAAATCTTTAGTCATACATTTATTAAATAAAAAATACTGAAACGTTGGTTATTTTTATTTTCAATGTTAGAATCAAATAAAATTATGTTTGACTGGGAATGTATTAGCGGGTAAATAATAAATAAACTTACCTTAGTAGAAGTTACAATAAATAGTTGGAGAAACTAGCTACTTAATGTTGATCTGTCGATAACCTTGTGTGTATAAATATATAATAATAATAATAATAATAATAATAATAATAATAATAATATATAATAAGCGTATATAAATGCATTTGTAGTTACAATATTTTACGTTTATGTGGAATGTGAAAATAATTTCAAGAAACATGACGATAGGCACTATTTATTTAAATGAAGGAAACCTTGAACGTTATTTCATTTTTTAAAAAAGAAATATATGTACCATTTCTATTAAATTTTGTTTCATGGCAGTTCAGGTTTTAACAACTTTTGGTCATCTTTTCTATGTTAATATTACAAGCAGTATAGAAAAATACCCCAAAAAACAAGATAGACAAAGCAGGGTTGAAATGTTCTCGAGGGGATTCTTATGTTTGTCGATTTGGTTAAATTTTGGGAAGAGGGTCGAGGACATTTCTGTACCTCCTCATATAATTTGAAACATTTACCGGTAATGAAAATTGTGATACTCTTCTTCTAAAAGCAAAGAATAGGAGAAGGATTGGGGTTTCTGCCATAATTTATTCCCATAAAATCTAGAAGAATTCCTTATGATGAATGAAATAAATTTAGATCCAAACCTTTTTATTTTAATCTAATTTGTTTATATTTTATATTGTTTTAAAGAACATTGTTTCATAGAATTTTGTTGGGTATAAGGTTTGATTCTTGGGGATGCATAAGATCCCTTATTTGGACATTTTGAAAATATTCATTGGTAATGAAATATTACACGCGATAAATAATAAAACCAATGTAGATTATGTTCGTGCTATAAACTCACAAATACATGTACCTGTATTATATATTAGTATTTATAGAATCTAAGATCTCACCATAAATATAGATTTACTTGACTCAATCAACTTAGGCACAAATTTATAAGTGTTGCTTTTTTTAGGGATTGCATCTAAATTCACATGTATGTAAACGTGTATGTTTGCATAATTTTGTAGGTATTATTTAGACTAAGCTAAGACCAGATTAATTTAGTAATCTTTGAAAATAGCATAGGTGACTTCCATGTCAACCCTCATGCATGTACGCATACATATCTATCTATCTATCTATCTATCTATCTATCTATCTATCTATCTATCTAACTATCTGTATGTATCCATATATGCATTTTAGTATGGATATATATCTTAGCTTTGCTGCATCTCTATCCAACCCACTTTCCAAAAGCGATTTTTTAAGAACCAAAAATCCGAGAGTTAGATCCTGACTACTGCAGTCTTATGGCAATGTGTCAGATTAAACTGAAAATAGTAATTAACTAGAAATTTCTTGTAAATATACGCATATCTCATTTATCCGTATGCATTTTTTGCTTCACTCATTATTTCTCTATCAATCCGATATGACGAGGAATGTGTCTGAATATTTTAATATCAATTTCTTTTTTACATATACTTTTCAAATATTGAAATAGCAGGCGTTGATCTTGTTTTAGAGCCAATTTTTCTTGGTGCGCTTAGGACCATCATCATGTTAGAAATTGAAACATCTTTTCAAAAAGGCGCCTTTCAAATTTTCCTTTAAAATATCACTTTGTTGTTTCTTTTTGTTTTCATAGTTTTGAACAATGTAGTTATCTCAATCAACAAAAGGGGCTGTTTTAATTGGAGCTGATTGATAACCGAATTGGTATAAATACTAGCAGATACCCTAAACTTACCGTTTGCCTCTTGAAAGCATATCCCAATATTTTATTACTTGAAATGTTTTGAGTTATACGAGGGGTGCACAAAAGTCAGTATTTGAGCTTTAGATGTTAATGAAAGAGCCCAATGTAGTCAAATGTCATGCATTCATTGTTGTTTTGCTGGAAGAAGCAGGGGCGCTTATTTCCAGGAATTGTTGTATATATTGGGCGTGACATGTTGGTAATTGAATAGACATTCCTACACTCATAGACCAGGTTCTGGACAGCCTCATAGTAAAGATACAGCTTCAGCACATTGCAAGGGAAGCAGTGACAAATTGCGCGGTATCCACAGTACAGATCAAAATAAATGTAATCATAGGAATGTCAATATTGGCGGTTAGGGTTCGTTTATCCATCGTAAGACTACAAGCATTACTAAGATTTTCACTTACGATCCAACATCATAAAACGCATCCCTAGTGTTTCCAGAAGAGGGTCACTAGGGACATCGAATGGCGTCCTGTTTTGCTCAAGAACAGCTTCTGACTTCATGCAAAAAAGAACATTTGCGTATACAATATAGAGCTGGTGACCGATATCTCCCAGGGTATATTCGACTACAACTCATACCAGGGTGTAGATTATCATAACTTACAACCCTTGTTCGCTATTGGTGTGGAAAGTTGAACAGTACCATACATCAAATTTAATGTTCTATTCGTTCTTCTGTCTTTCTTGCAACAGGGAGTTTGTGCTGCCCGAGAAGGTTATGTCTATCCACATAATGCTAAAGCGACTCGTATATAATGTATAAAATACGCAAGTGCACAAAAATGTACGGCCCACTACAACTATCCATTTATTATAATCAATCCAATCCTGATATCCATCAGCCGCAGAATTTTCAATGAACCACCAATAAACCAATATTCATGCCATGAATGCAACAAAAATATGATTCAAACATTTCTACAATAAAAAAAAAATGTAAAAACAGTTAAATATTCATCAAAGTAATCGACGAACACTTCTCAAATTTAAACTACATTTAATATTCAACAGAAATACTCTAAAACTTTAGCTGCAATGAAAACATAGCAGAAAAAAATCACGACAGAAATATCAACAGTGCGACATAAACCTTCACAATCACCACCTGTAACTGCAAAACAAAGGTCCGGATACACACTAAACGGTAACTGTTTACAAACAAGGGACCCCCCCCCAAAAAAAACCCCAATAAGATGCAAAAATGGACCAAAAAATACAAGATTAACAGGAGAACTGTGGAAGCTCCGTTTACAAAACATTTAACAAAAATATGCAAATACTGCAACAAATAGTTAGATTTTGGGTTTAATTCTAATAAATTTATTGTTGCAAGACACTCTGAGAGTTGATTTGATTACGGAATTTTGTGAATTTTATGCATGTCTCTATTTTATGTACACATTTGTGTCTGTATATAGAAAGGATGTACATTTTTGCTAATCTAACATGCTTATTATTATACAAATAAACCATTATGTATGTTACCAGAATTACTCTGTTATTTCGTATGTCGTTGTTATCGAGCTTGATTCACTTGTCCCATCGGTACACACGTATGCATAAATACACTTCTACAACAAAACTGGATATTGCTTGAGGGGCTGAAACAGATTATGACATAAAGGAAGCAAGTTTGAACGATACTATGGATACAATTAAACATCACAAGCATATTGCTATTTTGTTTAGGCTGAGTGTGTGTGGTGTGACGTTGAAGGAGCAAGGTGATATTCTGGCGCAAACGTCCTTGTCTCTTTCAGCAAACAACTTCCCTTTTTCCACGAGTACTTTCATCTTTTCATGAATTCCATTTTGCATCCCAGAACACATTTGCCTTCAATCTTTGGTGGTTAGTGACGATAGATGCTTCCAATCATGAAATCAATCTTTTCTCCGGGGAAATATGATGAACTCATGTCTCATCACCTTTGTCCATTAATTCAGAATGTCTCTATCAGTTCCTCTATATCGTTCCAGAAGCTGTAAAGAAATGCCCCTTCGTAGGAATTTATTAACTGCTATGTAATACAAAACTGAATTTTAGCTTTCTTCTTGCATCCCTATTTCTTGTTCATTGTTTTATTATTGTTGTGACAAATATACACATGCACTCTATATTAAGGCTGTTCTGGCTATTAGAAGAAAATATTACATAGCCCCTGTTGATTTGAGTTTACAGCTTTTACAGTGTTTTAATTCCAGTCGATATTTGATTATCTTTTCTGACATCCCTCGTATTAAAATGCGCATAGCCATTTATCTCAATACAAATACAGATATATAAAAATAAATATTAATAATAATAATAATAATAATAGTAATAATAATATTCTCCTCCTTCCTCTTATCCTCCTCTCTCATTTTCCCCTCTCTCTATTTTCCTCACCTCTTTCGTTTTTTACTTAACTCTCCCACCTCCCACCTTCACTTCGATTTTTCAAAAAGTAAATCTACTCTGATAGATACCTTTTAAGCTCACTTTTCTAATATTTCCCAAGATTTTTCTTGCAATTTTGAAATCTTTAGGACTTATTGGTAAATTATCCTTTTATCTTTTCCCAGCGGAAGAATTCAGTAGGTGTCAAGGAAATTTGTCTTGCTTATTGTAACAAATTTCAAATATTTTCAAAATAGGGTCTCGACTTTTGTTGGCGAATATGGCGTTTGTGCTTTCTGCACATTTAATTTTCTGTTCAGTATTTTATCCTGTCTATTAAATCGTTATTGCTAAGAATTGTCATTGAAACTGTTTATTCGATGGATTATGTTTTTAAGTATATTACAATGGTTTTATTCGTTTGAGTTCTCAGCAGCGTTGTGATTTCAGACAAATAAAATTTAGAACAACCGGAAGTAAAGAAAAAAAAACCCTTCGAACGCACGTTAAATTCTGATATCCATTAAGATCGAAAATGATTCATAATAAAAAATGACAAATACCGAAGCAAAATTTGATAGGTTTTAAGAATTTAGTATATATCTACAGGAATATAATTGGTTATAAACAAGGAATGCTGAAAAGTTATCGACCAAAAAAATGAAGTAGAGGCAGGAAACGTACACGGGTATTCCACATATTCACTTCGTAGGTTAACGCACTTGGGGCATTGTTTCTTAGCATTCTTTAATCCATCCAAATTTCTGATGTTTGGTGGTTGAAATGGTGATTTAGACAAGAACGTTACAGCACATTGTCATTATATAGACACACACATGCACACACTTATACATGTATACAAACGCATTTTCCTCAAATAATAATAATAATAATATAAATTATAGCTCTGGTATTGAGCACTATTTTATTAGCACCAGCACTGAATGTGCGATATTTTATTTACACACACACACATATATATATATATAATGTGTGTATGAACAGTAATTTCTCTTTAAATGCGACTGACAAGGCACTTTGATTAAGCTTTTTATTTATTTTTTCTTGAATTCTTACAAGCATTTTCTTTTATGGATATAGTGTGCAAAAACTGTTTTGTATATCCGAGCCCTTTTGGCTCTTTTATTAGCCATTACAGAGGATGATTTTTATTTTTAACTGGATATGTAGATATGTGTATCTATAATGATGGGTATATGTTATTTTTTGTATTTTCCAAACACGACGTTGTGTTCATAGGTAATATTGAGTATTGGTTTTGTTTCTTATATATATATATATATTATTTGGAAGTGGGACGTTTATACAAAGCGCAAAGTTGAATTAAATTTGCAATTTAATTTGAATTAAATTTCTAAAAACTTTTCAAATACACACATTAAACATGTTGGATAGAACATTTTTTCCCCAGCTAAGTTAGATTTCAAACAAAATTCTAATGTTTTATTTAACCAAATGTTTGGAAGTTTATTGGTTCGTGAACTTAATAGAATGCCATCGTCCTGTCAGAAAGAAGAAAAATCAAATGTTATTTATCCAAGTTTCACGAAATACCATAAAAATGACGATTCCAACAGCGGATCAAATTTATTCGTACAAATATTTTGCCACTAAATAATTTGAAGGTATAAGAATTAATATGAAGTGTACATTTGAATGAAGTTGTTGAAACACTGATGTTTTTTTGTTCTTTCTCCAAGACAGTCGTCAGAAGAACTTACCAATATTATATATAATCTGAGTTTAATAGAAAAGAAATAAACAAAAAATATGATGAGAACATCTAAGGAATACAATGCTAATGTCAGAATTCGACTTGTTAATATAAACATTCTGTATTGTTATTTGGATGCGTTTCCAAATAGTTACAAGTTTTCAAACTATCTGTACAGATTATAGATAAAAAAGGTTCAAGTGTACTAGCATTGAAGGTTTTTTCTAAATCAAAAAGAAAATAAAACTCATAAGATATAGAAATTAGCTAAACGTATTGCAAACAAAAGCCACTTTTGCAATTTACATATTATGTCACTGATATTGAGCACTTTTCTCCCATAAATTTAGCAATACTTAAAATATATAATGCAGTATGAGTTTGTATGTATTTGTGTGCATGTACGTGATATTTACAATAATTTTATCTTATATAAATCAATTCTGTTACATACAGATATCTACTACTTTTACCTGATTCGGATCTTTTCTAAAATTTTCGAATTTCATGTTTAACAGAAAATCTCAAAATTTGAAAATAATTTTGACCAGTATTTTGTACATGTTTGTATCTAACAGAATTGATTTATTTTTAGGGCCTTTTTCGACAAATGTACACAATGACTAGCTGATCAATGACTGTAAGTTGAAGCAAATTAAATATATCTATAAAGCACTTTGTCAATTGTTATTCATGATAGAAGCAAAATCTTAAAAATCTTTGGTCACCATTGTTTTTTTTTCTTACTTTGCATTCTTAACGATTTCCTTCTTTTTTTCCCTTTGCTTTTGGCATGTTCGAAGCCACGTCGTTCTTCACAACGACGCAGAAAAGTCATCTTGTCTCTGTACAAGGCGAATATTTCTGCTAATTTTTACACTTGAAAGACTGCGAAATATTGGGCGACTTTCCCAGTTCACTTCCGATCGATAGATTGTATGGATTTCATCCAGTCATTCTATGATAATTCAATTTTGTTTGTTTCATGTTTAAAGAGGGAAAGTAATTAACAAACTAAAGAAAACAAACACGGTAATTGTAGTTGGAGCTTGAATAAAAAAGAACGGCCGGTCGGAACCGCTGAGCATAATAATTCGTTATAATTGAATTACAGAATTTTAATGCTTTGTTCATTTGTTTTATTGGTTGAGGGGACACGAGCAGCCTACCCTTCCTTTATTAACTTGCTCACCACTAAATGACGTTAATTAATTAACATCCACTATTTTTTGTAATTTTTCTTTTTCCTACCACACACTTCTGTGACTAGTACCTGCTTTCCATGTATTGTATTTACTCTCCAGGAAATCCCCTTTCTTCTATACTTTAACAAAACATTAAAAAAATATCTTTGTCGCTGGAGACGGTAAACACTTTTAAAATGTCAAATAAAAATACATTTTAAGGATTCTTCAGTCAATTAAATTTTCATGTAAAATTTTTTTAATACTATTTTGAAAACTAAAGAATCAGAAAAATATAAGAAGGCAGCCGCACACACTGAAATGGGGATGTCCTTAATTGATTCGTCCTTGTGTCGAATGTAAATAAAATCAATACATTTCTTATGTCGTAAGATTTAGCGAATCAATCTTTTATTGTTTTATGAGAAGGCAAAGAGAGGATGTAAAGCAAACAAAATGTGAGCTAGAATTAAATACTCTCTATAAATAGTGGATTATTAGTAGTAATGAACGAAAGTTGATAAGACATGAAAATTTACACAATTCAGCAGAATAGATATTTTGAAAACTTAACGAAGGTTATAAATATTATATATTAAAAATTATCTTATTATTCTGTTTTGAAGCAAATTGGGACAGACGATGAAAAGTAGATTAATTAAAACAGTGTGAAACGTAAGTGATTGTGAGGCAAACGAAATTAACAAGTAATTATACTAAAGATGATATATTTATGGTAGGAAATCCTCTTCTATGACCTTATTTCTGAAAAATAAACAATTGATTTGAACAAGTATTGCTTCCAATTAAACCAAGTAAAAGCAATTGACGAAACATGCCTGGAATTAGTGAAGTGCGTAACATTACAGAATTTTCTTAGTGCGTAACATTACAGAATTTTCTTTAAAATAATCAGTTACCTGATATTTCCTAGTGCAGGATTCTGGTCAAATAGAAAACAATTTCTGGGCAGAGGGACTTGAAAGATAGCAAAAATATGATGGAAAAAATTCTAAATATATTCTTTATGAAAGTCAATATTAAAAATAAAGATGTTTTTATGTTTTTAGATCTTTTTTGGTTTATCTAAAATGTGTATGTGCGTACACATTTGATTGACAAATTCAGTTATACGAACATTTACACATAAACACGCATGAGCATAAACACACACACATGTATATAAACGAACCAGACATTGGATTTCTTAAGTGATAATCTAACATTTATGAGAGAAATCATCTCTCCTCTCACTAGGGGATGGGATATCACGTAGAAAAGAAAGTTGAAGAAACAGATTCTATTTTTTTTACAATATAGGAACCAAAAATAGACTCCTCGGTCTTAAAATATATCATCCTTGCCTTCATTCTAAAGAAATGTGTTCCTGAACTGTCTGCTGTTCTCGTCAAACTTTACAACAATTGCCTCGCTGTTTCTTACTTTACAGCTTGTTGGAAGTCCACCTTTATAGTTCCTGATATGTAAAAACTTCGGAGAGCCCTATCGTCCTATTAATATGTTACATCATCTTGGCAAAGTACTTGAGGCTCTAATAATATGTCGAATTGGTTAAGCATCTTACTTCGCACGGCCTCCTTTCGAACAAACAATATTGCTTCCGTTTCGCCAGGTCTATCGTCGATGTGTTAGCGGCCATCACTAAATTTATTTATCGAGCTTTAGATAAGAATGGCGAAGTAGCTCGAGATATCTCAAAGGCGTTCTCCGCAAGCTCAAAGGTGTTCTCCGCAAGCTCAAAGGTGACAGTATCACGAGACGAATATTTGGTTTAATTCAATCGTTCCTAACAAATCGTGTGATGAAGATCGGTTGAACGTACACGCTTCTAGATCATTTCATACTAATACGGAGGACCCCCGGGCTATATCTTTGGACCGACGTTGTTTTTTTGTTTTTTTTTAATCTTAATCAACGACCTTTCCGATGTCATCAGTTCTTAACTAGATATTTATGCAAAAGACACAACTATTTACCCCTGTCTTTGTCTTATCCGTCGGACTTGCTACTATGTAAATCTGGCTCTTCTCTTCAAATCAGTGGTTTCAAATCAGTGGTTAATTGTGGCAAGAATTAGTTTGTAAAATTTAACTGCTTGCATCCACAGAAAACATTTCCTGGCTGCCATTAGTATGGCTGATGCTAAACTCCAGGAGAGTACTTTTTGGACACACATTTTCCAGTAAACTTGAATTGGAGCGACTATATTGAATCAATTGCTAAGTCTACTGCTTCACTATGTCGCGCCAGAAATTATTTCTCGTCAGAATCCATCTTGCACATTTATAAATCTACTATTCGTTCGTGCATTGAATACTCCTGTCATATCTGGCGTGTTGCTCCTGCTGTTTATTTGTAGATTATTGACGAAATTCAATATAACCGATCCTGATTTGGCATCTCAACTTTAGTTACATTCTAACCTACGTGACGTGGCTTCGCTTTGTCATTTTTACAAATATTTTCATGGCAACTGTTCTGATAAGCTTCTATTCTAATAGTTTTTCTCACACTTCTCGCCTGTGGAACCCCCTTATGATTTCTTGCTGCCCTGCCATCAACAATTTTCAAAAATTTAAATATATCGCCAATCGCCATCTTGTCATCTTGAACCTGTTCCTTTATTGTCCTTTCCTCACTTTTCCTCACTAAAGTCTTCTATTTATCTTTCACTCCCTGTAATTCCCTGTGTCCTAGTGGTATTATCGCCTTGCTTGGGGTGAAATAATTAAAAATAACAATAAAAAACCTATTTCTAAGGTCTAATCATATTATGTAGAATTTAGGTGACTTTTAAAATCTTTTAGTTTGATTTGATTTTTTTTTCTTCGGCTTATCAACTCCTTGTAAGTTATTTAAAACCAGAGAATATTTTTAGATTGTACGATTTTTTTGAGATAATGATTTACTAATTAACCCATAGCTGAAGGGGGAAAGAGTTGCGTTCTTACATTTCCCAATGGTATTTGTGCCTAAGTGAATATAAGGAACCCAGCTGGAATTGGAATTCTTCTCTCCGATTACATATTCCAAGCCATTATCCATTATACCATCCGCACATCCAAGCTTAAAGCATCTGACATTTCCAAGCAGTTACCCATCTAGCTATTGACCGTTGCTTAATTTCGGCGATCGTACAGAAACCGGTATTAAAACTTTTAGTTTTTAGGCTCGTCCTTAGAAAAATTTTCTAGTCCAGGGATTTTTCTTACAGCAAATTGACTAAAAATAATCTTCATTCCAATATCTGTTAAACTCACAAGAAAACTGGAAATGTTTATGTGATGACCGCCGGTTGCAATTAGTGTTGTATGAGAAATGATTGGTAAGCAAAGAGGCCAACTTTAAAATTAACGCTAACATTGTATAAGAAGCTACACAAAAAGATACGACATAGTTCAATTATTCTTTGCTGTGACTCTCCTAGCGTGTGACGCTGACATTGTATTATTCACACTCCGATTTGAAACAGTAAAAAAGACAACTGAACACCTATTTTCAGATAAACATACTATATTAACACGTGTAATGCAAACACCTAAAATTTATATACAAGGACGGATACATATATTATAATAAAATGTTCGTGAAACAGCTTATGATCTCCGTCCTGCTGATAGTGTGCCAAAAATACTGAGCTGTTGTTGTAGTTGAGTCTTTGCTTAATGAAGGTAAACTTTCTTCTGTAAGTCAAGTTAGTAAAGCATTTCTAATAACTACTTCCAACTGCATGAAAAGACGGGAACGTTTTAATAGCTTCCTCCCTCTCTCTCCATTACGGACTATAGCTAACTGATCGCATTTTTATACATTTCTATGTTCAAAGTTTCATTATCCAGACTTGTATTTAAGTGAATGGATCATATGCTTTGCCTTCTTTTCGACTTTCATTGATGTTCCATCTACTATAAATTCTGTGGTGAAGCTACGCTGTTGAATACAATGCAATATATAAGCACAAACACATTTTTACATGTATATTAGTAGCAGGCAATAAAACAATGAATTAGATCTGTGTAAATTGCGAACACTTATTGCATTGCTGTCATAGTGACAAACGATTTGGTTTGAAGGGCAGAGCAAAGATATATGTAACTAGGCGATCCCATCACATGGTTAGTTTTTGTTCTTATGATCACTCGGTAGATGCCTGTTGGATCAAAGAAAAAAATTGTCGCATCAATGGAACTACTTCGTGACAATCGAAGGTACTTGCAACGATTTCATAGACTATCAATCTGCATATTGTTCTATTCAAAATCTATTTAGTCGTCGTCATTGTCGCCATCGTAGTAGTAGATATAAAACATCTTTTATGGAAATCATCGTTTGTGTTAGAGCTCAGATAATTATAACAAAAACAGGCATCTATTTAATCTGGTACATAATTGATGGTTCATCTATTTGTTTAGTTATTGATATACAAATTATAATAATTTTCGGTTTGAGGCCGAAAGTGCGATAAAGTTCCTATGAAAAGGTTTCTGTAACTCTCAGATTAGCATCATTCTATGTTAATAATGAAAACATGGACAAATTATTTTGCAAAAGAGACACGAAAGAAACCGTATTTTGTTAGAAATTTACCATTAAAAGTTTGAATTAGTTTTAAAAGAAATATTTCTTAGTCTGTCTATATTTCTGAGATGAGGTATTATGTACAGTATTTACATTATGGCACAGTGGATAAAGGCGTTGGTTAGATCCAGTGACAAACCCAAAGAGTGTGAGTTCAATACCCGGTTAAGGCAGTGGAGAACTTTCCGAGGGAAAATTAGTAGGAGATAACTGATAACTGACATCCATCAAACATGACACTACCCCAGGGATCGAAATAAAGGGTTCAGTTCGAAATTCCAACCACCCGAAGAAGGCCGGAGCGTACAACGGCCGAAACGTTGAGACAAATATGGTGACAAAGATGAGGACAATAGTCCGCATAATGTAAATACTGTAAATATTTCTTAGAATTCTTCCAAGTCACACACGCGTGCACACACATACACGCGGGCAAGCACGCACATACATAAACTATCGCTGCACGGACAATATAATCTGACAAAAGATATAGCATCAAAATAGTCTACACGTAACACAAATCCATCCTTTCTAACTGCATGAATTTTGATAGCTGACTCCTGATATGTAGAGGTAAATGCTTAATAAGTAATATGATTTATCAGTCAGCTGTGAAAACCTAAATTGGTGCCAATGAAATACCGCAGAGGCAAAGGTACTATAATCACATAACAGGAAGGATCTAAGAGATTTGGAATGTGATTGGAAAAAAATAATGCATTATGGAATTATTTAAGCAGAACAGGCTATTGAAGAAAACGTCTGAATTACTTTCTGAATGTAGGCCTGAGAAAAATCACATTTAAGTAGAGTTAATGTCCCCTAATATTCTAAATAATAACAATTGTTCAATATTTATAAATCGATAAAGGGTATTTTTTGTCTTTTTCTTCAATTCAATTCAATCCATTTGAGAGAGCACGTATAGCAACATTACAGACAAGTAACTTTGTTGTTTTTACTTCAAATATATAAATATAGAATTATTATTCATAAACAAATATTACTAATGATGGGACATAAAATTGTCTGTCGTTAAAACAACGCGGGACGATGAAAAAAAGAGCAAAAATGTGAATTGACGCAGAATTTCGACGCTTCAAACATATATATATATATATATGTACTAATAGTAATACTCGGTTTATGTATATATATATATATATATATATATATATATATATATATATATATCATATATATGTATATATATGATATATATATAACGCATATATATAACATATATGATATATATAACATATATATGAAATATATATGATATATATAACATATATATGATATACATATAAGATATATATATATATCTATATATATATGATATACATATAAGATATATATATATATATATTATATATATATTATATACATATGATATATATATGATATATATATATGGTATACATATAAGATATTTATATATATGATATATATATTAGATATATATATGTATGATATATACATATATATATATATGATAGATGTATATATATATATATATATATATATATATACACATATATATATATATATATATATGTGTCTTTGTAGCGTAAGAGTGGACGTCCAACTGAATGCTTGGAGTTTGGTAGTTGTCCATACAGCACTTTTTTGGGAAGCCTATGCTTATCCATTCTCACAACACGACCATCCCACCTAAGTTGTATCTTTGCTAGAATGGTTTCAATGCCAGTGATGTTTTTACATTTCCGCAGTATTACACTATTCTTGACCCTGTCATCTCATTTTATATCACATATGGCACGAAAACATCGCACGTGAAAGGCGTTAAGTTGATTTATGTGCCTGCGTTACAGGGTCTATGTTTCAACACCATAGAGAAGGACTGAGAGAAGGACTGATATAACTCGATCTGTAGTCTGATAGATACGTCTTTGATGTTCCATAACCTATGTTTAAGATTACCAAATACTGGCTTTGGCTGTTCTAGATTGGATCTCTCTGTCAGAAGAGACTGTTGATCCAAGATATGTGAACGCCTCCACAGTATTTAATACCGTGCCATCAATGAACATGGAAGGATTTGTGAGAGATGGATTGCCTGGTACTGGCTGGTATATTAGCTCAGTCTTCTTTATGTTGATAGTGAGTCAAAATGCTTTCGCTGTTTCTGAGAATTTATCAAGGATAATTTGAATGTCTTCTAGACTGTGTGCTAATAGAGCACATCATCATCAAAGAGAAGATCGCGTACCAACTGCAGACCAAGTTTCGATTGTGCTTTAAAACGTTTCTGATTGTATAGATATCTACTTGTTCTGAATTCAACATTGACTCTTTCACTTAAGGCAGAGAATATTTTTTCAAGCATAGCAGAAAAGGAAAGTGCAAAGTGCTTTGTACCGTTGGAGACGAAAAAGGCGTTCGTTTGCTCACTTCACGACCTCACAAATGCTTTCATATCTTTCGTAAAAGGAGATAAAACTGTGGAGCATTTTTCTGGAACGCCTAATTTTGACAAAATTCCAAAGAGCAGTTTGAGATACAGTATCGAAAGCCTTTGTGAAGTCTACAAGAACAACAAATAGATGAATATTTTGTTCACGTGCCTTTTCCTGAGCTTTCCGAAGACTAAAGATAATATCCACGGTTCCTTTACCGGATGGAAAACCGTACTGGGTTTATTGTAATGCTGATTCTGAGACAAAGTCATTAAGCCTACTTAGGATGATACGAGCAAGGATTTTGCCAGCAACCGAAAGAAGAGATATTCCTCGATGGTTGTTACACTCATACCTGTTCCCTTTGCGCTTATGCAAATGGACAATTGAAAAAATCCTTATACTGCTGTGGCATATATATATATATATATATATATATATAATAAATCATAAAGAACCAGGAACAACCTACTTGGGATTCACCTTCAGGGTATATACATATATATATATATATATATATATATATATATATATATATCCCCCTATGCGTTATGCAGTATATGAAAAGGAATTAGTCTCACTCGGACTAAATTTCACCAAAATATTACCGTACAAACTTTGCTACATTTGTGCAATAAAATGTAAGACAATAGCAATTAGATTTAAAAACCCACACCCGTGCTGCTGCCCCTATTTGAGGATAAACCAAGCTATAGCATTGCTAGAAATCGATTGACAACCATCATCTATCCAGAGAAACATCAATATAGATATTAACAAAAGTAACAGTTTATTTTCTTCATAAATCTTTCTCAGTTTGGTTTTCTATTTAATCATCTCTTTTCCTTTGCCTACTTTGCTCGGGATTTTAAATTTCCTCTTACTCGATTTCGTCGTAATTTTGTTCTTAACAATATTAATTAATATTTGTCGCTAACGCATTACAGAACCTCAAAATCATTAGTAGTTTTTGGAAATATCTTCTGTTTTCTTTAATGATAATTTTCGTATCTTAATAACTAAATTATACTTTTGCCATTGACGTCATTATTTTTATATATGGCGGATTCATTTGGGACAAGAGTTCTGTTTGGGTTGTCTGTTTAAATGAGAATGCTTCCGTTTCTCTTCCAGCTTTTGTTTGAAATTTTTAACATACCATTAAACAAACCCCAGGGCTATTGTCAGAAACAATGCAGTCACTAACATTAGTAGATCATCATAGATTCATTTTCTTTTCTGTATATATTGAGTTCAAAGAAAGCTAGGTTTTATTTGAGTTTAAGCTATTTTGAGAACCGATCCTAATATAGTTCGACAACTTAAGAGAAATATTTTGCTTACCCGATGTCAAATTTGTTTAATTCAGAATTTTTCGTGATGATGAAAATAGAATGATAATCAATTTTATATGAAATGTGTCAAAATGATATTCACTGAATTATTCAGAACACCATCCCTATCTTCTCTGTTCAACCACAATACTTCTCTGGTCTTTCTCAGATGGATTTTACACCAAGAAGTTTCAAATCAACTAAGGTTATTTCAGCTACTTTTTACTTCTAGTACCCTATACCGAGCTTGAGCCTCTAACATTTATTTCTTTTTCTCTCGACAATTTTCGCTATTCCAACTTAATGATATAGCAATGTTAATGTTAACCGTTTCCTTATAAGAAAACATTTGGGATTCATTAATTTTTGGTTGAAATTTAAAAGGTCTGTTGAAAATATTTTTCAGGAAAATTGGTTTCTCAAGTTCCGTAAGTGCTATCACTCTTTCCGGTATTGATAGGAGTTTCTTTCTTAAACTTTTGTTTGTAGTGTTGACTGTGTACATCTTGATTATGTCATTATTCTCTCTTCGAATCACACGTGCTATCCATTTTAGTTGTTTCCGCTTTTGAAAGTCCTTCAGTGATGTAGTTTCTGTTATTTGGTACATTTCTTTGGGATTCTTTAGTGCCAATCCACATGGTTTGAACAGTTGTTCTTGTTAAGAGTTCGAGTTTTCATTCACTCGAAGCCATTTTGAGAAAGTAGTTGTATACAGCTTAGATATTTCCGAACGAGTTTGGCGCCATGCATGACAGATATATAAAAGTCTTGATCTATCTTAATCTATTTTACAGCATGACGAGTTTTTCGGTTAATTTCTTGGTTTTGCGGTGTTGGGTGAAACTACACTTAAAACAGCCTATTCTATGTTCGTTATATCATATACTAAGTTTGTTATAACTGATCCATACACCAAGGTCTTGAAGTATTTAGTATTTACTAAACCCACATCCTGAATTTTTATGATGGACTTAGTATAGACGCTAACACTGCTTTTATTTAAATTCTAGGTAAGCGTTTTTGTTTTGGAAATGTTTATCTTTGTTATGGGGTCCACCCTTTTCTGATATAAATGGACTCGTCCTGCTGCCATAAAATAGCCACAGTCAGTCAGTCAGAGAGTCTGAGAGTGAGAGGAACAGGGTGGAGAAACAGAGTGGAAAGTACATAGACACTGTGATTGAGTTGACGTTAGAAGTCAAGGACGCCCGACTCTAAGGAAGTTTACTTCGAGACTGTATATAGCGATCTTTGATTAATACTAACCGGCGTTTCTGGATTTTACTAACAGCATTACCTTTTGTATTTTGTGTAAATATATTTAATTTCTTAGCTTAAATACTTGCGTTTGTCATTTATTGGCGACCGATTTTTCATCTCGGAATCCACAACAATCTTGAGATCTATTTCTTGGAATAGTTGGTAGTGGATGTTGTTGTTTTTTTGTTCAAGATCACTATGAATATCTATATCATTGACATAGCCCCTGAATCCTCCAGTATATTGGCCCCGTGAAGGAAAGCAAGAAGGCTATTGTATTGCATTATATTAGTAGACTCGTTTGGGATGTGGTATGGTATGTTTAAATGATTATGGTCTATCTATTCATATCTTTGCTTGTGTATGCACTGGCCATAGTCTAGAGAAGTATGAGGTTTGAAATGTTTCCATGTTGGAGTACTTGCAAGACATAAAGACTTTTTGGACTGATATAGATCTAGAAATTTCAGTTGAGTCAGAGCCTGGAAGACGGTTTCTAAGGGGTTTGACGAGGTAGTTTCTATTGTTGTGGTCACATACTACTGTGAGATCAATATGGCAGGTATATAACTTTCTATTGGATGAGTATGCAATTTTCTTGAGTTGTTTGATAAGATACATGCCATCATTACTCCACTTACCAGAACGAAAACCAAATTGGGTTGCGAGGTTAACTTTCATAGAACGGTGAGAGCCTTGTTAATACAGAGATTATTAGTACTTTGCCCATAATGAATCCAATTGAGATACCTCTGTATGTGTGAGCGTCTTAAAGACCAACTTTTTGTTTTCATAATGCATTAAAGCATGGATATATTCCCACATTTTTGGGGTGCGTTTCTATTTCTAAACTTTCTTCACGAAATTGAGAAAATTGTTTAAAGTCGAGAAGAGGGTATGTTATTTTCGAAAATTCAGATTCAATGTCAAGTGATGACTTAGTATTCTTTAAATATATTATAGCTTTCTTGATTTCCTCATCACAAGGTTTGTTATTTATTTTTGGAGACAGAATTTGTAATTATTCAATGTATGTTCTATTTTCGCGAGCATCATCACCTTAGTGTGTTCAGAGTTGAAAATTGGGTCAAAGTATTTTTTGAAAACAGGACATTTCTTCTTTTGTTTCGATTGTATGATGTTATGGTACTTTTTCAGCTTTTCTCCACATTTCAACAAATTGTCTATGTTGTTTGGCTTCATTAACTTGGTATCCAATTATCCGGGGATATCGCGCTTTCTCAGAGCATTAACTTGTTTTTTTATTTTCTTTATTAATTACTCTGCCTTACATTTTCTTCTCCTACTTATTTCTTTCTAGTATCAATCTTTTCAACTCAGAATTTTCATCACACAGGAGTATCTTTTTTCGTTTAGCTATTCTTGGAATGTTCACGTGCCTCAACTAAAGACACGATCACATTATTTGATTCCTCTGTTTTGGTTAAGATTTAGAGAGACCAATTTTCGCAGAATTTATTACAGAATTCTACGCTTACGCTTTCATTTTTAAGGACTTCGATATTATACCGACGTGTCTTTTGTGTTTTATGTGAGCAGAAGCGAACTATTAAGTTTTGTTGGCGTTGTTAGTTTTGTTACAGGTATTCTGTGATCAGATTCAAAGAATAAGTTGTATATTCTGACAGCTTCACAAACTGACTGAAGATAATAATAATTTTGGTTATGTTATCTGGGCTATGCCATATGATCCAGTGTTTCATAGTATGGGTGAAGCATTTACCTTTTTGAATAACAAACATTAAACAAAAGTCCTCTATTTCTGTTTGAGTCTTCTGTTTCAAAGGAGCAGTGTAGAACTTTTCTTTTGGGGAAACAACACTTTTTATAGACTGCTATCTTTCGAATTTTACAGACACGAACAACTGTCATCAGGTGTAAGATAATTTCTATTACAATATCTAATGATCTGGGTATTGCATTTTCAACTAAGTGTTGTCTTTTCTCCTTTAAGACAGTCCGATAGAAGTTATATCTCAAATGTACAACAGGGTCACTACCAAATCGATGCACCTCTTACATACAGATAACATCAAGGTTTGTAACTTGTTTTAAATCATCTGATCCTGACGTTAACTAAATCCGATTTTCCATTTCTTAAGTTTAGATATTTTAGTTGTTGATAGATTAGATGACTGACTAGATCTTTCCTTACCTTGCCCTGGTGTGTCACGGAGGGACGCGTCCCTTGATAACCTACGTGATGGACGATACAGTATTTACTGAGATTGCTGAGGTCAACGTGGCTGGTTTTATATCAGTTTCTTTCTCCTAAATAGAAGGTCATTTAAATGGTTAATAAACTCTATAAACCCATTCTATTTTTATATCAGTTGAACTACCTTCATCACCCCCCCCCATATATATATATATATATATATATATATATATATATGTATATATATATTAGGTTAAATCTTAAGCAATATGTGATATAAAAATAAATTGAATCGTCATTCGATAACAGACACATAGTATGGCCGGTTTCAAAGAATTCTCCTCTTCCTTCTCTTAAAAAATACTTCATATACTTTGTCGATGGTTGTAGGTTGGGTTGGGAAATGTTAGCTACAGAAAGAAAATGCAAATCATAGTCAAACGAATTTACTCTGTTCTATACTTAGAAGACGTATGAAAGTTAAAAAATGGAAGTTGAGTTGAAGTTGTTGAAAAAGATCTTAGGACGTGACAGAAAAAGAGAGAAAATATCAAGAACGAAATAAACAGTTTTATTAAGATGTTTGCTTTTCAACCTCAAAAAGGTGACATCTTCCAAAATGTTGTTACGATCTTTTTATTTATAAAATGTAAACAATTCTAAACATATTTTAACTTACGTCAGGAAATTTAAAATGAATCAAATAAACGGATAACTATTATGTATAAAATATTATTTTGCAATAGCTCATTTAAAAATCATTTTAAAATTCTTCAAGTCTCTTTGTTAATAAAATCTTTTGTTAAATTTGTTTTTAAACAACCTAAAACGGAAAAAAATTTCCACGTGGCGCGTTTAGGTTTTTTGGAATGATGATATGAGACTAAATGTTTTTATGATGCAATTATATATATTGTGTTATTCAATTATCAAACATTAACATCTCTCTATATTTCTGATTGTAACTATTCACACTATTCACATTATTCGGACTTTTGTTCTCATCTTTATTTCCGTATTCACGACGTTTCAGCAGTTGTACGCTCCAGCCTTCTTCAGGTGATATTTGTTGGAATTTCGAACCGAACGCTTTATTTAGTCCATGGGGGCAGATTATTCTAATTCCACGTTCCATACCTTTGGATATCTCGGTTTTAGTAAATTTGGACTAAACGTCGTGAATATGACAATAAAGATGAGGACAACAGTTCGAACAATGTAAATAGTGTAAATACCAACATTAGTTTGATATAAAAACTTCATATTCGATCACAATCTAAAATATAAGATTTTGGTTACACGAAAGATTTTGCTTAAGGTGTTATCTGTTTTCATAAAGGATTTACAAAAACGGTAAACTTCACGTTATGAGATACTATCGTTCCTACTGTAATGGGTAATTTATAATTTCAGTTTCGATCTGTCTGTCTAAATTACCAGCTCAAAAATGTTCATTATTTTTTATACAGCACAAAATATTTTAAAATCAAAGAAAATGAAAAAAAAAAAAACACCAATTTGAATAAACTTTTTAACTACTTGTAAATTTACATAAGGATTCTAATTTCGGATGGCAGGGCTTCACTGATTTAAACTTCAAAATGTTTGCTTTCAGCGAGGAATCCCATAACTAATTCCTTTTATAGCACGGCAATTTTCTAGGAAAGGAAATTCATAGAAGTCAGCAATGTAGTTATTAGGTTGGTGCAAAAATAATGTCGTTTTCTCACATATGTTACTATGTGAGAAAACGACATTATTTTTGCACCAACCTAATAAATATAAATATCTGGAAAAATTCAGAGAGAGGGAGAGAGGGAGAGAGAGTGGAAGTCTTATAACTCCTTTGATGCTATTTTTGTAACTTGGGAAATAAATTATTAAGTAATGTCAACCAGCATGAGGAATAATAAAAAAATAATTTATTTTATCCACATAAATCAAACTCAAGTTCACATTTGTCAGAAGACAGTGAAAAATCTACCGTCATAATGATGGATGATGGATTGTATTCAATTTTAGTTAAACCTGAACTTTAACCTTCGACAGGCGATGACGGGACCAAATGTAATATCAATATCTTGATTAAATGACACGCTTAGAAGGTCGAACGAAGAAACTGATAAACAGATACAAATAACATGAAATAGATAGAAATTAATTAAGATAGAGCAAGTGTTGTGTGTAATCGATCAATGGAGATCCACTGAGAAATATTGATACATCTGAAATCTAGATTACATGTCGCATTGACAAGAACAATCCTCCATGATAATATATGGGAGGAATAACAGAACGGAGGTACTGCATATATAATCTTAAATTTAATTGAAGTAATGGAAAAGTTTCGAGAACTGATTCGTGTATTGTTTGAATGTATCAATTGTATTTTGCTTTTTATTTATTTTTGCCTTTATTTATTTTTTTAATCAATTCCCACCGAGCAAGGTGATAATGCCACTAAGATTGCAAGATGCTATTGTGAGCGAAAGAAAATGAAAAAGATTTTAGAAGGAACCAGAAATCTAATCTTAAACATAAAACAAGGGATAAACTTCTATACCTGTTCAAAAGATCGAGCAGGAGTGTGAACCGGGCGATAGGCGAATCTACTCCTATTAATATTTTGTAATTAATATTTTGAATTATCATCTACAACTGATGGTCATCCATATCTGAACTTGAACTCAGGGCATAAACCTTAGAACTTTTTATTCATTTAATATTAATTATTTTATTTCTTAATATTAAACTTAATTTACAAATTCTGCTTTTGCCCTAAAAGCGTTATCCATCCTGTAATTAATTAATCAACCTGATATATCTTTTTGCAGAAGAGCAGCCGTGAATTGGTTCTGATAGACATTGCAGTACTTTAGGATAAGAACCTCGTTATGGCATAACTGGTAAAATACAGAGGTACCAAGACCTTGCATGGTAAATCAGAGAAATACACCCACCAAGCTGCAGCTAAAGTTGTCCTTTTTGTGGTTGGTACTTCGAAGTCTTTCTCTTCTTCGTTTTTGGACTTGACCACAGTGTACTGACCATTAATGTTTCGCAGCAAACAAAATTAATTCGTATATTTTAATATTAAGAATACAATGAGTTTTTTTCTAATACTGTGATAATCACGGTTAATTCATTAAACTTCTCGGAATTCTTTTTTGTAGACCAAAAAGCCGTTCATCAGTGATTAACATAAAATATTCGTTCTATTATCCCCGTTTCAATTTGTTTCTCAGATGAGTTTTTAATAAAAGAAAAGAACCAAATAATAATAAAAAGAATGTCAAAAGAATTCCCCTATTTTCTTTTTATTATAGATTTGTTTTAACTTTTTATTTCTTCCGATAACCCCTATTGTGAAATTATCAAATAAAACGTTCAATATTCATAAGATGTTAGACGAAAAAAATCGATAAATTTGAAGATTATGGAAAAAGATAATTTTTAAATGGCCGGCAAGTTATTCTATTCGTTTTAAAATCCAATTTATGTTCTGCGGATATTTTCTTTAAAAAATATCAAAATACCTGAACGCAAGCGAAAAGTAAAATTTAAAATTAATTCCAAAAAAATTTCCCAAAAATCACATTTGAGAAATAAATATGAACTTTAATTACAGAAATTGATTTTGATATTCTTACGTTTTCAATTTGTAAGTTTTATACGAAGAAAATTATCATCTTTGAACGTCACGGATGAAGCTAATAAGAACAAAAGTTGGATACGTATTTTTGCGAGAAATTGAAAACATACAGAGAATAATGACATTTTAAGATTTTAATTATTTAAAAAGTCGACCGATTTTAACCTTAAAAATAGATTTTATAATATTCAAACATTCTTCTGTGTTACGAAAGAAAATTGATTTAGATTCTGTTAAGAGTTGATAGTAAATACTTTTTTCTAATATAAAATAGTTAAAAGACGAGTGTATTTAAAACGAATTTACAAGTCGTTTTCTGAGGCGATCATGAAAACAGTTTTGCATGGCACAAGGCCAAATGGAACGCAACTTATAACTTGTTAGCATTGAAAGCAGCATTATAAATCCATTTTTATGTGAATTCAAGCATCGACCACTGAAATTTATTGAATATTTATTTTTAAATGTCATTTCAGGAAGTAAACTTATAAATTCCTTTTCTTCATTATGTGTGAAAACTTATTGCAAAAGAAAATGGAATGGTTTCCCTTTGGCTTCTCCACGCTTCAGAATTCAGTTTTCTTTCTTTCTTTAAAACTGGTTGCCATTCAAGGCCCAGTCTACTCTGCTATTTAGTTCATAAGTTGGGGAAGGAGATACGGATTCATGACTTTCCCAAAGGTGTTAGTGGAAATGAAAACGGAGACCAATTCGGAATTTGACCTCGGCTCGTTGATTCCACTTTCCGCACCGATATTCGTTACACTACCCACACATCCATAAACTACTCCACACACTCGTTATGTCTCTAATTTGTTCGAGATAGAAGCAGACGAGAAGCAAGAATCCACTTCATCCTCCAGAACCTCACTATACAATAAGGCAATGATAGTTATTCCTTCATTCGACGTTGGAAAACATTTAATTAAGCATATCGTTTCTTTTTATGAAACAAGAAAACAAGAATTTAAAAAAAATATTGTTCATGTATGTGTGAGTAATTTCTTCTTTCTCCTGTAAAATTCCTTTTTTGTCTTTTGTTCGGCTATTGAAATATTTTCAGACCCATCTAGTAAAGTTCTTTCGTCAAATTTTGATGAAAATATTGTTTTGAATTTTACATTTATTTTTGTCCGAATCTCAAATCCATTAGAAATTAACACACAGTTAAAACTTAGTTTTATTTCTTTGTTACTTTGGCTATTTACATTTGAATGAATATGGGTAAATGAGAATTCTTTTCCTCATAGAGAGTGTGATGGATAAATTGTCTAAATTATGCAAAAATGAAAATAACACTGACATCTCATGTTAACAGATATATTTACCAAAATTACACACAAATATCTTGAAATACTAAAGAGCAAATTTATTCAATAAAATCGCCATTGGCTTCAACTACGGTCTCTAGACGACTTTGGAATCTCCTACATCTCTTCTGGATGGTCTCCTCGTTTAAGTTGGTGAATGCTGCCATATTCTGTATTTTAAGTTCATCTTTGGTGTTAGTCTCTCGCTCAACTGCGCCCCGCACATAATAATCAAGGTGGGTGCAAGTCTAGGGAGTTAGGTGACCGGATAAAAGAGGTGATGTTGTCGCAGAAATTGTCTGACAGTCATGTCTGGGTTCTTCTACTTGTATGGAGTCCTGTTGCCAAACATAGGGCCTACCAGCAGCCATCCTCTTAACCCAGGGCAGCACTACCTCCTCAAGTTATTTGAAGTAGGTCTCCGTGTTAAGTCTGAGGCCCTCGCCAACAAATTCGGGAGTTCTTTTCATATCAGAACGCCCAGAATGAGTTTTTCGGGCTGCCATATCTTCGTAATCACCATTAGACTCTAACTCCTTCCGAATCCTCTGCCTGTCTTCAGACTGACACCTAAAACACACTGAAATGTTCGTATTGGAGCTTCCGGTGCGAATACCAAGCAATATAGCATGCGGTTTTCAAATTTCTGGAATTCTGAATTGCATCATTGTGCTCTTTTTCTCACAGACGGTGCCCAACTGACCCTATGCAATGGACAAAATCAAAAACAAAAATCACGCATTTACCCATTGCACCCTGTAGAATGGAATCATTTTACTAGAATAAAATACATTTTGATAATGGAATCTTTTTATTAAGAAATAATATTTTATGCAAATATTTTAACGTTATATCATAATGCCGACCATATTAAAATATTCTGAACTGGATTATTACTCAATAATTCTAAAAGTTAATTAATTCTAAAAGTATAATTCAGTTTTAGTTTCATTTTTGCTTAAGCTAACATGAAATCTTACAAATGAAAAAATGTCAATGACAAAAAAATAGTGCTTAATAAATATTTGACAGATGCATCAGTAGTAATGCCGACTTGTCAGTCGAATTCATAAAGAAAAAAAAATGGAATAATTATCTATTTTGTCAGGTTGAACAGGATAACTATGCTGACAAACAAATTGCAGGTTAAGTAGAGAGAATTTCACTCATTAAAGTATTGTGGTTTTTCACTTAATTTCTGGTCTTATGGTTCACTGCACCTGACAACGTTGAAGTCATTTGTATAACTGCAATAACTGACAAGGTATGAAATTTACCTAATAGCTAATATTATCTGTATTACGAATAATCTATATCACGAAGTTTTTCCAACCTTCAATTAATCGGATGCTGAAAATAATGGGTAGACTACTTCAAAGATGACAACTGTTCTTAAGTAATTAAGATGACATTTTGAAGGTTTTTACAAAATAGATGCCAACGGCAGTTTGAGATTAGCTCTGGAGACAAAACTTCGATATTTTAGAAATAATTATACATACAAGATGACTGTCTGCAACATGACAATCACTGACTGCTTAATATAATTTGTTATTGTCGGTCATGAGATCGACAGTAACTCTTGAAACCAGCAAGTGACTTACCATACTTGTTTTCTTCAAACAAGATCTTCCGGTTGTATCGCTTCTTTGTGGTCTTTTTCAAGTCTAGAGGCCCGGTGCAACCTTCGCTACTGGACTTAAAAACCCAACAAAACAGGCTCGTGCTAAATTATAGTTGAATATAGCTTGCACAACACTGCAACGACTCACATCAACAGTACCAAATATTGCAGAGACAAGCAGGAGAAATATATCTAGTTTCGTACTGAAGGCGGAGTTATATAAGATTTTCCCTTCGAGATGGACATCTTAACAAAGACTAAGGGTTATCCCCTTGTTTTTATAATGACCCTTTCTCTTCGGAACATTTTGACTTCCTCACCATTATGGGAGTAATAGAGAAATTCTGTCTTGGTGATAAGTTAATCAATTTACAAATTTTAATTCTTGTCAGAGTTCAAGGAGCTCTTAGTTGAAATGCACGACCATCTAAGTGCAGTTTTTAATATATCAAGTATTAACCCATTAACAGATTTTTCAGAATTTACTTTTTTTTGTAAAACATTAATATTAAGTAGCTTGTATTTTCATTTTATTTTTCTTCTTACATGAAGAATTGTCATAATTATACATTGATTTATTAGAAAAAAAACAAACAGCAAAAAACAAAAACAAAACAAAAAAGAAAGAAAAAGAAAAGATAAACTAACAGGGCGGTAAAGACCTGACGTTAAAACGAATATCTAAAGTTAGAGTGAAAAAGATTTTAAAGGATCCCAAAATTATATCAACTGTTATTGATGTGGATGGTGGACTAGTGGATGTTAGAATTTGTTAAAGTAATCTCCTTTCAAACCATCAAAGCAAAGGATGACCACCAGCGGTTCCATTACTTCATATTTAGTTAATGTAATTAACATTTTGTGTTTTGCTGTATATTTATGAGAATTTTGTGATATAAGTTCATAAGTTTTTTATGCATCGTTTATTATTCGTCTTTAATTTTCAGGTTGTGTAAAAAGAACATTCAACAATGTTGATAAAATGTTTTTACAAAAAATGTTAGCAAAAAGATTGGTATTAATATTATTTAAATTAATTTAACCAAAAAACCCTGGAAAATGATTTATTTTGGCACCAGTGATTCATATACCAGAACCTCTTTTTATTATCGTCAAGAGTTCTTAATATTTTAGTTAAATGCGTTATGAACAGTGAGAAGGTATTTCATGTGAAATTATTTAAACCAAAAATCATTTTACCTCTGATCGACCTTTCCATTTGCAGAAAAATCATATTGACTACTTAAAAAAATCGATTTTTGTTATTGAAGATCTGATAAATTCATTATTATCTTTTTTAATATTGCACACTCTATAACTCACATGATAAATCCATTAATATTTATTTACAAGAACTTATCACTTGTAACATTTCCTAAAAGGTTCATTCACGTGAACAATTCTTTTAATATTATTTTCCTATAAATATTCTTAATACGACGATTAGTAATTATATACTTTCACATCTAATTAATGAATTTCACGACTTCAAAATTTTCTTCTAATGGATTTCGGATATAATCCATTATTTATAATATTAAAATTTTGGGTTTCATTTGTTGGAGTCAGCGGTATCAAATGTGTTGCCGCTGGTAGTAATTGGTGTTCAAGTATAAGAAAAAGTAACGCTAGAACTTAATATGAATTTGCATTTTATAAACACAAATCTTGTAAAATGCTCAATAGACATTGAATTATCAATGACATACATCTTCAGATTAAAACAAGTATGGAAAATGAATGAAAAGTCAAATATTTAAGACAAATAGTTTTTTACGTGTATCCCTTGGGATTTTATGTTTGCAATTTGAGTAAAACAACCAATTCGTACGTGTAATAACACAGAAAACCGTTCTGCATGTTAAATAAGAGTATTTTTCTGTACCACCTCTCTTCACTCAATTTCAGGTGTTAAAATGTTCTGTTGATAAAGCAAATGTTTTTCCCGTAAATTCTTTTCAGATTTTACTCTTGACTCATCTGGAGTATCTTCGTCTGACTTTCCATTTAGAACTGAATCTCTATTGAGTAATACAATAGTATCACTATTGATAAATGCACATAATTCCGTCCATGGTTTTTAAACTGAAGCCTCACAAAGCATGTAGACTTGATAGTATTCTTGCAACAGTTCTTAAGAAATGTGCTTCTGAACTGACTCCAGTTCTTTCTAAACTATACAATAGATATTTTGTTGCTTTTTTTTTTTTTTACTTTTCTTGCTTTCTTACTTGCTGGAAATCCTCTTCTGTTCCAGTCTTTAGGAACATGGGTGAATAATCTGATCATTCTAATTGTCGGCCTATTATTAGCCTTCTACCTTTTTTGACAAAATACTAGAGGCTCTAATTAACTCTGAATTGATTAATCATCTCACCTCACAGGGTTTTCTTCCAGATAAGCAATATGGCTTTTGCTTCTCTACGACAACTGTCGATGTATTAATGATCATTGCTGAAAGAGTTTATCAAAATTTAGGTAAGATTGGTGAGGCTCGGGCTGTTGCTTTGGACACATCTCTAAAGCGTTTGACATGGTTTGGCAGTACTGGTCTTCATATGTTGAAATATTAGGGTATTTTTGGACGAATTTCTGAACTAATTCAGTCTTTCTTATAAAATCGTGAAATGGAAGTTGCTTTGACCTACAATCCGTTGTTAACTGGGCAAAGAATGTCTTGTTTAACGTCACTAAAATGAAAATGCTTCAGAAGAGTCTCATTGTGCTCTTTTCGGACTAATATTTTCCGCTGATATGGAGTGGGAAACCTATATTGAAGAAATTGCTACATCTGCTGCTAGGAAAATTGATTCACCATTCTTAACTAAAACAAGACAATTTTTTCTTGCTAGAATCTATCTTACATAAGTCTGCCATTCGTACAGGCTTTGAATGTTGCTGCCACATCTGGTCTGGTGCTCCTGCTATATATTTAGAGATTCTTGATAAAATCCGAAGAATTTGCAATATTATTGGTCCTGACCTGACATCTCAATTTCAGTCAATTTTCCACCACCGTAACGTTGCGTCCATGTGGCTTTTCCATAAATACTTTCATGTTAACTGTTGAACTTTCCTTTATGGTACATAGACTTTATGAATTTAAGTGTACTACTAGATTGGCGGCAACGTGTCACCATTTTACAGTTGAAATGGCTAGACGTAACCGTAAGTTATATGCTAACAGTTTCTTCTATTGAACTTCTCGCTTGTGGAACTTCCTATCGAATTCTTGCTTCCTACCTAACTTTGACCGTTAAAAATTAAAATGCAATGTCAATTCTTATTTTGAAACTTAATTCCTGTTCTTTTATTGTTCTGTCTCTTTAATAGTTTTTTCTTCTCTTATTCTCTAACACTCAGTAACCCTCTGCGTCTTAGTTGCCTTATTGCCTTGCTTGAGGTGAAATGATTAAAAAGTATAATTTACACGTTGAAACATTTGATTACTCATTTAGAAAATAAGTTGTTGAAAATTGCCATTATTCTTAATTTTCAAGAACCTCACTTGAAACAAAATATTTTGTAATTTCCCTCTATTTGCTAATGCCATTTTATGACATTTTACCATGCAATATTTAGTAATATATATATATATAAAATTCTCAGTTCCTGCAAGTAAATTTTAATCTTAGTGAAACTTTGGCGATGGATTTTATTTCATGCTTTTGAGCGTGCTTAAATATCTTCTTTTTTTTTATATAAAAAAACTAGGTACCCTAGTAGACTATGGAATCTAATAGGGTGACCAGCTAAGCCTTGTTGCAGATGCATACTTAAGAACATTTGTATTTTTTAACATCCACAGTTAACATGTGGTTTATACTGGAATTATGCTGAGCAGACATTAGTTATTAATTTCTAAGAGAATGCATAATAAGGTTTGTTTTTTGTGCTTATCTTTCAAACAGTTTAGTTTACTCAATTTCACTTAGGTCAACCCGTAGTATTGTTTTCAGATCCTTTCCAATTGTGCTGCACGCTGGGATAATCTCACTAAGCTGATATTATGAATAGTAAGATTTGAACCTTGGCCTTATGGTTGGAACGCTAACGCCCAGAATAAGGATTGAAATAAAATAGAATTGGTTGAAATTTTTCAATGGATTAACCACATCTATTGGAAGCCTGAAAATGAATCGCACACTGTTAGTATATTCCTAAGCATGAAGCATGTATGAATCTGGAAGTATTAATCGTTTCAAATATAAAAACAATATAGTATTGTAAAATAATAAGGAAGTCTCTATTTATGTGGTCATATGTTGCTGGGAGAGCAACATAGTAGGTATACAAATGGAGAAATATACAATCTCTTGGAGTTGTTTGATAACATATATACATGCCATCATTAAACTGGGGCGTTATAATTTGACTTTCATAGAATGATGAATCTAGTTAATAACAATATTCATTATTAATTTCACAATAATGTATCCAATTGCGATAACTCTGTACGTGTGATGGTCTTGAGAATTAAGTTTTTGCTTCCGTAGTGTTTTAATGCATACGATACCCAACTGCTATGGAATGTACATCGGATTCCATAATTCATTCATGAAACTGAGAAACTTTTTTAATTCAAGGAGAGAGTAGAGTCTACTAATTTCAAATGTCTAGCTCCACTGTCTATTTTATTTTCATAGCTTCCACTTCTTTGTTACTAGGTCCGTTGTTGTTTGGAAACAGACTTTGTAATGTTCGGCCATATATTGGAGTCTATTCTATTTTTTCTGAGTCTTCAGATTAGTCTGATCAGGATAAAAATGTGACTAGAAGTGTTTTTTAAGACCAGTTTTATGCTTTGGATTTTATAATATTGTGAGATTTTGCTTTTTTCCACATTTCAACTCTATTTACCTTCATTAATTGGTTTTCCAATTTCCAGAAGCTCTTTTCTCATATCATTAAACTAGGTTTTACTTTAACTGTTTACTTTACTTCTTTCCATTTTTCTCTTCTGTTTGTTTCTTTTTGTTATCAGCATTTTTAACTTAGGATTGTCATTCCCACAGAAAGAATGTTTTCGTGTAAATACTTTAGGGATGATTCCATATGCTTGGATTGAAGAGGAAGAGATTATGTGACACTGTAATGTTATTTGGGTCAAGATTCTAAGATGGCAATTTGGATTCTAGTCTATCACAAAATGTTAACTTTATATTTTCACTTCTTAAGGGCTTGGATATTATATTTAGGGATTTTTGTGGTTAAAGAAACAGCTTGTTTTGTTGGTTGGTGTTATCAGTTTCGTTACTAGATTTTTGTGATTTGATTAAAAGAAGAAATTATATACTCTAAAATCTGTCACAAACTGCTTAATCTAACAAGGTGTAGTCAATAATCATTTTGGTCATTTTATATGGGTTATTCCAAGTGATACGGTGTTTCAAGGGATGGTCAAACCATATGTTTAGGAAGGTGTGATTTCCTGCTAATAAAATGGAATCATTCCCAATTTTTGGTCTATCAATTACATTCTCTCTTCGTATTTTTAATATTTGTAAATAAACGTTTCGGTCATTCTACTCTTCTACTGAGCTTGCATGGATACAACTTGATTTCATTGATATGGAATTATTGTTCAAATAGGCAATTTATTATGGGGTCATGCCAGTAATATATAAGATAGTAATGGTTTTATTATCAGTTTATTTTATAATGTTATTTTCATGTACGTTATTGGTAATCGCAGCGAGACCGAGGTTAGACTACCGACAAACATCAGTCCCAATTTAAGGTTTCATTTTTAGAATTTTCCTAACTTTTAAGGTTGATTTTGGGGGTTCAAAGGTCGTAATATACAGGGGAATATACGATACCTCAGTTCATTTTAAAGTATGGTATATAATAATAATATAAATATGTCAGGGCAGTGGAGCGGCACTTTTGGTTTGCGGTGAGTTTTCAGAAAAGAAACAATAGCATAATTTTAATAAATTTTGAAAAAAAAAAAAAACAGGAAAAAGATAGGGTTTAGCTTTATGCACTTATGTGAAAAAAGCCATTTTAATATGAGTAAGAATAATGAATTAGTAAGGCATGAACATAGATGTTAGATTCATTGCTGCTGAGTTTGAACTCAGTGAGTACTCCTAGATTCATTACTTGTGCCAAAGAAATATCTTTATAAAGCGAGTTGCAAAACTATTGTTGATGTTTTATATTGATCATAGTATTTGGATTTTTACTACTGGAACATTTCTAAAGAAAGCTGAAACATTCATTATGGTGAAATGGTCATCAACACGAGTACCATACAAATGTTGGTTTTGTGTTTAAGTCATCTAAGGTGAATAAATACTCGGTAAAAAACAAAAAACAAAAATTTAGAAGCCTTCATCAAAGTCTGAAAAGAATTTTTAAATATCTGTGTCAGCAATCTGAGATCCAATTTCTCTCAAACATCAACCTCTTAAAAGCTCTTATTAATTTGCTTCCCACTTAGCGATCCATTTATGTGACCATGTACTAGACTAGTTCGTTCAGCAAATATTGACGTTTGTTTTTACTTGCTAAGTAGCTTCAATAATCTTGTTCCAAACGAGGTGAGGTGGAAAAAGAAAAGAGTTTATTTAATTTTGCACTACATGAGTAAATACCTGTTTGCAGAACACTACGACGTAAAATGTATTGTGTGAAAATGTGAAAGAAAACATTAGCAATAAATTTTCGGTCTAGATAATTTCAAAAGAAAATCAGTTAAAATTCATGTTATTTTGAAGCTTAGCTTTTTATTTGCTATAAATATCGAAAGTAATCGGAAAAATTACAATACTATGAATCATTTTTCCACCGAGTCTTCCCTCAGAAAAGAAAACTTGTGGGTACACATGAAAAATATCACAAAATATTATTCCTTCTCCGGCGTATTTAACGAAACATGAATATATATTAGTAAAGAAGCGCGCGCGCACACACACACACGCGCGCGCGCACACACACACACACACACACACACACATATATATATATATATATATATATATATATATATATATATATATATATATATATATATATATATATATATATATATATATGTATATATAATCAGTACGAGGCAAAAATGGACGCACCCATAAAAAGTCGAAGTTGACTTTTGTATTTTTTATCAGAACAAGTGAGTAATAGAATTTTTTTTTATTAATACCCTGTATTAATAAAAAAAAAAAAAATGTACATTATACAAGTCAAAAAATGATTTAGAATTTTGTTGGGTAACCTTTTGTTTTTAATAACGGCCTTAATTCTTTAATAAGTCAACGTCCTTCGCCAGATTTTTTCAGCATTCGTTTAATACGCAAAAAAGCTCAACTTCTGTGTTAACTTTCCTATTACGGGTACGCTTGTCCATTATTGCTCAAAGGTTTTTAATTTGGTTAAGGTCAGGACACTGATCAGGCTACTGGAAAAGTTGCAATTTACTCTCGTTGCGCTTTCTCTCTAGATAATGTTTATTCTTTAAGGCAGTATACTTAGGATCGTTGTTATCGTGTTGGAACGTGAAGCGTTCACCTTGGGTAAAAGGTTTTTTTAGCAGAAAGTCACATTTGATTAACAAGAATGTTGTGGTATTGTTGCTGGTCTATGATTCCCTTGATTTTGTACAAATTACCAACTCCTGCTGCTGAGAATGTAACCTAAACGTTGATTATTTTATCGTATTTAACAGTTCCCTTGGTAGTCACTGTAGTATTCGTTTCACCGGGCGTATTTGTATAATGAACACATGTACACCTGTATTAATACCTTTATTAATAAACGAATTCTATTACTCACTTGGTAAAAATACAAAAATCGACTTTCTATGGTTGCATCCATTTTTGGTGTCGTAGTGTGTGTGTGTGTGTGTTTGTATATATATATATATATATATATATATATATATATATATATATATATAATGATAAAAATCTAGTTTTAAGGTATGCTACATTTATGGGTTAAAATATGCCGGATAGAGCGTATATAAGTATGAAAGTGAGCATTGAAGTCAACGAAGTCTGTTTCATGGTTAAATACAATCCTCAAGCCTGACGATTGCGTTTAAACATGAAACACTGTTGCCGCTTGGTGTTGACCTTAATGTCCACTTTCATATATATATATATATATATATATATATATATATATATATATATATATATATATATATATTGTTTCATAACATGATCTTATTCAAGCATGAAGCTACCGCTGAAACTCGGCCTTATAAACAAATTCTGAAGATATTTATGGCTTTTTTTTCATTTGTATTAAATATGCACTTTAATACCAAAGATAAATACCGTCTGGAATTGTCATTCCGGTGTACATCTTTCAACTTAGCTTCAAATAAACGTTCCATTGAGAATTTTTATATAAACTTAATAATGTGAAAAAAAAAAAAAAAAATTAGCCATCGCTTCAAGCACGTCAGAAGTGAATATTGTATATATATATATATATATATATATATATAATCGCACATAAAGTGCTGGTTTGCAGACAGTACTGTTTCGCTGTATCACAGCTCCTCGGTGCGACTAGACATCCGAATACTTCAAGCCTGGATCAAAACCCAACCGATCAGTCAGAGTTTCTACCACTAAACTATCTTCATTCGACAGAGAGAAACAACTAAATCTAGCGTATTGTTATTACGAATGAAACAAATGCTAATCAGCCGGAGTGCTCCAATTCATTTTACTGAAGAGCTTTGCATTAACGCAGGTGGCTGTTGTTTATAGAATCATTCAAGAGCGCTCAATTGAAATATATTTGCAGACAGTACTGTTTCGCAGTATCACAGCTTCTCAGTGCGACTAAATATTTTGTTCCTCTCCCGGTAGCACAACTGAGTTTTATGCATGATGCTAATGTATATACTTATATATTTGTACATGTGTATATGTGAATATGTGTGTGTGTACATGTGTATTATATTTGAACATATTAGATATGTATATTTGTATTTAAATATAAGCATATATATATATTTCCATGAATAAACGGAATGCTATATTATCATAACAGTACAATATAAGCATCAATATTTAAATTTTACAACGGTCAGATTTCAATCAGAAACTGATGATTGCATTGTGATAGAAATTCAGTTGTGCTGCCGGTGAGAAACACACACAGGCGCGCGCGCGCACACACACACACACACATACACACACACACACACACATATATATATATTGTGTATTTAGGCAGCAGTCCCACTATTATACATGTTTCGCTAAAGGTAATGCAATTAAGCTTTTTATTTAATTTTTTTCTGTGTTCGTACAAGTGTTCATAGTTAATGTTATTGAATGTTGGCTTTTCCTTTTTTATTATTAGTACTTCCATTATTCGTAATCTTTTTTTCATGTGGATGAAGATATTATACTTGTATTTTCTACTAGTATTTTTCGGATGGTGTCTGGTAGGTTTTTGTGTGTATTAAATGAGTTCTAATGGGGCTATGGTCAGGTAAGTCGTCTAGCATGTAATAGTATGACCAATGTAATTATTTATGAGTATGATTTGATCAGGAACATAGTTCCATGAGGTGCAATTGAATAATGTTGGTTCTTTGTAGTTTTGATTTTGCCAGTGTCTTGTTATTTTTGAGGATAAGATTAGCTGTTTTCAATTTTTTCAATAGATAATTTAATTGTCATGTTCGGGTTGTGTATTTCTAAGAGAAAATTCGTCTTGCTAATAGCTGACATGTACTTAGCTTTTGTAGAAGATGTTAATGTTATTGTCTTTATCAGTATGTTCAGAATCGTTATTTAGTAAGAAATCTAATTCTAATCTGGTGGTCAGTGAGGTAGTTAGGAAAACCATTGTTGACTAGTGTCTATTTTACATTATTCAGTTTTGTAAGGAAAAGTGGACGAGAGGATGAATGAACTCTTTAGCAAATTTCTTATAACTGTTATTTTATGTCTAAATGGGCATTCACTCTTAAAATTAAAGTAGCAAGAGTTTCTGCTGGTGAATTTTCTTATAAATGAAGTGATGAATGTGTTATTACTGAATTCTACGAGAACATCTAAGTTATATATATATATATATATATATATATATATATATATATATATATAAGAAATTCGAGTATTAAAAAGCAACAATAATAATAATAATGAAGATAAAAATATTTATTGTATATTATTTGTCCATTAGATCAATAGAAATATGTGAAAAGATGTTAAAAATCAGTATTTTTCGGATATGTCTACGTCCTTTCTCAAAGAGAAATAAAATTCTTTTTTTACTCATATATTACTGATGAAATCTAGTAGTTTTGTGTTAGTTGTTTTTAGTGCTTTGCGGATATATTAGTATGGAGTCGTCTATGTATTTGAAATAAGATTTTTGTGGTAGAATATTTTATTTCATATACATAGACCACAAATATATCCGCAAAACAGATCTTGTCAACAAACTTAATAGCATTGAACCTACAATAGACTTCACATTTGAACCTGAAGCCAGCTACACTCTTCTCTTCCTAGATATCATGTTACTCAGAATCAATAGTGAACTAAGATTTGACGTTTATAGAAAAGTTACCAACAAGAATGATCTGGTCAACTTTTATTCCCACCACTCTTATAAGATAAAATCTGGTATAATGATAGGTTTCTACTTAAGAGAATCTGCAGCCCCCAATACCTACCCAAAGAAGAAATACACATAGAAAACAGATTCAGAAACCTCCAATATCCTTATCACTTCATCCTCAACGCAAAGAGAAAGGTACGTAAAATACACGACCGCAACAAAGATTACATTATCCCCAACAATAAACTAAACAAAAACAGATACATAACGCTATCTACCAACTTCATAACGTCCACTATCCAAAACAACTTTTCCCATCTAAACAATATCCAAATAGTCACAAACACTGCCTAAACCATTTTGGATATGATCGGAACTAAAAACACCCATAACAATAATAATTCAGAAGCAGGTATATATAGAATAAATTGCTAAAACTGTTCCTCACAATACATTGGGGAAACATGCAGAAATTAAAAAACAAAAAACTATAGACAAAAAAAGGACCTTATACATAACAATTTATCAAATGCACTAATCATAAATAAATTCGAGCATAACTTTGATCTAAAAATGTCATTCATCAAAAGAGAAAGTAATTGATTCATAAGGAAAATTCTCGAGAGTGCCGCCATTGAATCTTATCAAAATATAAATCTACGTCCCGGCTTTTTCCTAATCTCACTTTTCCTAAAGAATTACTACTTTTTCAATCCTACATACACGATCACAAATATATTGAAAAAACAAAAGAAAACTGTTAAATCTATCATCCCATGTTTTTGAAGATGCACAGCACATATCATACCATAACAATCTAATCACAATTTAAACAATATTCATTAAAAGAATTCTTGAATATTACTCGCTTACTTTTTATCAGACTTTGAACTATGACATTTTGTGTCCACTACACGTTTTGACTGACCTTTCAACCACCTGATGAACATCCATGAACGTCCTCAAATTTAAAATTGTTGATAAACCAATGATATACTCGCTTTTGTATATCAACTCGCGCAACAAAATAAATCCTATATTGCCTCGATTAAGTCCCCCAGAGGACTAAACGTGTCGGTTAAAAAAAGTTTTTCCTCTTGTCTCTTTTTTCTTCTCCATTTTTTTTCTTTATAGATACATTCTATCTGAAAATAATTTACACACACACACACACACACACAGAAATATATATATATAATGTGTGTCTAGCGGTGGCTAATTTTCTTTGCAAAACAGTTCTCTAAAGATGTTCGATTTTCATTGTTTCATTTTTCTGTAGTCTTTTGCCAAACTAAGTGAATACAATACACCTAATCAATGAATATTAATCTTCACGAATCTTAATCGTCAAATTTTCACGTCAAGATAATAAAAAGCCGAAACAAGTTTAACAACTTATTTTAATTCTATTTATAAACGCATTATTTAAATGAAAGTCAATAAATGATGAGAGCTGATTATTTATGAGTTGATTTTCTGCATAATTAACAAATTATCTCACTGGCAGTTCATTAAGAAACTAGAGGAATGTTATTTGGAAAAACTGTATTTCTCCTTATTTTGTCCATTTGATATATTTGGAGTAATTGATCTCTCACTCTATCACTCCTCATCTACCCACACAGATTGATGTAGCTGATATATATATATATATATATATATATATATATATATATATATATATATATATATATATATAGTTACTTAAAATATATACCCCGACATACATGTATACATCTTATGTACCGTGTCCCTTCAGAATGTGGAGGATCATGGCTCTCCACAACATTCTGTCCTTTTTAGCTCTGTCTTTTTACTATCCATCACACTACCTGTTCTGTTTACCATTTCCACAAGCTCGTCAATGCGAGTGTCATATTTTTTAAGCCCCCTTCCCTTACTAAAATATCAACCATCTCTTTCTGATTCTAATTAGAAGCGTCCTTTTTGTTTCCATTTTCTTTAAAAGTTCCTTGTTGGAATTCTCAGCATCCTTTTGTAGAACATCTCTGTTGTCTTCTCTTCATGCGTAAGGAAACTGCTATATAAGAGGATTAATATTATATAGCAGTTCAATACTTTTCTTTGTTTCTGCAACATTTTCCTGTTTCTTTGCTTAGCTTTTGGAAGGCATTTTTCGCTATTTTCGGATTTTTATGTTATATTTTCCTCCATGTTTGCATTTAATATCTCCATATCTTTTTATAATTGATGGTTCCTTCTTTTTTTCACTTTCCCTTACTTACTTTTTCTCATAGTTCATGCTGTTTTCAAGAGTTTAGAAGTTCTGTAGCAGTAATATTTATTCTAGTTATCAACACAAGTCTAATCATTCGAACTGTTAATCATGATTCGCTTTGCAACATTCGGGTTCAGTGCTCTAATCACCAACGTCATTAGAAAATACTTATGTCATCTATTATTATATATTATTTCAGTTATTACTTTTTGTCTATTATCACAGCAAAGAGTACATACTCGCCATATACTCACATAAATTTCACATAAAATAAAGAAATAACAGATATAACATAAAACAATATTTTTAATATATAATTGATCTAATTTAATGAATTAAATTATTTAAATTAGTCGTGAATTTTTCCTAGATCAGTGAGAGGAAAAATAAAGACTCTCCTTATAATATCCATTTTTAAAACAAATATGAAAATTATTCTGCAGTTAAGAGTGTGCTTTCAGATTATAACGAGCTTTTGGACTAATTGAAAGAAAACATGGCTCTAAGAAGAAAGCTGTCAGTTGAAATAATAAAAGGAAATATAAATTATTTTGAGATGGAAATCTAATATGGGCTGTGGCTAAAGAAATACATTGTGTTTAAAAGTTGATGGAAGAATGAAGAAAACGGGAAAAGTTTATAAAAGGAAAACATAAATGGAAGTAATGGCAACATCAGAAGAGAAAATTCAAAGCAAAAAGAAAATGGACAAGAAAAATGAAAAACAAAAAGGAATCAAAGTTTGTGACAGAAATTGGCTGAATGAAATGGAGATTTACAAAGAGAAAAGCTAAATAAAAAAATCAGCATTTAAATAGAAGAAAACAAGTTTACAGTGGGCTGCAGTGAAGCAACCATGGAATGGGAATGATTGGACAAAAGTGATATTCAGTGATGAATCACAAATCTGGATTTTGGTTAAAGTGATTATGTTGGAATTGTGATGATGCTGGTGCCATTCAAATAAGACATAAAATGGCCGCCTAAAGACAACAAACATATTAACTATCATAAATGATATGGGGTTGGAAGACAAGTAAGAGAAAAATGGCAATAATCAATACACTGGGGTACATTGATATTTTGGTCGCGCTTCTCATTCAACTGATAGAATATAGATTTGGAGATGAATTATCCTTTTTGAGAATGATAATGCACTCTACATAAACTGTCAAATTCAATAACATGGCCACTCAGGACTTAAAATTTATGTTGGTAATTTTATAAAACTGATCCATTGGGATTTTCCCGGTTACTCGGTAGTGTATAGTGGAATGAACAACCCCAAAGCTAGAAATAACTTTAGGCCTACATACACGATCACAAAATATATTGAAAAGGCCGAAGGAGAGCGCAAAATAATGGTATTTTGTGGGATTTCTTCGTTTGTTCTTAAGTGGAACGAGAAATCTCATGTTCAAGCTCTTAGGACTGGTACGGGTCTTCTGTAGCAAGAGTTGTCAGTGATTATTCGAACTGGTCTTGAATGTAGCGGTCGGTGAAAAGGAAAAGTGGAAAAAGAAGCTGAATCGGGTTCGGTCAGAGTTTTTATGACTTCTGGGACTTTCCGTTGTTCCCTGCTAATTGTTTCCGTTGCTGCTACTGCTGAATTGAGCAAAGTAAGGAACCACCCACATTATGAGAAAATTAAGCTGCTTGAGCGTGTATCGTTTGCTTTCCTGAGAGAAAACAAACGCTGTTTTGGTCTCTTGCTTAAACTTTTTCAAAAATGTTTTTGGTACATTTTGATTTGTGTGTAAATAGCTGCGTTTGTTTTTAATTCGGAACCAATCAAAAGGTTTCCCTCCAAATTCTGAGAAGTGAAATCAGGAGCCTATCTGGGTGAATAAAAGGAAAACCAGGAATTCGCGAGTTTGTCTGGTCAAGGAAGAAAAACAAGAAATCTGAAGACCACCAGACGAAAATTGAAAGGAACATCAAAGTCGCTCCCACATCAAGGAAAATTCTTCTGTTGGTGTAATTGTTTTATGCTTCACTGTTACCACGGACTTTGTCTCACAAAATGTACCTATTCTTTGAAAACTATTAGAAGTATTTTCTCCTTTCTTCATTTTATTTTTATGTTGTTTACCTTTTCTGAGGACCTTAGGCGGCATTGTAATTTTTATTGTAAAAGAGATTATTTCATTTGCATTGATTATTTTTACATACATGTTACTGGCCATCATTTGACACACAAAGCACTTAGTTTGTATATTTTTTTCATTTTTGTGTGTCAATAAAATTTATCGTTTGTTTTTTAAACTCGGTTCCTGTCGTTTGTCTTTGTTGTGTAACCCTTATAAATTAAATTTTAACTCAAACATTTGTTTGAACTATTTTTTTCGTAGGCTGTTTTTACTAAATAAAAAATCTTTTAACATGTCGCAATAGCCAACAAACACAATCCTGCAAAACTGATTCATCAACTACTATTTAAATAAAATATTTTTTATTAGTGAAGCCAATGCTTAATGAATTCAGGCCGTCATAAAAGCCTGAAGAGGATCAATAAAGCAGTGATGTTTTTAGTCGAGGATTTCATAGTTTGTCTTCAACATAATTTTTCATCTGCTTGATCTGGAAAATGTCATTAATTCAAATAATGTAATCTAATTTTTGCAGTATATTTCCTAAAGCCGTTATTTTCAGTTATTAAACAAAATATGTTTTGTGTAATTTAAGTCAAGCTGGGTGAATATCTTTCAAGTTTAGTGATTTTCTTTTTATTTTCCTTTGTTTTAAAAATTCGGTTATATTTTTAGAATTTCACCCATAGAATTGAAATAAAAGTCTATCTGGGAGTTGTGATAATAAAAGTGAATTTAAAATGAAAAAAGTGTGTAAAAATTAATAATAAATAGTTTTTCTTGCTTCAATTAAAAGATTCCACGATGTATCGTAAATGGATGCTTTGAATACATTTAAGATTTAATATATAATCTGTTTTTGCGTAATTGGGAAGTTGAAATTTATAGTGATAGAGTATTCAAACTCGACCCTATATGCGAATAGACTGAGTCAGATTAATAGATAAATAGATAGAGCGAGCAGCTGAGTATTCATATTGAAAACTTACGGTTATATGTGAGATAAACACAAAGTCTCTTTCTCTTTCTATCTATCTATCTATCTATCTATCTATCTATCTATCTATCTATATATATATATATATATATATATATATATATATATATATATATATATAAAGCATTCACTTTAATCATTGCTTTACACAGCAGTAAGTTATTAGGTTGATGCAAAAATAATGTCGTTTTCTCACATAGTAACATATGTGAGAAAATGACATTATTTTTGCACCAACCTAATAACTTATTCAGTCATGTAGAAGTATACCAACTGATAAGTTCACACAAACTCATTTATGTATTTAAATAGTTCGGCGTTTAGAAGGAGGTTAGAATGTGAGCAACCAGCATGTTAATAATTTGTAAACGCTTATCGACCACACATTGTCAGCATAATTTTAGATCTAGAAAATGCATTTTGGCTGTAAAATGCATTAATTTCTCTGCAAGTGACGAAGAACAGGCTTCCTACCACGTCTCTGAATTATCCCTAATTTATCAAACATATAAAAATCAATGTTAACTATACACAAAATGAAAAGTGAAAACATAAACACTTAATACAAACATATACATGTTCAAAATCTGTATGTTTGTTATTCGTGATATTTTACGGTTACTTATGAAAAATGAATAAAACTACTTCTCGGATAAAAGATCATTTCCAAAAAAGGAATTATATTTTATTTATCATTATTATTAATATTTAATTAAAAGTGGAATGTTTTTGATGTTGTTGTTGTCTTCTGGATATTGGATTGTTGTAAGCCAAGTGACAACAAATTCCCTGTTTCCTGTATTGTGTTCTACATTCATATCTTTTGATACCAGAAGCAATTGCGATTATTATCGCTTGCTTTTTATTTACTTTATTATTTTCATATGATGAAAGACCGAAATGTATTCAACGATGATGATGATATTTTTTCAAACACATTCTACAGTTATTGGAAAAGTTTGTAAGAATTTAAAATTGATATATGAACATTTCAAGTCATCTTTAGACATCGTTAATTATATTAATGTAGATATTTGTTCATTGTCTGTCCGTTTATAATCACTCAGTTTACAGCCACTTAATACAATTTTATCTGTTGAGGCACATTTAAAAAAACAGCAATTGGCTTAAAGCAGACAGTTTTCAAGTATGTATGTAACTTTGAAAGCAATCGATCAACAATCAATAAATTCGTTTGATTTTGTTGCTATTTCGATGTTTATTCACATCACCTTCATAACACTGACTGGGTGGGAATTTTTAATTGTTTGTGATTTCAGTATAAAAATTTTAATTTCGAATGAGATAATTCAAAAAGCAATGGGGATGAATATAACTTAATGTATTAGGTTGGTGCAAAAATAATGACGTAATAATGTCGTTTTTTGAGGTTAAAAAATACGTCAAAAAACGACATTATTAGGTCATTATTTTTGCACCAACCTAATAATATAGATAAGCAATGTTTAATTAAAAATGTTTTATTTCATATTTTTATTATGATTAGAGACTGAATTGAATTTTATCATTCAAAGAACAAAGACTAATACAAATACTGATGAGATGCAGGTGCAAGAAGAGTAACCCACAATGATGGACGATATTATTAGAAACCAACACAAAAACGTCAAGCGAAAAGAAAACAGTATTTTTGAAGGCACCTATGTATTGAAAATCATATACCTTAGCTATATTAATTGTTTATATTCCTCTATATATTGTAAGTATTTACACTGTTCTCATATTCAAGATGTTTCTGCCTTCTTCAGGTGAAATTTAGAACTGAACCCTTTATTTCGTCCACCGGGTTAGATTATTCTAGTTCCACATGCCATGCCTTTTCTGGACATCTCAGTTTCACTTATTTCACTTTAGTAGCTCAACTGTCCAAGTTTTTTTTTCACCTCTGCTGTGACCAGGTATTGAATTTACTTCAACCAACGCCTTTTTTTTCAATTGGGCAAATGTGACTTTGGAGACAGCAGTGAATTCCTTTTTGGGAACTCTTATAAACCTAATGTCTCAGTAAACATTTTTTTTTATCAGAACCCATATTTCAATTTGTTGGTTACAGAGACATTAGGTTTACAAGTCCCAAAAATTCACGGTCCTACGATATATCTGAAGAAGGTCAGAGCGCACAACGGCCTAACCGTCGTGAATATGACAGTAAAGATGAGAACAACAGTCTGAACAATATAAATAGTGTAATTAACCTAATAATGAAAAAAAAAAAAAATTACACACCAGATATTTACATTAACCTCATGGATAGAACGTTATAGTGAAAATTTCAAATAATTCAACTAATATATAGGTGTTAAGTGATGAATTTATTGATCGTAGGCTTACATGCTAAGTAAAATAGGGAATAGTATTTAACTATATTTAAAAACAAAATATTTTAATCAAAATATACCTTATTTTGATGGGCCTATTTTCATGACAAATACTTCCAGAATGCTTCATTATTATTTCGAACATGAGCATGTCTGAAAAGGACGCAGTTATTGATCTTCAATCACTTCATATTGAATCCAGTTTTTCACTTTCTTTCCTACCGTAACCAATTGACGAAAGATGATCACAGTAAAATTCAAAGTTTTCATAAAGAGCTCAAATTATTGTTCTAGAATTATTTTCCACGATTTTTCATATTTGAGCGTTCATGATGTCATTTGAAGTTCATTTTCAAACATTTTCAACTCGGGTGTGAAATTTCTGGAACTACGGTTGCTCTTTCCTTCAAATGCTGAATAGACGTTTCTCTCTGATTCAGCTGCATTGGGGATCTAGTTTGAATTTTTAAAATGAAAATTATTCCACAGACAAAACATTGAGTTGTAATGGGATGTAATGGAAACTTAACAGCACTTTCGAAAAAACGAAAAAGAATTACAGAGAAATAAAAAAAGACAAACGCTGATAACCATAGGTTTTACGAACACAGGAAAAAAAAGAAAGAAGAGAAATGCAACAAAACAGCGAGAACAATTGTCAAAAGACAAGCGTGAATTGAATGCATTGGTTTTGGTTAAGAAACATTACAATTTCGCTATGCCCATGAAAAGTATTCAGACGAATTAAATTCCTCAGTTCCACTAGTTCTAACATTCACGGTTATGACCCGTATACACATTGTAGCGAATCATTCTTATTTCCTTCGTATTCCATTGGTGAAACGTAACGTCATCTCCCTCGAGTGGCTCTCGGACATTTTACAGAGTGAACATCATTTTAAGAAAAAATTACAATGATTTTAATTATAGAAGCATTAAAATTAAAACAGGAACAATTAGTAAATACTCGTTTTTCTCAAGAAGATCCCACAAATTGATATAACTGCAGAAAAAAAATGTAAGGAATATCATTCTGTCAGCTCGACAAAATGCTTCTTGGAGATTTCAATATTAAATAATTAAACGTTCATTTCAACTTGAGCACTAATCAGAATCAATGAACTCTGGATAATTTTCAACATCAAGTCTATTAAGATAATTACAATTATAATAGGTAAATTTCAACAATTTCTAAAGCCAAAAAGCAAAAAAATATCAATTTTGTCTGATTGTCTTTGATACAAAGAAATACATTAACTACACACACACACACAACTGTGTGTATGTACGAATGTGTATGAATGTATGTATATGTGTACGAATGTATGTATATGTGTCTGAATGTATATGAGTGCGTCTGCGCGACACGCATACATTTGTGTTTATACGAACATATGTGTTAAGGACAAGTATTCTGGCATGTCGATCACTGTGTGGCGTGTGATTAGCGGAAAAATAAAAAATAGATAAAAAGCTTTTTTGAAACTTAAAATTTTTTTTTTTAAGTTTTAAATCCTAGCTAATATATTAAATTTAATGTTCTAAATGAGCAAAATAATCATCGTTTTCAAACTGAATTTAAATCACTTGGAATCTTTTTCTACTTATATAAGTAACATCAATAAATACGTCCATAGTGACAGATTTATCAACACAAAATAATTTTCTTTTTTAGAATTCTTTCGGAAATGAAATGTGCTTTTCTGAAACGTTATTTGAAGAAACTCGCTGATTTAAAGTTTAATTAATCTGAATTGAAAAAATATTTACTTTTACTTTAGAATAGAGCAACAAAAGCATTTATCTTAACACTAAGGACATGTTTTTCATTTATTGATAGCTCGATTTTTGGGAACTTAAGTAGAGGAGGGGCAGAACTGACAAACTACTTGACAAATACAAGGTCAACATCTTATATTATATATATAGTTTCACTTTAAATTACGATAAAGCCACCAAAACGTAAAGGGGTTAATGAGAGTGTAAGAAAGTGATTGATGTTGCATTTAATTTTTTTAGAAATTATAGTTAAACCTATCAATATCGTAAAATGTAGAGAAATATTTGTCAATCCAGTCATACGTTTAAATTAATGAAGTGGAAGTACCAAACAGGAAAGTTCAATCTGAATGTCATGGATAAATTTATAGAAAAGGTACAGAAAAGCTACATCACGACGGTGGGAGGGTGATTAAAGCCGAACTAGAGTCGGGATCGATAAGAGTGCAGACTTTTAAAAATTTTTTGTCAAGAAGCGCTAGATATATAGAAATACCAGATCAGATATGGCAATGATATTCAATGCATGGACGAATGGTAGACTTATAAACTTATAATAGAATTTGGCGAGAAAAATTGTTTAGCACGACACTTTCCTAGTGGTAGACTTAGCAATTGATTCAGTATATAATCATTTCAATTCACATGAGTGGAAATCGTTAGACAGAGAGAAGGCACAATGAGGTACACACTCTTCCTGATGGAAGGCAAACAAGAGACGCGGTTAAAAGAGTGCAGTTTACTTTTGAAGGCGTTAGAATAACTGGCAATTTCTTGACTCACTTAACAGATTTAGAAGCCATTTTCGACATCAGCTGCCAATATGACTTTTTCGAACCTATCGGATATGCTATTTTCTGCACACACACAAATTCAAAAATTTTTTCAAAGGACTTGAATTATAGCGAGATTTTAGGTTTATGACTAGTAAATACAGTTTTAATTTACTAACAATATCGCTACAATTACAAAAGATTTAAAATTAAAAATTAAAAAAATGGAAACAATTCTTTTAAAATTTCATTATTCAGCGAAGAGGTTTTTCTTAAATCAATATAGTCTATAATATATTTTATTCATAAAAGCAATTAAAAACGTTACTTATTAAATAATGACTTATTTTTAGTGCATTTTACGATTCAGAGTAGATATTCTGAAATTGGGGGCCCTGTTTGACCAGAAACTTTTGATGATTTAATTTTTTTGCAAAACAAAAAAATATTTTCTCAAAATTTTATAAAAATTAAAAAAAGTTAAAAATACTTACAAAATCTTTCTAAAGAGATTTAAACATTTTTGAAAATAGTTTTAAACATCTGTTTTGTAAAATAGTTTAATTTATTTCTGAATAAGTTCTGTATGTTCCATTGAAATCCGAAAATTATTTGATCATTGAAAGAATATCGAAATCAATGTATTTTATACAGCAACAATAGTCTGAAGTATAAAGCTGACCACTGTTTATCTGTAAACTAAAATATGATAAAAAATACAGATTCTGATATGAAATAACTTAACAAGAGCTGATATACTATTTACATTATTCGGACTATTGTCCTCATCTTTGTTGCCATATTTATCACAATGTTTCGGCCGTTGTACGCTCCAGCTTTCTTCAAAAGTAAAGCGCAGGTGCAGTTTTCTTTTGAAACGACGCTGTAAAACCTTTCCGTCACATCCTCAGGAATACATATTTTGCACTTTGAGTCAAGTGTCTAAGAGAGTGTATCCTATGAAAAGTTCAAACATTTTTGACATATTTAGCATTGACTTCTGTGTCTTCTGAGAAAGCGTTGTTTTTTGTTTTACTCAGCAAAAACGAATAGACTTTCATATATTCCTAAATAGGGCATTTTATTGCTTTAGTTATCAATTTTACTATCGTCATAATGGCAAATGGGCTGTCGTTGATGAAATACTCTGAAATAAGCAAGTGATTTCTTGTGATTCATCACAAAGTGGGGTGCCCTGGCGGACAAGTTTAGCAGTTTGGGAACAATAATGCGGACATCTTTGCCGCGATCAGTACACAGTTGTATCTGTAGGACTCATATTTAGTTGATTTCGACTCTAGAGCGACGAACCCAGGAGAACTGGTGAAGGAATTAGTGTTCCAAATAAGTGACTTGCCATCTGTAAAAGGAAAAATGGCATCTACCGTCTCTCCACTATAAATGATAACTGATATACCGGCATAGGTGGCGTGCGCTGAGAGAGAATGACAGTGATTGATGAGAACCTCGTAGCGACAGAAATAAGGTTTGTAGATGCGAAGAGCATGAAGTTTAGTGACCATGAGAGAGGGCCGATAACGGTAGAATATTCAACCATTCAACACGAAATAGCCGAGAGACTGGACAGCTGGTATTGATCGAGTGATGATTGGTGGATACAACTAAATCTCTAAAGCCATCTTAATCGTGCTGCTTGGTTGCAGAGTTTATGGCTTTGAGGCTGCGACATAGTTGTTGTGACACATTAAGTTCATTTGTGTTTTGCAGAACATTGTGGATGGAAACGGTAGGGGATAAGTTATGTTGGTAGAGTCAGGTCTGTCGAAGATGGAAGGGTCGCGTGTGCAACGGGTGTGTGTGTGTGTGTGTGTGTGTGAATCTTTGATGTTGTCGATGTTACGTTTTTGCTCCTTTCCTCGTCATCGGTTCGATTTCGGTTAGATTTGTTTCTTTTGATTAACATGAGGCAGTTCATAGAATGTAAAACTACTCTATCAGAGGGAATCATTTTTTCAGAAGTAGCTATAGACTATATACAGTCATCCTATCACATTTAAACTTCGATATTTACTATTGTAACTGAAACTTTAAGAAACAATATCTCTCGTCGTCACAAGGATTTCAAAAAGTATTTCTCGTATGGCGTCGTGGTGCGCTTTCAAAGTTTAAAGAGTCGCCATTAATCTTTACCAGTTCAGACGGGGATTAGTTAATCTCAAATCCAATCTGCAGGTACAGACGATATATCACAATAGGGGAGGCTCGGTTGAGGGAGCAATGTCGCTGAGCTAAGCAGGAGCGGGTCCAGAGATTGCTTTTCTGGCACCTCGTTGTGGGGGGAATTATTTTATCATCCGGGAAAAGTTCACAAGTATATCAAATGGGCATGTTTGAGATCCCCTCACTAGTAGAACGGTTTGAACGCCCAAAGTGAAATTTTAGCATAACGTTCCAAGCAGTTCACCAAAAAGCATCAGAATAGCTGTAGGACAGTTCAACATTAATTATTTTCTCACCAGAAAAAATACTTTCATTCATAGTTTTAGTATGTACTTTGCCAATTCAGAAAGCTTTTTGAACTTTTGAAAGTTTACATTTTTAAACGCTTATACATCTCATCGTTTCTGGGTTTACTTCCTTTCATATTTTACCAGTTTTTAAATATAGCTTAGGCGTCTTTGTTTTATAAAAATATTCACCTTCAAATGTGTTCAAAGTTTTCCAGTTAGTTGTACTCTACATGTAAAAAAAGAAGAAACCTTCTGTGAAGATTGACTAAATAATTATAAAACAAAAGTAACCGAACACATTTAAATACAGTTTATTAGCTTATTCCCTCTCACAACGGTAGTTCAGGAAGAGGCTCCTAAGTATGGAATCTGTTGTATTCCAAAGAAACACACCTCCCACACGATGTTTAATCTTCTGGGAAACTCAGATGTATTCCACAGTGTGAAAATCAATTGAAAATACAAAATTCCAATTCGTCGAAAAGTAGAAAACACTTTTTGAATATGTTCAGTTATGCGTGATACACGCTTAGGCGATCATATATCTTTCGATACATGACGAGGCAGATTTTTTCCTGCAGTAGTTTCTTTCTGCGGTAAACCAATTGCCATCCAAGGCTATAGAACCCGATCTGTCCTGCTATTTACCCATGGCTGGAGGAAGAGGATTCATACATTTTCTAAGGGTATTAGCACGTAAGTGAATGTAATGAATTTGACTCCGATTCCTCACTCCCAGCCGCTACCCATTACTCCACCGTGTCTCCTTTGAACATGTAGTTTTCGAATTTGCCCATTCCCGTGGATAATATTTTAGACTTTGGTATAAAACAAAAACAGGGTCTTACGAGAAGTTATGTTGATAGTTAATAAAATGAAGAGCCTAACATTACAGACAGCTACGCCATTTGCCTGAATAACAAGAGTTACGTGATGTGGTCAGGATACTTGTATGCCCTGGAGTTGCTACGAAACGATATTTATCTAGGTATAGTCTAGATCTTTGATTAGTTTGTTGGGCGTGTCAAAAGGGAATTTAGTGATGTCTATAACATGCCTCAATGGCGTTTAAATCAGGTGAGCATGGGGATCCACGGAATACCTGGAAATCGGCTTGGTGTTCCTGGAATCAGATCGATGCAATATAATACCATTCCCACATGCAACAGTCTACTGCTGGGTCTATTTTTTAGCACTTCAGTTTCTACTCTAGTGAGTTATAAAATCAAACAACAAAAATCGATCTGTCAATTATTTTGTCTCGCCGCCGACATTGATTTTGGTTTGATCGCAACATTGAATTTTTCTTGGTACTTCACCACCTACTAATATTTTAACTTTCGAATGTAAGTTTTTATTTCGCTCAGAATTTTTTGTCACGTTTCTTTCGCTATTTTTTTGGTTTTGTCCAACGACTTCTGTTATGTCAAATGAGCGTTATAGGAACCAATCATCTGGAGAGATTAGCGCGCCATTTTATAACAATTGCGATATTTTACGTTTCATACTTTGAGTTTATTGCTTATTTTCTAATGTTCTTTTGCAAACAGGCAGCGTCGTACAAGATTATCAATAAAATATTACTATAATTTGCTTATTTATTCATAAAATTTGATAAATTAAATTTAGTTTTTGCTAGTACGAGAGACAAAATGATATTGATAATTTAAGTTGTGGACCTTTCTTAACTGAGACAATATCTAAAGAGAATGGACATTTCAAAGGAGAATGGTAGAATTGTTTGTTCTATTATTCCTGTCAGTCATTGAACATTTTCATTGTCATTTTCCCCATAGAAAGTAATTCCGTTTTGGTGTTACGTCTGCAACACACTCACATAACCAGAGTACCAGAACGGGGGTTATTGTGGCTGCTTTACAATCGGAAGTTATTCTTTACGTTTTAGTTTTAAATCTAAATCCTTCCTGTGTCGTGCCATTTTACGCGATTCCAAACCAGCCAGATCGATAAGATGTAAAGTAATGGTTATCTAAACAAAAATGACAACCTGTCAGCAAATCAACTTGTACAGATAAGCGAAAAATCAAACGTGTTTCCCTCTTGAGATTTTTCTGGTTTAAAACATTAAAATGTTAAAACATTTCACTCGCCTCAGTTTCGAGCTTTTCTTTGCCAGTGAAATAATTCAATCAATCAGGATTAAAATTTTCCACTTCCCATGTTGAGTATAAATCTCTTTTAAATAATTCTAGAACATCTTTACATGTATCGAAAATCATTTTTTCGAAAATAAATGTTTTCCTGAGCAATTTAAATAAAATGAATTAAAAAAATCTAAATTCTATCGGACAATCAACCATATAACAAAGCTTACGATCCGAATTCTGATTAAGAGAGCGCACAACAGAATTAGACCAGGAAGTAGGAAGACATTTACAGAAGGAATGTGATATTTATGTTAAGAAGGATATTATAGCGCCACGAGTCGATCCTTTTATCACGGCAACCAATTATAACACGCATGCCCCGGTCGACCCTGGGTCAAGCTGGGTTAACCCTACAGTAGTCAGTAACGTCTTGGCCAATTTGTTATTGGTCGCTGGCCGTTTCGATCCGCGCCGTCTTTGCCCACGTTGTGCTCTTTGATCCCAGAGTAGTGAAGTTTGAATGTCGTCGGTAATTCGGAGCACTGGTTCGAGTCACGGCGAAGCTGTATTATGAAAGAAATAAAAATCTTGCAAACGAAATAAAAACGGAAGATTCGTCGGATTAGTTTTAAATTGGCTTATATAATTCATGGTACAAACATCAACTCTTCCTTCTTTCAATTTCTGTAGTGACACTTTGCTCTTCTAAATCTTGGAACGGGGTTCAAAGTTGGGAATTTTCCCAGCAACAGGTTACTCGAGTTTTTGGTAACAGCTTGACTGTCTTTTTGAAAATTCTAATTTCAAATCGAGTGGGTGAAGAGGCAGTCTTATTTTAATTATTGATTTTCTATAACAAATATTATTTCCCAGCCTTTGGTCTGGTTTATTCTAGTGCACCCCGACCAGTCATCTCACTTCCACACCCCTTGGGTTATCATGCAGGCCTTCCAGGTGCGTTTCTCATTTCAATTTCTTACTCGAGTGACAGATTAAGTTTTGTTTTCCCGAGTTGTTTATATTTCCACAATTATATTTCAGTTGGCCCCTTGGCCCGGTTTGTCAATCGCAACTTTCACTTTTGTCGGCGGCCATAAAACAAATATTATTTCCCAATTCCATTTTTAATTCCTACGGTTAGCGAATAACACAGAATATAACGTAGTGATTTCAGCTCACATTTTTTACATTAACGCCTTTAATTCCACCAGTGTCATATAGTGTCACAATATTAGAAAGAGCCATACAAATGCAAAATGATGTGTACCTCTGTTTTATTGATAAAGTACGTCACAAAAAACTATCGGAGCTGCTCAGCAACCTCGACATATGTAAGAAGAATATTAGGATAATCCAAAATATATACTGGCAACAAACCGCTTGCGTACGGACAGAAAATGAGTTCATTAAACATACAAAAACAGAAAGGATGTGTCTTCTTATTCAGCCTATTTAGTGAGGCTAATCTAAGAAAATTAGAAGTCCTACCAGGATTCATTTTTGGTGGCCACACTCATAACAACATATTATATGCAGATGACACGGGGTTTATAGCAAACACAGGAAGGAAACTACAAGAATCACACAAGCTAGTAAAGAAAAGCGAAAAGAAACAACTAATCATCAATTTGAGGAAGAGAGAATGCTTAGATTTTGGCAAAAGGAACAGCCCAAATTATAAATTAAAAATACCAAAATCAAATAAGACAACAATTTAAATAACTGGGAAATGTTTTAACAGAGGATGAAAAGTGCGATACTGCAATCCGAAGGCGCATTGGGATAGCGAAAAATGCTATCAAAAAGCTAAGCAAAGTATTAAGAAACATTAAAAATTTGTTAGAAAAAAAAAAAGAAGAAAAAAAAGAAGAGTACTGAGTTAAGTAATATCAATCCAAATATATGGCAATGAATGCTGGACAATCTCCTCAGATAAAGAAGAGACTTAAAGCAATAGATATGTCGTTCTACAGAAGGACGCTGAGAATATCATAGATCGAACCTGTGAGCAACGACAAGGTTTTAGAGAAAATAGAAATAAAATGTACACTTATACTTTACATCAGGAAAAGGCAGTTGAAATTTCTAGGGCACATAATTCTTACCATCTTCCTCATAGAATTAAGGATCCGTTTTGGTGTTACGTCTGAAAACACTCACATAACCAGAGTACATAGAGGTCTTGGAAAATTTGATACTCACAGGACAAATTGAAGGAAAGAAAACAATGTATAACCTATAAGTGAGCTCGAGTAAATATATAGCGATGTAGGGTTTGGGAGAGATAACAAAGACAAAATTTACTTAGAGCCATGATCGCCAACCTCGTAAATGGACACAGCACATAGAAGCAGAAATTAGATAAATAAATAAAACCTCATTTATTTTTATTAAAAAATCTTTTAAATTCAGGAATCAGCTTTGCATTTTGTTAACGAAGTGAAAAGAAAGTTTACTTCTTCCTAGTTTTTATTTCCAACTCTATAAAAAGGTCAATTTTGCATCAAATCATCGCTTGTGATTAAAAATTGATCTTGCATAATGAATTGGACAATATGTAGACACATGTCAGTCTCGGGAGACTATGGAGTTTACTTAGGTGGCTAGTTAATCACTTTTTCATATGACCGCTCAGGTACATTTGTGTTTCTTCAACACTCTCCGAGTCAGACAGTAGTTTATACTGCAATTATGCTATGTGAACCTTAGAGTTTCTCGTAGGAAGTGCACAAAATCTGACATATTTGAACATATCCATAACGCTTAGACCAACGATCACTTCTGAGCAGTTTCGTCTACCGAATATCACAAAGTTTGCATCAACTCGTGTTTTTCAAGTATTTTCAAACGATGTCACTCGTTGGAATCATCTCCAAAGGCTGAAATTATCAGAGTCACCCTCTTGACAAATCGATCATGATGAGATTCAAACACGCGTCTCATAACGTTCTAACCACTCGTCCATTCACAATAATAGGAAATGCATACTAAGATCAAACAATTACCCCAAGCGGCTGGTGATGGTGGTGACAGAACATGACAGCATATTTCAAGAATCAATGCAAGTGGCTATTAAAAAACGTTGGAATTAATTTAAAACTCAAGTAAACAGAAGAATAGAAATTGTCAGGTTGCAAAATTAATTTTGGATTTGTTTAAAATAGAATTTGCCGATTCAACCGATCCCTTTTCTATGGATTAAGAACAAAACAAAACTCGAATTAATTAATCAATTCTTTGAATAACGAGTTCTTTACGAATGGAATAGATTAGTTAACGCCGAGATGAATAATAAACAAACTTGGTGTATCGTATTATTTATCAATAACTTTATACTTACCATATAATTTTTTTTATAATACGAATTTGAACTTATAATATTTATCTTTATTAAAATATTGATAATGACTTGTTTTGGGGTTAGGCTTGATTATTTGAGTAAAGTGAAACATGAAGATATATCTATAAATAAATCAAAAAGATTTCCAAAGCCAAAAACATTTGATTATCACAATACTCTCTCTCTCTCTCTCTCTCTCTATATATATATATATATATATATATATATATATATATATATATATATATATATATATATATATATAAATAAGTAGTTTTATTATTTTACATGTTAATGTAAACTCCTCCTTGATATTATAAAACCTTCATCACTCTGTTAAAATTTCATTCTGTTTTGGCATTCTCAGAAATATTTGCTTGAATATTCTTTTCCGTTCGTCTATACATTTTCTTTAATCATGAACCTTTTATTGGATTAATATCTAAAGAAGACCATTTCATTTGAAATCTTTTTTTGTCAATGTCAGCTTTGCAGAATGTGAAGCAGCATTGTCTTGTATGAATATACCCCTTTGTTTACAGCATCATGTTTGTGACGTATACAGTTAAAAATGCCTTGTTCTTGAACTTGTACTAATTCTTCGCATTTAGCTTGACACCATCACCAAATTTAAAGTGACATATTTCTATATAATTCTAGCCCAAAGCATTACCCCACCAGTCGTTGCCTGTTGGTTGACTATTTCCATGGAGAATCTTAACCTTTAACTAAGTCAGCAGGTCTATCAAATATAGTACTCACCAGTAAAGTTATTGTTGAGAAATCAGTTTCCATGTATTTCTTTGTCCAACTTGCATTTTTCTTTTTCTACTATTTATTTAAAAATAGTATCTTTTTTAATTTTTTCTTTATTTTTTCCTCCTTTCTTTTTTCTCTTCTTTCTTTCTTTTCCGTTTTCTTTCTTCTTGCTCTCTTCTTCCTCTTCTTTCTTTCTTTCTTTATTGTATTCAAAGTAAAAGTTTAAGTCACGATTGAGATTTGACAGTAAAAATGGAAATGATGGAAAGAAGCCTGAAAATTGAAAATGAAGACTGGCGGAAAAAGAAGAAACTGTGCAATAAAAGTGCCTCCTATTTCACATACTTGTTCAGATATCATCTCTAGATTCTGTCATTTGGATATGACTATAGTAGATTTTATTAACAGAAAAAAAAAAAACGATAGAATTATAAAGGATTTATTTGAATGTGCAGGTACAATTTTTGCGAAAAAATCATAAACATATTTTCTGTCAGAATCTGATAATTTCTTAGTATCACTACATTCAACTTTTTCTTCTTTTTCTTGATCGTCTTTCTTTCTTTCTTTCTTTCTTTCTTTCTTTCTTTCATACTCATTCTGACTTAACCTTTGCTCTTAGATGAATTCTTTTCACTATGACTGCCATTGCTTCTCTGACAATTATCATTAAGAGGTTTTCCAAGAAATTGACAATCAGAATAGAATATTTTTAATCAAACATGAATTTGTTATATGCTCTGATAAAAGGACTGCAGGACTAAAGTTGCATAGTCTTATAAAAAGACGCGAACAGGCAGCCTTTTTTACGATATATCTGATTAGACGAAACTGACTAGATGAAATTATAAGAGCTGTTTTTCTCGCCTTATATAGCACTTTTATTTTTTTACTTTTGGAGTCTTGTCTGTTTTATTCATTAGAGATTAATCAATATAACTCGTCTTGTACACTATTTTTCCTTTACCTACAGCAACAACAAAATAATAATAAAGATCTTTGAAATTATAAAATTATTGCTCAGAACAGACGATCTTTTCCCAAAGGTTTTTCTTATAAAAACAAACGAACAAATGTGCAACTCTTCATTAACAATTTTAAACAAACATTTGCCTTGTGTTTGCCTAGAAAGTAATGGCTCAAGAATGTTTTGAGAATTTATTTGATGAGTTCTTTCTCTGACTAATTAAGGCGTCTTAGATTTTATTGCACTCTGGAGGTGTGAAGGTCTGAACCATTCTATCCGTGTATCAGGATCATAGTTAATGCAATTTTTGATCTGGTATCACATTACTTGAATCCTCATGATATTCCAGATAAACATATCGCTAAGATAGCAGATCTGAGTATTATGATTCGAAGGCCTTGTGTTGATTGTCAAAAGGCGGGATCCAGGCATCATCTGCAATCGCTGGCTTCTTTTCTGGTATAAAAAAATGGACTTAAACAATCAAGATATGCAGAAAGAACGCCGGAAAGGTGTTAAGAATAGAAATGTTTAATGCCAGTGACATGTAATAAGAGATGCGACAGAAGGAAATGATCAGTACGTTGAATGGATAAAAGACTACTAATGGAAGCAGGTTACTGGAAGCTGATTCAATCAAGCAGAATGAAATGAAGGAAAATGTGACAAGAATATTGCGTAAGAATAAGAATAATAGATATTTTAAAAATATTCTTTTATCGACTGCGCAAGAAAATTTGGATAAAAAACAAGGAATGACAAGGATGACAGTACATTGTACCCGAGAGATGATGTTGATAAATGTAAAAAGGAAAGAAATGAGACGATTTTTCAGCACTGAAGATTGAATTGATTCTGTTCTCAGTGTAAATTGTATAAGGTAAAAATGAATAGCAGTCAAATGCTACAGCAGGACAGTGTGTTTGAAAACTCCGAAAAGAAATAGATGGCAGGAAAAGTAAAATGCACAGATTTTTCAAGAGAAAAAGAAGAGAAATTGCAGATAATATGGATATGGTTATGGAAGGATATATAAAGAGAGAAACTGAATTCCGTAGTCCAGAAAAAATTCAAGATCAAGATTCAGTGCAGAGAAAAAAAGATCGAGAACAGAGAAATTTGTCAGTTATTTGGATTTCGCACTTACAACAGATAGCAAAGTAAAACAGAAAGTGATAAAAAGAAGAAACATGTCGACCTTGCGAAAGAACAAAAAACAAATTGTACAAAAATGAAGTTAAGAGTTGTACCTATCTTTAGTGGCGTGCATGGGAATGTTTCGAAAGGATTTGCAAAAACTTGGAATATTCAGAATGTGAATCACATCACATAATCAGAATGCGAAGAAGAATTTAAGCACTCCAAATGACAGTCAGTTGTGTGCTATACGTAATACATGTCTGACGAGTCAGATTTTTCGCCGCAGTAGGTTGCCATTTCATTCTGCGGTAGACCAATTGCCATCCAAAGCTTTTTCAAAGCCTAGGGTGGGCGGCGGAGAAGAGGATTCATACCTTTCCCAAGCACGTAAGTGAATGCAATGGATTCGACTTGAATTCGAACTCGGCTCTCCGCTTCCTCAATCCGAGCCGCTATCCATTACTCCACCGTGCCTCCTCTCCAAATGACAGCATTACCAAAATCAGCAAGAATTACAAGGAGAATGTTTGACTAGTGAAGGAACTTGCTGTCATTTGAATGTTCCAAAGTTTGTAGATTGTAGTTAGTAGGAAAGCGATAAGAGGAAGAGAGTTCCATATGTAAAGAAGAAGAAGCTGCTAGAATAGAACATACGGTTACAATTAGCAATTAGCAATTTAAACAGTAAAATGGTGAAATCTCGTCGGCAATCTAAAACTACGCCCAAATTTGTGAAGTACAGGTACCAGAACAATTGCTATTTAAAATATTTGTAGAATAAGCACAGAGAAAATTATATATATATGTATACATAATGTATGGTAAATATGACAATTTTGAAAATTTTTTACGATTACATGTTTCACCGATGAACCATTTGATGGTGAAGTCACTACTGGAAAGTGTCTATTTCTTCTTTAACCATCATAAGCGCGCCGTTTATGTGTCGTCAGTAAGTTAGACGTTTTAAAAGCTGGCTCTCTTCCAGAAGCAGAAGTGAAAAACCGGTGTTAGATGGATATTAGTAGTTAGGAGGAGGCAAATCGCCAAATTGGTCGTCTTCTTCGTTCTGACCTAATTTGGTGCCAAGGTAACAAAGATGAGAACATTTCCCAGAAGAAAAATCATTGGATATTAATAAATTTTCTCAAAATATTGCACAAAAAGAAAGATAAAATTCGAATTTAATTTTTCAATTCTTTTAATCTATTCTTCAAAATATTTAAACTATTTCACTATATTTAGGAAATTGTTTATGAAATGTCGCCGATATTTCTCAGTGAGTGAACATTTTCCTATCCGGAAACTATTTATACTTGTTATTATAAATGATTCTTGTAAACAATGCTATCAAGGAAGAAACTCACTATTATTATTTGCGAACACACGCTTGCGCTATGAACAATGCCAGAGTTATGTCGAACGTTAAATGTTGTCCAAATCACAGGTGAGAAATGTTCACTTTTCGAAAAGTACTCTAATACATTTATATCTTGTTACTGGTGGAATAGCTATGTGTATGTTACGAGAAATATCTTCAAAAACAATCTAATTACAGCTTTGGGCTTATGATTATGGCAACCAGAAAATAATTTATTTCGCTTGGCATTATATTTTAAATTACGTATCTAATTTGTTAGAACTCTTTTGACTATTAATCTTTCTTTGAAATATTTTCAGTCTTAAAGATTATATAATGTTTTTGTCTTGTATAAATGATTGCATTTGTTGAATTACGAGAAAGCTTTCGTAAAATATAAGAGGAAAATAAAAGCATATGTCAATGTTCCTACATATAAAATAAACAAATCTGACATTTTCATCAGAAACACAATCTCAGGAGAAAGAATAATGAGGTTCTTAATTAAAATAAAAAAAGAACTATCGATCCTGCAATAGATTTTCTTAAATTGAATATTTGACCATAAAGCTCTCTTTTATTAAACTGGTCGAGTAATTACTCATTTCAAATTTACCTGTAGTTTACAAAAAACGAAAAAAAACAAAAAACAAAAAAAAAAAAACTAGGTTCAGTTGCATACTTTCCATTTCAAAGACCAAATTCAAAATATAAAATTAGAAACTAATAGACGCAATATAAAAATGAAGTGTATATAGGAAAAGGTCTGCTCACTTACATATTTTACAGTCTGCGAATACTTTGACGTAGAAGATTTACACATAAAATCTTAATTTTCTTGAATTTTTATTTAACTTAAAATGCTAAAAAAAATCTTTTCATTGACTTTTTTCTTAATAGTATTTTTCTTGGGCTTCCGAATTATTTTTTTTCTATTTAATGTTCAGTTTTCTGTAAAATGGGTTATGGAGGCGACAATAAAATTAATCATCAATTGTTAATGATGTTCTTGAACGTTCTTTCACTGCGGGATGGTCTATATGCCTAGGTTTTTCTATATTTTTCCTGTACCGACTAATAGTTGGCGTTCAGCCATGTTTTACAACATGACGCAGAGACGCAGTAAAAAAGTAAAACAATTTACTTGATTCAATGTATTAATTGCTATACAGTGCCTTTCAATTTCCAAGTGACCATTTCAAGTTATGAAAATTACCATCCAGAGAGCTATGACAAAATCTCAAACTATCTTATGTGAAACGTTTAATGCAAATTATATTTATTAGCTTTGACACGAATGAGGAAGCAAATTACTGTTAATGGGCTGCGAAATGAGTTAAGCAGAACATTGCAAACGGGGAACGTAAACGCGTAAGAAATAAACGAAATTTAAACATGCACAAGAAAAATAAAAATAAAATGGGCTAATTGATACATTTAAATATAACCACAATCTTGACATTTTGTACACATATTTTTAATTGCTACACAGGTAGTAAAAAAGTTGTCTTTTTCTAATCTGGAAATCTAGACGATATACGTCCGCTATAAAATAATGAGTCTTCGCAAGCTATTCTTAGTAAGCATAGTCCTCATCGGATGCTGGCTAATGTTCTGAGTTCAGAAATATATACGCTTAATATTAATCTTGCTATTGTTTTCCGGAAAGAAATGAAATATAAAAACACTAATTTTAGTTTTTAAAGATATTATCTCTACATACTTGGATGTATGCAAACATAATCTCTTTAAAAACTGAAACGTGAAGAATCTATATTAAACAAGTATTCTTCAGTTTCAAGTCGGTCAAAAATTTGAATCGTTGCCATTTCAAGGACGATATATTTTGAGTCTATCAATGCCCATCAAAAACATTGTGGATAAGGATAGAAAAATGACTTCAACTCTTACATAATATATATATATATATATATATATATATATATATATATATATATATATATATTACATATATATTGATATGCTTATCAGCTTTATAAAAGTATGAATACAGCAATGTAACCTTTTTAGGGAGAAAAAGGCTGTTATTTTTCTTTTATAAAATGATGGTCGAACATTGAAGTACAGTGCTTGCAACCGACCCGAGAAGTCGACTGTTATTTAAATAAGGAATCGTACAGACTACCAGACTGTCGTTTACCATTTCTATAGAATTTTTCAATGAAAGCAGCACGATTTCTTGGCAAACATTTCTGACAGACAATTGCTGACACTTGTCTCGTTCAGTGCAAAAGCTCGAAGACTTTCGCTTTTCTCTTAAATCGCATTTTCAAATAACAATAATCTTGATTGCGAATCGTGAGTGTGCAATAATCCTTGAAGTGACTTAGGCTTAGTTACAAAGCGACATAATGCATTATTAGGATGTCTACACACGGATGAGAGTATTTTGTTTATCGGGGTCAGGTTCACGTTAGGTAGACACTTTGTCGATGGCTGAATGAACAAACTGGTTGGAAGAATATCATGAATTCGCTATCGTTATATAAAAATCTGTCACTTATCTTTTTTTATTTAAAGAAATTCAACGGTGATTTCGGTAAGTTTGTATAATCACAGTTTTGTTAACTAGAATAATTTTCTTAAGAAAGGAACGAAATGGATTTGGTCGGTGAAATGGGAAAAAACTTTTGAAGGAATTAAAAAAATTTAAAAATGTACTAACATCAGAGTTATCACTGACACATTAGGACCTGCAGCGATAGATAATAGAACATCGGACGCTAGCGAATACGGAATAGGGGCGGTAATATGCCATAAATTCGAAGACGGTACAGTTAAAGCAGTCGTCCATGTTTCAAGAAGTTTGACAAATATGGAAAAATGCTAGTCAAATCGAAAAGGAAGCGCTTACTACAGCGTTGGGCTACAATTTTATTGAACTATGGTTTCAAGAGGGAAATTCTGTCGTAAAAAAATTAAACACGCAGATGGCTTTTCCAGATTGAAAATACTGTGATTGCTTCGCTGGAATCCGAAACAGAAATTAAAAGCTTAGTGTGTAACACTATTATAGAATTGCCGATCACGATAGACGATATCAAAATTCATTATGAAAAGGATATGTTTATTAAAGTCTATGAATGGCGTTAAATCGTAATGGAGTAAAACTAAAATTAAATCTGGTAACAATAATACAAAATGTTCTATTTGAGGTGGAGTACTTTTGTACGCGGGAAGAATAGTAATCCTGTTATCACCATAAAAAGGATTTTGAAACAATTCCACGTAGAACATCCAGGAATAGTGAAGTCCCTGATGAGTAGCTACGTTTATTGGGCAAAGTTGGACAAAGATAGAAAATGTAAGGTTTGTAATTTAGCCACAAAATCACCACCTATAAATTATCAGGCATGGCCGAGCATTGATAAATCGTGGGCAAATCTACATATGAAATTTGCTGAACTTCTAAACGGTTCATACTATTCAATTGTTGTCGACAGTTTCACAAAATGACCCGAGATATTAAACGACCTACTACCGCATAAATTCTTACACGAACTCTTTGCAAGTTTTGGAGTACTCGACTGTATGGTATTCGATAATGGAACTCAATTTACTTCTAGTGAGTTTAAAAATGTTTACAAGAACTACGCGGTTGAACATTTGACAACGGCGATTTATCATCCGAGCTCGAATGGTCAAGCAGAGCGGTTTGTTGACATCTTCAGAAAGGACATTAAGCTGAAGGCTTGGAAGAATTTCTGAGCGTGTATCGAATGACGTTAAATGCAAGCGTCACTGAAACAATGTCACTTGCAGAACTCATGTTTACTAGGAAAATTAGACTCATTTTTGGCAAATTATTGCCAGGGAATAAAAAGAAAAGTCGACAATTTGAAACTACCAGATCATTTAAGTCTTCTTTAAAAGCTTTAAAGCCGGAAAGGAAAATTGGCAGAAAGGAATAATTAGTGAACACGTAGGTAGTATGATGTACATTGTCGAAGGTGGAAGATTTCAACATAGAAGACATAAATCAATTGAGGTTTGCATATGCATAGAATAAGCAACCAGTACAATTTAATTCACCGATGAAGATACTATACGATACCTTTGAAGTACCTATTCCTAAAACTGATATTACAATACAACGCCAGGGTAAGCGAAAATGTAATTCGACTGAGATGTTGGAAGTGGACACATGTCGAAAAAAATATCGACTAAAGAAAATGCATATTTAAAGGTGGGAGAAAACTGTGGGAGACGGACAGACCTCTCTAGAGTATGATTTGGGCACGTCCAGGTAGCATATATACTGACGCCGAGAATCCTCGGCAGCGAACCTTATATCCTTACTACAGAATTCAGTATGACTTCGTCGACTCCCACCGTCATTATATTTCATGATTGTGTTATCTTCATTCAATGGAATGAAGATACAACAGAAAACTTTTCTGTCGACACGGGGATGTCGAGATCCTTGAAGATGGCCTTATACACTTTAGAGGTCTTAGGCTTACTATTACCCTCACGAGCTTCGTTGACTTTAAAGTTGTGACAAAAGAGTAGGGAATAACATATGGCATTCATTGGCTAATTCTTGTCGTGAGGGCACTGATAGTTTACCAAGGATGTTTCTAAATTCTGATTTTATCACAGGTGAGTCAAAATAGTTTTACCCATTTTTTTATGGGTGCCAATACAAATATCACAGTGAACTTTTAGTTTTAATATTTTAAACTCCTATTATTTAAAAATGGTTGTTTTATCATTATCTGTGTTTTATCAACCATAAGTTGTCAATAGACCAAAGCATTTTCACTAGATTCGTTATTTTTCAGGACATATTCTACATTATGTACTGAAATTTCATGGTTGCCAATAATTGTAACCAGAACTAATATCTCCATATATATATATATATATATATATATATATATATATATATATATATATATATATATATATATATTCAGTAAAGAACAAGTATGTTTATAAATTACAAATTTGACATGCTTCACTTTATTAGAAATTCTGGGAGTGGCATGTATTTTAGTTTTTAAACTCTGTTTTATTTTTGTTGCTTGTGCAGACGTCACTTGTAGATTGGCGTTAGTGTTATGTTTGTATCAGTTTTTAAATTTTGTTTTCGATTTCTTTCTATTAGTTGTGTGTAGCATCATATGGTGTTTGTGTGCATATTTCAGTTTTGAATTAGCTTATCTTAAGTGTGCATTAAAAACTGAATACAATGACGAATGTTGTAAGTAAAATGCGTAATATGTTATATAATCTGCATATGTAGGGATCTTACATTCATTAAGAATTTAAATGCGTTATGAATATAGATACGAAAAATGATTTTGGTGGGTATTTATTGCATAATGATTATTTTTTCATATTTCTTTTAAATATCGGGATACGTCAAATTCATAATGATTTTCTATTTGTTCCATGTTCAAGCAATCTGACGAGTTTAATTTATTCTTTTTAATAATCTATTTTTCAATATATATAATTAATAGACGTGCTGACCTAATATTTGTAAGTGAAATTGGGTAGATGTAACCATTCGGAAGCCGCCAAAGTCACGAGACATCGTAACCGAGTGTTTGAGTGTGCCGGCCTTGTTCGCCATATGTGCAGTCTAAATTACAGGTGTACTTAATGCAGTTTGGCTATCTACCTTGACAAATAAGTGTGCACGGAAATTAGAAGTAGCTGGTCATTTCATTGTCTTTTTTTTATTTTCATACATATAATGCATATAAAGCAGGAATAAAAATTCGTCGCGTTTTTAAATAAATTTCAAAGTGAATATTCAGATACCTAGCTTTAGTCAACAACATTTTGTTCAACTACATTTCCCCATTGTTGAGGCATTCCATTCTCCCATAACTTAATATCTTTTTGGGCGATGAACTGGTCTAACAGGTTTGTAAAGATTTTCAGAGAATTGAAGTTCTTCCAGTTAACAGGATTTTGTAGGGATCAAAATAATTGTTAATCTAGAGGTTCAAGGTTATATGGGTACGGCTTTGAAGTAGGACACTCCAGTCAAGCACTCCCAATTTCTGCCGAGTATATAATATATATATATATATATATATATTTGTTTGAATAAAAACAGACCACGTTAAGGTTCCATGTAATAAATTATTTCACCAATAACCCCTTTAACAGGGCTCTGGATCATCAGACTTTACTTCCAAAAATTGAAATGAAAAATGAAAAATGAAAAGAAATTCACACATTTTTGACGGACCTCATCAAGTATACGTAAAATTAACGAAGTGAGGAAGTGAGGTGGGAAAGAGGATATGAATGTGTCATATGTAGCATTTCAAATTCTTATTTTTAATTTTTAACTCCAATGTGTCGGCTAGATGTTGTTCGAATTTATTGTGTCTAGTCTCAAGATATAGATGGCTAAGGAGTGGAGGGGTGGAGACCGACTTTAACGGAAGAAGCTACACTACTTTCACGAGGACAGTTTTTCTTTCAAATTTTTTAGATGCTGTTAATTCGCGTTACTTTAACGGGCATGTTTGGGAGGTTAAAGTTTTTTCTGTATCTAAATGTTTAAATAATCTACGAAGAAATTAATTTGAAATTCGGTGGAGTTTTTTGTTATTTTCTATGAAACAGTCGATTAGAAAAATTCACAGATAGTACATTGAAAGAGTAATCTATTTTATATTTAGTAATCTTATTAATTAATTTATTTTTATCTTTTATTAATTAGTAAAAAAACAAAAAAACAAACCTATGTATATTCTCATATTTACACATATACATCTGCAGAGAAAACGCATATTCATATATCTTCATACATATCTCCACATACACTTATACTTACATATATATACATATACATTTAAAGACACTTGTATATCCATATACATCTACATATATAAATGTATATGTATTTTTTCACACATGTACGTATATACACATACACATATACACACACATATGCATACATACATACACACATGCATATATATACAAACACATACATTCATATATACATAATATGCAGCATATCCATATACACACATATACGTTAATTTGCACTTACACATATCTACACACGTACATGTCTCTATCCTCATGTTCACCCATGCACCCACTTATGCCTGCGTTCAAATACTCTCTCAGTATTTAATTACATAATCCATATCTTTACACATATAATATTATCCGGTCTTTCATATCTATGGCAAAATATATAGGTACCTATCTAAATGTACACCCCCACACTATAAAAAAAAAAAAAAAATACGGATTACCTAAGTTTGCATAAACTATATATATATATATATATATATATACAATCAACGACACGTATACGTGACCATGTTATATAATACAAGCTTCCGATCAGTCAATTTCGGACGCTTTTCGTCCATTGCTGTCTTTAATCGATCCAGTTCGTAAGAGCAGTTGTCAGAATTCAACGTCTGATTTTGCAGAAGGAGCTCGTAATTCACCACAACCTTCCAATCTCACTAAGGTGCATAGAATCTGTTTCATAAGAACCAGATTTCGATTTTCCCAGGGTCAGTTTCTTTCTCTGTTGTTCTAAACAATCCAGTTTTCGTCATCTGTAATTGTTTTTTTTTTTTTTTTTTTTTTTTTTTAAAGTTGGTCATTTATGTTGCGTCTCAGCAAGGAAATGCAAGTAAAACATAAATTTTAAATAAATTAAATTTTCAAAAATTTTCTTTTCGTTCAGTTTTACAGTGTTCATTTCGTCTACCGGTCTGCGCAATCGAGAAAACTTTAAAAGAAAATGTATCCTTCGGTAGGATATAAACCTGCTTCGCACTTCATAGGAGGAAACACCGACGTGCTATAAATCACTTAGATAAGGAGCCTCACTTCCAAGTAAGGTTCTGTTTATTAAATTTGCTCGAATGCGTAAGCTGTTAGATGCAATAAACACTGTTTAAAAACAGGACGTTCTACTCAAATACGAGTATCTATTAAAAATAACGTTTGAAGTAATAAAAACATGTAGAATTCAAGATAAAAAATTATTAATTTTTTTATAAATATATACAGTCTTTAATAATACCATGCACTCGTGAAGCACATACAGGATTAACCAAATAGTTTGTACTTTTTCTTCAATAGCCTGAAAATATATTTCTTCAATCTTAGTGCAAAGTTGACAAGTGTAATACTCTTATTTACATTATTTGCATTGTTCGGCCCGTTGTCCTCATCTTTATTGTCATATTAACGACATTTCCGCTCTTTGGGTCAAATCACTGGATCCAACCAACCCTTTTATTCAACGGTCCTTGAGGAGTTCACTGCTGCTGTGGTGAACAAAAATTTGAAAACATTAAGTTAAAGGCAGATAGCGGAGACATCTGGAAGAGGCATGGTACGTGGAACTAGAACAATATACTCAGGTGAATGAAATAAAGGGTTCAGTTCAAAATTCCAATCACCTGAAAAAGGCCGGAGCGTATAACGGCCAAAACACCGTGAATATAGCAATAAAGATGAAGACAATAGTCTGAACAATGTAAATAATGTAAATAATTACAATACTTAATCTCAGAAATATAGACAAATATGTAATGCTCTTAAGTAACAGTTTGATCAGGTTTCAGCAATTGTTAATACAGTATGCATTTCATATAGAGCAAAATATCCCGTTTTCAGAAAGATTAGATTTTGCTCTATTGGATACATCTATGATTTTCGTTTTCTTATCGGAATGAACCCACTTTTTATCGTTAATGATAATCTGTCGCAAAAATGTTTTTCCCGTTTGGCAAGAAGTAAAATGCAGGTATTGAGATGCTATCCAGTACTTCGCTCTGAAGCAATTTTTCAATATTTGAATGTCTCCCCATTACTTTGCAAACATCTTACATGATATCATATTTTCCGTCCAATTGCCTTGTTGATAGAGTTGGTTCATCATCCAAAACAGATTGCAAGTTATCACTTTTAAATTTTTCTCGTCACAACCACGTGATTTGTCTTTCATATTAAATCTATATTTCTTGAACTTCGCTAATTATTCACAACATTTACTGCTTCCAACCGAATCATTCCCCATAGGCTTCATCAATCATCTTCTTCCTTTCTGCTTCTGTTGTAGCCGAATTGAAAACGTACAACATTCATATATATTTTTTTGCCGAAATTTTTCTTCACTATAGGGTAAATGAACAACTTTCTACTTTAAAAAAGTTGGCGATAAAAATCTTTTTACACACATAATTACAGAAGTGCTTATTAAAAGCTACCTACCTATCTATGGTTGTGCAGCTTAACGACAATTGTAGGATTCCAAGCGTTTTTCATTCTAAAAATGACAATATTCCTGATAAAATGGGTATTGAACATTTACTCAGTTATTTTTCCAAGGTTTTAGCTACTGTGCTATAAGTTGCCACGAAAGCCAACCACATTATCGATCCTAACGCTCATCTTGGTCCTCTTCATTCCTTTGTTTAAAAGTCAAGTGTGTAAGCTGTTCTAAACAGAAAGCAGCCAATCACTAACGTGGAGGAGCCAGTATGGGTCACGATCGTGATGATAATCAGTTTCAGATTGTACAAGAAAAATGGCGGCTACTTCTCTGGTTTTGTCTCTTTTAAAATCTGCAGTTGATTGGTGGAATATTAATAACATTTCCCGAGTTTAATGTTAAGAAATTTTGCTATTTTAAGCCTGGATTCAAAATGTTTTAAAAAGGAAAGTGTAATAGGGTATTGTTGAGGAAACACGGTCGAACAATATAATAATAGAATGAATCACAGAAACATTGTACGAAAAAGATAAGAGAAATAAAAATAATAAAAGGATCGAGAAGAAATATTAATAGCATCAATAATAAAAAATTGATAAACTCTCCAAATATAAGGATTTGGAAATAGAAATTACAAGAATACAGCAATTTAAACACAACCATGATTCCAGTACTTATAGGAGCACTAGAAATGATTAAGAAGAAAACTGATACGCACATTAAGAAAATACCAGGAAATCCATTTTTATCTTAAAAAAAAATGAATGTGTTAATGAGTATAGCATACATAGGAAATTATTGAAAGAACGTTTCTAAGAAAAAACCTTAACTTATCTTAGATCTCCGTTAAAAGAATCGGTAAATGATTCTATTAAAAAAGGAATAACAATAATAATAATATCACGAAAAGGTCAGTTACTCTGGGATTTCTAAATGTACACAATTCGAGCACTGTAATCGATAAAGAAAGAAGTATATATTGAATCGTCAATAATGTGATACCTGTACAGAACAGAATGAATATGAAGAGAAAATGATCAAGAAACAGGAACACAAGGAATAATGTTGTGCATATAAAACAGCATTGGGAATAATCTTGGCATATCCTTCGAGAAGACTGACAGGTAGAATTTGTAAGCAAAATCCAAGCAAAATCAAGTTCGACGAGTTTTTTTTATCCTATTTTTATTTTTTTTTAATCAAAAAGTTATAATAGATCCATTCTCAGGCAAAAATTGATGAAAAACCTAAAAATCTCAAAACTTTAAGGAACTATTAAAATCAGAATTGTTAGAAAGTAGTTGCTCCGCGTAAGAGTTTTGATAAAATATATTTAAGAAAATAATAGCAACAGTAGTACCTTAGAGCAGAATTGCAACACTGAAAATAGTGAGGTATTTTATAGTCTATCAATAACATTGGTCAACACGATTTTTGGTGCCAAGAAAGAACAGTTTTTTTTAGCTAATTTAATGGTTCTGATTCCAAAAATTACCTTAGTTTTTCATGATTAGCTACCATTTTTGGAAAAAAGATCAATTTAAGATCTTCACTGAGTTATTATTATTCAGTTATAGAAATCCATTAATTATCAGGTGGGCCGAGCAATTTATGTCAGCTATCTGAAATAAACTATTTTTATAAGAAAAATGTTTTTGAGTAAAAAAAATAAAATAAAAGTACTGAATGTTTCCAATTTATCGCCAAAATTCAAATTAACTGATAAACTTTATTAGTAATAAACCTGATAATTTAGGTGATATCAAAAAAATGAAACCCTAAAATCTTCTGTTTGATATTCATAAATTTATCCCATCACTTTTATTACTTCACTACGGTAGGAAACAATGTACAGCGAGAGCACTTTGTTTTCACAGTTGGAAAGAAACTCCAACTAAAGATATCTCAATTGAATGCACCTATTCCATTGGACATAATACTGCTGGAGTATCAAAAGGGACTTAAATAACATTGAACATGATAAACAATAAAGAAAGAGAAGATTTTTACTTTAGTTTTTATTTTCATGAAGGGTTTATTTCTGCTGTTAGTTTATTAAATGATTTGATGCAAATACGTGTTGGTCTTGGTATATTCAATCGTGTTATTTTTAAAGACTTAGATTGTTATTACAAAAATAATATTTCTCAATAAGCAGACCAAGATTTGTTGGTTTAAATACGAATTGAGAGGATTTTACGATTTTATTTTGAGAAATATTGCCACCGGTCAATATCATATATACAGAAAACAAATGAAAAAATCTTTTTTTTCCCCAAAATGAGGCATTTCTGTACAGCAAACACGGTAGCTAACCAAGAAAAAGTAAGTTCATTTTCAGATTCAGCACCCTCAAATTAGTTAAAAAAGATGTTTGGTGTCTCGACACCAGTTCAAATATTTTTTTGTTGACCAGCGTAATAAAAAGAGTATTTTTAAAAATCTATGATGATATTCTTATCATTTAATTCACAATAAACGCGCACAAACAGATATGTACAAATCTCTGGTTTCTATTAATATGGCAAGACCTTGACTCTACGCCTGGAAAGACTCTTCAGTATGAGTCACTAGCACAGTGTTTGATGTGGGGAATAGAAACTCATACGGGAATGACAATTCTGACTGTAGTAGCTATATATGAAGGAGACTGCCTTTAAGTGTTTTCGACGAGCAACGCATTTCTTCTGCGGCATGTAAAGTGTCTTTCCTCATATTTTCAGACCTTCATGTAGTTCCAGCAAGATTGACAAGATTGTATTGAAGACAGACAGTTACGCGTATATAACAGTTATTTTACTATTATCTTTCTTAGTTAATTTGCTATATATCGAAGTGAAGATAAGCTAAAGCGAATTTATATAAATCTGTTTCTTTAACATAAATCCTTCCAAATAAATTGGATAATTTTAATGAGACTCAAGTTCAAGTTAACGAATGTATAGTATAATAAATATACATATATATTTAAAAATCAATTATGCTGGGATGTGATGTATACATTTGTTTAATCAAATATTGCTGGCAACAGATGCTCTGAAATTATCTAATTACCAAATCACATGAAACGCCATTTTTATTGTATTCTGGCTTATCCTATAAATGGTCCTCTTTGTTTTTCTCTTGCCTTTCGGATGATAACCAGTGGACAGATAGCATAACCAATAGAAAAGAGTGAAACCGAATAATTTTAATTATTAATTGCCGCTCTACGTCAAGTGCCTGTCTCTCTGAATATCTATCTATCTATCTATCTATCTATCTATCTATCTATCTATCTATCTATCTATCTATCTATCTATCTATCTATCTATCTACATGTATGTATATATATATATATATATATATATATATATATATTAAGACATCACGTCATTTGTTCACATTTGATACGCCATGAGCAGATATGAATGTACGTGAAAGATTAATAAAAGATTGAAGTTCAAATACATTAAATTCGACCTTGCTAGCCGAAAGCTCGTCTGTAGCCAAATCGGTTAAATCTAAATGACGGTTCCGTATAGGATACAGGTTCGAATCCTGTCGGAGGACGAATATTTTCTGTGAAAATTTCTCGGACATTCAGGCCGGTAGATGTTGTTTAATACTGTTTATTATAAACATTCACTTAAATATTTGTATCTATAAAAAGAATGTATAAACATAAAAACATTGTCGGACTTTGTCCATTTCATAATATATATATATATACCTCTATCAGGTATACATAAATGTGCTTCTTTATTTAATGATTTGAAATCATTATATTGTGGGTCATGCAAAATGTCTGAACATGAACCACAGCTTTTAAAAAGTCATCTAGTTTGAAAACAGGATTTTTAAGGCGTTCGGTTCCAGTTACTTGAACAAAAACGGCAATGAATGCGCTTGAAAACTATTTTGCTGTAGAAATATAATTATCAAATTTCTTAAAAACATAAAACCTGGCCTGTTTTTATAAGTTTTTCTATTTTCTCTTTGAAGAATGTTCCACAGTTAATAAAGTAGGCGGTACAATTTTTCATCTTTTGGTACTAGTAAAAAAGAGACATACAAAGTAACACAATATCATATTATATTTCTGATAACAATATTAATTAAATATGGTTTTTAAGTTGTTTTCTTTTGTGTTTGAAAAAGGATAAAGAAAACTTTCTTGAAATTTGATAGAATTACTCCTAGATCTACACGAAACCAGAACACAATGATAATATCGCCAAAACGATACCCATTTTTGAATGAATTGTTGTGTCAAAGACAAAAAAAAAAAAAAACAAACCAAAAAGCAATACAATACAACAGAAATTCAATCGGTCCCCTTGAAGTGTATAGCAAATTTTACACAGAAATGCACTGAAGTTAATTTAGGACGATCAATCATCATTTCCTATACATGAATAAAAAAAAAATGAGAACATCATTAGGATTTCGTAGGAGCGAAATTAATTAATGGGAATCGTGAAGTTCCTACAACAGTATTGATTAATTAAGTGTAGGTGAATAGATTTCTCAATCTGTTTTCAAAGCCAAGTTAAATGATCACTTTTAATTATAGTCAGAAATTTCTTAAAGCAACATTTACGTCCTATAGTCACACAACATGTAAAAATAAAAGTATATAAGCATATATTTATGTAACGACATTTTTCTGATTACCAGATGCTATTTTGGATATTAGAATGTTACGATTATATCATTTGTCAAATATACAAGACCTAATAAATTTGTATTTTCTTTAAGCAAACTTTCTATATGTGAAGCCGGGAGTTTTATGTTTATTTTGGTTCAACCCGTCTTGACGAGTAACAATGGCACATAAGTTTGATTAATAATTATTAAGATATTTTAATATCTCAAAGTGATGATATTTGCATCGTCTGGTTCAGCTAAAGTACAGTTTAAACGCAAATATTCCACAGCACCTGCCTATCATGCTTTTACTGTAGATACTAAGGCATTACTGTATGATATCCGTCGGTTTCCAGAGATCATATGGTTGTAGAAGCCCACACGACAGTGGCAGTCTCGATTGAAACGAATGAATCTGAAGAAGCTCTCCCCCAATGATTTTTTTCGAGTACGTTTCTCTCCGGCTGCGGCAAGTCCCCGTTTCTTCTGTCCTCGCACCAGCCCTCGGTGGTGTAAATTGTGTCTCCAGCATGAAGCATTATTGGTGATGTCTTCTCAACTCTCGATGTCCATGTCCATTGCCATCATGTTATTTTGCAGACACTTTCGTACCCTCTTGCCAGTGGCCAGTTCCCCGTACAGAAGAACCTTCAAAACATTGCCATCATTAAACAATTGCTTCCTGCGTTTTGCTGTCACCATGAGACGACGCTGGTGTGTCTTCTCCATTGTGCAGGCCTGGACAAGGTTTTATGAGAGATAGGCGGTTGCTACGTAGCACGTCTCCTCTCCCAACATTACCTATGTTGTCCAAGGGAAAGATAGTCCAATACAGATTGGCACCGACGTTGTTGCAGGGATGACGATTTCCATCTACCCACAGTATATATATATATATATATATATATATATATATATATATATATATTACAATGGATATCGGAGTAAACAGTTTATTATTATTATTATTAATTATTATTACTTTAAATGATAATAATAGAAATCAATAAATAAAAGTATAAAATTACCATAAAATATATGAGAACATTTATTTATATATATAACACTCAGTGCATGTAAAAATCCAAGTTTATAATTATGCAAAAGAAATAACAGACCTTAAATCGAATATCTTTCTCTACAGTAGACAGTATTTTAAAGTGTATATTTAATATTTATTAGACGCTGATGTCGGACAGAACGGACGTGTTTTTCCATTGCTGAAAGATATCTATGTCTTTTATCTATTTATTCTTATATTTTTCTTGATTTATTATATTATATATTTTATTATTATGAATTTATAATCTTTAATTTTTAAAATACATATTTGTTTATTTTTTTTAAGTCGAGGTATACATCGATTGTTTTATTTTTAATACAAGTGTTATTTAGCAAGTTTATTTTATTAAGAATGTCTATAGAATTATTACATTAAGAACATTTATTTCTGTTAAAATATTTATACATAGGTATAATTAATTCTACTCTATTAATATATAAGCTTAACATTTCTTTATTTATAAAAGAGGAGGTAATTAACGAAATTGTAAGGAAAGCATTTCATGTCGTAATTTTTATTCTGTTTGTATTTGAATACTGGTTCAGTATTGTCGATTTCTTTCCCTATTATTTATTATTCAAACGTTTTTAACATTTGACTATAATTTTATTTTTTTATTCTTTTCTAATTTATTGATTGTAAAGTAACATTTTTATGGACGTATTTTCAAAATTGTATGAAAATCGTTTCGAGTAGTAACGTTATTTTTTTTTCTTTCTCTATTATTTATTTTTTTATATGTTTTTACAAATAAAAAATGTTCTTATATATTCGATAATTTTATACTTTTATTCTTTTCTTATTTATTGATTCGTTTTTATTATCATTTAAAGTAATAATAATAATAATAATAATAATAATAATAATAATAATAATAATAATAATAATAACTCCTAAATTTGTACATTTGATAACGAACTATTTACTCTGCCATCTAGTGTAAAATATGTTTATACGTATATATATATATATATATATATATATATATATATATATATATATATATATATATATATGTGTGTGTGTGTGTGTGTGCTTCGGGTAGATGGAACTGGTCAGCCTGGAAGAGTAGTCCGTCTAAGAGAAGAAAAAGTCGGATTTTATATCCCCGCTGCCTTGCGACCATACCCAACATGGGAAAAATTTTGGGCAATAGATTCTGAGAACAAATCCGGGGTCGGAATCCCGAAGACAGTACGATGTTATGTTCAACTTCATTCTGACAAAACCTGCCTTGGCGCCGGTATTGGACTACCTTTCCCTTGAAAAACATCGGTGGCGTGGAGAGGGGAGACGTTCTGCATGGACAACTACCGATCTCTAATAAAACTGTTGTGGAGTGATTTCACAGTGGAGGCTTGTATTTGTACTAAGTCGGTCCTAAAATAGGTTCGACGTACAAAACGTTAGGAACTTGTTATAATAGGTAATGACGCAGAGTAATCTAGTTGTGGTCGCTGATACTTTAGTATTCGACTAACTGTCGTCCGACATCGGCTGACTCACCGACTCCTCTCGTTACTCTTACTACTCCTACTTATGATAGGTGGGAGAGTATATTAACTATAGAATAGGTTTGTTCCACTATAACAAAAACTATGCCCAAGTCTGCGGCCCGGAGAGGACATATCGCGACAGAAAAACATGAGAAGCAATAGTCTACTGCTTATGAGTCAACGCTCTCCTGGCATGGAGAATCTTCATGAGATGAAGAACATCCGTAAAAGAGCAGGGATTAATAACGAACCACTTTGGCCTCGCGTGGATATTGCAGCGCTTTAAAAGACATTGCTTTCAGAGTTGGGAACCCTTCGTGAGGGAGAATACAGTCTAGTGTCGGAGGCAAGGACGAGATCAGAGGCCACGATATTGCCTTTGACCTGAAAAACTCGTTGAGTATGGTGGACAACGATAGATCAGATAGATCACCACTGACGTCCCAATCCCACACAAGATGTCAAGGAATATACAAATCGTCCCGAAAGAGGAACAGTTGTTAATACTTGGAGATCTCAACGCCAAAATGTGTGCTGATCACGACTCCTGGCCTAGCTGTTTGGGACAGCATGGAGTGTGTAAATGGAATACAAATGACCAACCACTGCTCCAGCTCTGTGTGTTTCACGAGGTATGCGTCACCAACACATACTTTCATGCCAGAGATCCTTATTCTAAAGACTGGCATCAGCTAGATTTGATCCCCATGAGACGCAAATACCTGAGAAACGTTCTCATGACGCAGTCTTTTCAGAACGCCGACTGTGACAGTGATCACTCCCTGGCCTACTGCAAAATCAGACTCTAACCAAAGATGACGCATTACGCCAAGCCTCCAGGGAAACAGCGTATCAATTCCACTACGATCCAGAAAATAGGCGATATTATCAAGTCTCTGAAGTATGCTTTCCTCGCAAACCCAGCTATAGAAGTTGTCCGGCAGAGATGAGACACTTTCAGGGGCACTACCCACAGCACTGCACTGAACACTGAAGAAACGAAGCAAGACACTGGACTGATTCAAAGGAAGTGTAAATGAACTGAATGTGCCTATTTAGTTGAAGCGGGTTGCACTATTGGAGCACAAACACCAGCCTTATTTGGCATCACCTTCGCGGTCATTCTGAAACGGGCGTTCGGGGCTTCAACCGAAACAGATGGCACCTACTTGCATGCGGAAGGCTGTTCAGTTTGTCTCAGTTATTGGTTGAATGCAAAGTCCATGAAGTGCTGATGAGAGACATGCTGTTTGCAGATGATGCAGAGCTGGCAGTACACTGTGAAGAGCAATTGCATCAACTAATGGAAAATTTCTCAAAAGCCTGCCAAGCGTTCAGTCTGACCATCAGTCTGGAGAAGACTAACTTGATGGGCCAAGGCAATAAACAGCCTCCCGCCATCAAAGTCAACAACTACCATCTGAAGGTGATTCATGAATTTACATATCTCGGCACCACACTTTCTCTAGACACTATGATCAACAGACGGATCGGACGAGTTGCCACTACGTCCGCCAGGCTTACCACAAGAGTCTGAGAGGACAGAAAGCTTAGTTTGAACATCAAAATTGCAGTCTATAGGGCATGCATCATCATCGCTCTACGGCAGCGTGACTTGGAGTCTCTTCACCAGAGAGAAGCGACGCCTCAGCGCATTTCATCTTTGCTGCCTGAAAATCAGTCCGTTCGATCGGGCCACCAAGGCCGTAGATTACACTCGTGCCAAGTTACCCAGACTATACGCCCTTTTCTAACAGCACCGAATCCGCTGGCTCGGACATGTACACCGTATGCCTGATGGGATAATTCCGAAGGTCCTTCTGTAAGCGGACCTGGCCACCAGGAAAAAGGTCACATCATCTTCGCTTCAAGGACATCTGCAAAAGAGACATGAGAGCGATGGAACTGGGCATCGAGAGGTGAAAATAAAGTCATAAAATATGCTGTGCCGTCATCAAAAGCTCAGGCATAACACTTCGGGAGCAGATCTATGGTGTTAAGAGGCCGACGGATACCAAAAGAATAATATTAAATATGTGACGACGTCAACAACAACAACAACAATAATAATAATAATAATGATTTTCTTTGTGAATTAGCATGGACTACAGTAAATATCCCGTTCAATGCCATAGATTGAACTTGTCAGTTACCTGACTTTGGTGATTTGGGGACTGACCTACTGTGCATCTTTGTTCATGAGTGGGAGTCGATTTTGTTTTTAGTTTGAAGGACGAGGAAACAAAGTCAACTTGAGGAATAACTGGGAACATCCTCAATCGGAGACGGTCTGAGCGAACTGAGCTATTCGACCTAAAGGTATTTCTAAGTGGGTCTCACCAGTCATGTTATTCTCTGCTTTTATCAAAACTTGTCATATTGAATACACCAGGCTGTGGTGCATGTTTCTGATATGCTCTTATTAAACTAGACTGGCTGTCATTATAGGTATATCAGTCTTCCTGTAATTGTACATGTCCCTTTGCTGTCGTGCTGATCTATCATTCAATAATAATATCGACATCAGTTAATTCAAAGGCTCAGAATTCTCAACCAAAATGGAACAATTCTGCTAAAAAACAAGAGAAAGAACATAAATTCAAAAACGAAGTAGGTGCTCATCAGTACACTGAAAAGAATGGCTATAAAATCCTATATATTTATAAAAAATCTTACTATCTAGCAGGAGGAGATGAAGAAAAAAGGCAACAAGGGATATCACAAAAGAATAATAAAAAAGAAAGTACTTAAGATCAAACTCTGCAGTAGGAAAATCAAAGAAGCTTAAAGGAATAAATAACCGAAGAGTCTACATTGCCAGTTACACCGGGCTCTTCTTAAAAAACGAGGAAATCAAAATCTGGCGCAAAAAAAAAAAAAAAAAAAAAAAAAACACGCACAAAAACTAATGACGCTCTGTTGACAAGCTATATGTTAAAAGAACAAGGAAGAAGACTAATCAGTATTGATCATTGTGTCGTGTTTGCAATCAAGAGACTCGAAAAACACACAAGGCAGTTCGAGGAAAGACAACTCAACAGCCAAAAATTACACGAGAATCGTCAGAAGGATGAGACGAAGAAACACAACGTGAAGTCAATAAAGGGGTGTAAAACAATTATATGGACATTTTAGATGACAAATCGGAAGAGTATCAGATAACTCGACACATTGATTACGTGGAAGAAAGTTAAGGAGAGAAATCGAGTCGCTCTTAATAACATCTCCAAACAATATCTTTAAAACATTATATTTTGCTAAAATAGGTTAAATAAATAATATTATTATACAGAAAATAGATAAATAGCAAATGTAGACTGTATGCACATAAATATGAGACAGTGCACGAGAAAATAAGTGAGTGTTACAACTTAAGCACAAAAAAATAAAAAAAGCATGAAATGTGATTAGCTAGGAAATATGTAAGTAACTTCATTTGACAGACCAATGGTTTAAGAATAGACCAGAATTTGTCCTAGAAAATTTAATAGACAAAATCCTTTGGGACTTTGAAATTAAAAAGGTAAATCATTAGCAAAAAGAAGGGAGGGGATTTCGCTTAACCGGAAAACAGAACAGATATGAAAGAATGAGTGAATAATAATAATAATAATAATAATAATAATAATAATAATAATAATAATAATAATAATAATAATGATGATGATGATGATAATCAAGAAGTTGTAATCTTGGGAGATTTAGCTGCATGTTGAAACGGTAAATAAAAAATATACTGTTATGGGCTAAATAGAAATTTCAATCTCTGGGGAATATAGATTTGAAAAATAAAGTTTGATGCGGAGAAAAGCTAATAAATGACTACAATATATAAAAACAACATCACTAAAACGAATTAATGTTTGATAGTATAAAAACAACGACAAAAATGAAAAGTAAAATGAGATGAGATTCGAGCAAAAGTTGAAAAAACAAAATATAAGGTATGAGAAAAAGGAGCAATCCTAGTAATTGAAGAAAAAATTCAAAGTGCTTTGCCATAGAAAACAGGCTCAAGAGATACCGATAGAGAATTCAGCAACATAAATAACGTAGAATTTTCCAAAATAATGAAAACAAGTTCTAGAGACAGGTAAATGCCTAGACATCAAAGAAACGAAAGAACTTGATGCCAGCTGAAACAAAAAATGGAGCTGGTAGGAAGTGGTTGACCAAAAAGAAAAATAAATTCCGCGGAATCGAAGACGAAATATAATGAAGAAATGTAAGGAAAATCCGAATTAAGCTGTGTTTGAATTGAATTGTCAAGAGATTTACGAAAGACAAACAAAACGCAGCAATGCCTGCGTGAATGATGAAAGCAAAGCTAATCGCTATCGATGCCCCCAAAAGGAAAAGTTGCAAATACAAAACAAAAAGGAAATCTTCACGGGACACATTGTGGAAGTAATATACAAACTACTTGAAAGTCAAAGGATCCAAGCCAAGCCAACAAAATGAATGTCGAAAAGGAATCAGAGGAACAAACAACTTTAAAAAAAAATTAAGCGAAAAAAAAAAAAAAAAAACTTCAAAGAAGTTAAAACAAATAAATATCATATGTATGGATAATTTACAAAAAGAAGAAAAAATACATCTATGTACAACTTTGAATACCGAATACTTAAATATATTAAAACTCTAAAAAATATGAAATTTATGATAAAATGAAATTCGTAAAATATACGCTTTAAAACCGGAGGGTTGCATCGGGATTGTCCTTAGTCAAGGTAGAACACAAGACCTATTCCACTCAGATTCGCCATTTCCATTACTTTGATGCAATTTTTTTAAAGGCTGACTGGGTCACGTTCAAATGCTCTAATACTTTTGGACACGAGTGGCAATATCATCATATTTCGTGATTTTTGCCGCTCTCGGTTAAAGTCTTCACATTGATCTGTTCTCTTTTTCTTTTTTTCCCCTAAAACCATTTACACTTTAACCAAATTTTTCTTTGTCAACAAATAATGAGATTTGGAATGAATAATGCGATTTGTTAATAAAGTTCTGAAATATTCTCGTTTACCTACTTATTTGATTGTCCGGTTAAATCCAAATTGTGTCATTGAACAAGTTTGTGCATTCCAAAATAATATGTGACACTATTTCGTCTCTATGTTTAAGATTGTCTTACACTCTATCTATCTCGAGGGAATTTGTTTTTAGGTTTTTCTTTTCAGCTGCTATTTCCACTGATTCAGATTCTCGTTTCACTTGATCTCTTCGAAAGCAGGCTATAGTTTATAATTTCTTTTGTGGAAGGAAATCGAAATAGACATTTTGACCGGTCGTGATTAAATTCTATTCCTTGATTCCTCTTTTTTGTATTTTGTAAATCGAATGATTTTGTAGTTTGTAATAATCTTTATTGCTTTACTGTTTCAATTTGTAGATTTTGTTATTTTTATGTCTACTTTTTTATACTCAACTATGTTGATAGATTATCTTTTATTGATGACACAGTACAGAAGTGGCGAGAAAAAGGAAAATCATTTTCTTTTTTTTACATGCATACATCGTCATTAATTTAAAAATTTGTCCATCCGACGATTCTGGGTGATCTTCTGTCAAGGGTGCATTCCAAATATTTGAAACCAGTATATACACTGAATTTGTCAAATTTACATGAAAAAATTTCCAGATTCTCTTATGAATTCTAAGAATCAATTCTCAAAGTAGTTCTAACAGCCAAAACATTTAACTTTCTGATTATGCCTTTCTCTTAATGAAGTTGCCGATGTTCCTAATTTCTGAGATCAGTTATTGTAATTATTTATATTATTCGGACTGTTGTCCTCATCTTTGTTGCCGGGTTAGTTCGAATTTTCAATTACCTGAAGAAGGCCGGAATGTCGTGAATATGGCAACAAAGATGAGGACAACAGCCCGAATAGTGTAAATAGTTCATTGTTTTTTTTGTTTGTTTAATATGCTCACATTATCCATGAAGTTGAATTTGTGGCTTTTTTTCATCCCCAAGGATGGATTATGTTAATAGCTGCACTATTGATAAGAACGCTTTCGAAAATTTCATCTTAAATCCTTAATGGTTTATCATTGCAAGACACTCTTGCACAATTACAGTTGTGTGTATGCATTTTGGAGTAGATGCTATAGAAGTTTGAATCATTTTGGTCTGGCAATTGGGTCATAATATATTCTTCCGATTATGATGCTTCTGTTACTGCAGAAGAAGAAAAACGGAGGAAAACGAGAAATAGCGAACAGATTTTCGATTTGAAGAGTTCATAATATTAAACAATACTTATGACAAGAAAAATTGGCGATAAACATGTTAGTTTATGTCAAAAATGTAATTTTAATGTTTTTCTTCATTATTTATAGAAGTGGTGAAATTAACTCCTTTATTTGAAATGTGAATTTAAATTCATATTTGAGTTATATTGTGTTAGCTTTTATTTTGCTATTACATAAAAAAAAAATCTGTTTAAATGAATGATTAGTTGGTTGCGAATTCTTTCTTTAGGCACATACGGCAACACTATCGCAAATCTGTATTAAATAGAACATTATCTTCAATAGTTTTAACTTTTAATTAAAATTATGTAGATAATATACGTGTACATATAATATGCAAAGTGTATCCATAATAAAACCTAAACGATTTTGGACGCTTTCTGAACATTTGTTATTCTCAATTTTGTCAACTACCCTTGTCAAATGCTGTCGAAAAGTCATTCAGCAAGCACCTTTACGACGACGATCACAAGATTCTCGGTATATCAGAAAAATTCTTAGAAGCATGTCAAATTCATATTTGACATGCTTCAAATAATTTTTCGAAAATGTTTTTACAAACTGTTCACTGAAGCGTCACACACGAACTGTTTTTTGATCGATGAAGGCAGCCATCAAACTACACATAAAGGAGCAAATATTTAAAGTCTCTGTACATAGCGCGCCGCTTGTGTGTTTTTATGGCCACATTGGATTCTGCGTGTACAATTTTCAACAGCATTAAGTTCCACCAAAAGTAATACTTATTCTCATTTCACAGTGAAACGCTCAAATGAAAAAAGGGATTTATTATGAGATACACCAATGTTAATTTGCACATATCTACCTATATATATATATATATATATATATATATATATATATATATATATATATATATATATATTACATACAATAGTAATTTTGTTATGATCATTTCACCTCACAAATTAAGATTAATTTGTGGGGATTTTCAAAAAACCGATTAGTGAATCAGTTTTAATATTTTATATTATATTATTAGGATTCATTTGGATTATATTATATATATATATATATAGAGAGAGAGAGAGAGGGAGAGAGAGAGGGGGGCAGACAGATAGATATCTATCTATATGAGTATTTGTAATATGTGGGTATACGGGCACACTGTAAGTCTGCTATGTGTGAGATGCCCCTGGTTTTCTTTTTTAGATATCTCTCTACGAGAAGGAATATATAATAATATAGATATAATACTTGCATCCATGACAGTTACTCTTTTTGAGAAATGTATTCGAATTTCAGAGAGTGGTATTGGCTCTATGCAAAGATTTTTCTCTCTTTAAAAAAAAACTTCATGCACAAGTATCGCTTGATTTTTTTAACATCATGAAGACTCATGAAAACTTACAGCCCAATGGCAATAATAGGCTTGGAATGAATAATGAATGGTCCTGCCCAACGTGGCAAGTGTCACAGGTATGGTTGTTATCCTGCTACTGTGAGAAAGTCTAAATCTTTGAATATTGGTTACTGGAATCTCCGGACAATACTAAACTCTGGAGCCAGTACAACACGACGACCTGAATGAACGTTTGTAGCAAAAGAGCTACAGCGAGATACAATGTGGATATCATGATATTGTATGAAACGAGGTTCATCTGGAGAGGATCACTTCACAGAAAAAGCTGATGTTTACACTTTTTACTGGGGAGGGAGACCAAAATCAGTTGATATCAATTGAGAATGTCATTGTCAAGCATCGAGTGTCTACGCTCCAACCATGTGTTCTTCTGAAGATGAAAAACTAGCATTTTATCTCTCGCTAAAGGAGAATGTCCACAATATTCCTAGTACTGATAAAATTTTTATACTTAGTGACTTCAGTGCTCGAGTTGTTAAGGATGAAAAAATATGGGATGTAATTGGAAAATATGGAGTCAGAAAGTAATGGCTTGTTAGTTTGAAGAAGACCGCTTTAATCTAATTTAAAGCCTATCCTGAGCTAAATATTTATGTGCATGGCCAGATTGTGGAAAAGTTCGTGAATATAGGCAGTACTGTAAATATAGAAAGTACTCTGAATGATGAAATTTCTCTCCGAATCAAGAAGGCCAGTAATGTTTTCGGATAACTGGATAGACGTCTGTGGTCTCAGTATGGAATTTCGATTAAGACGAAAAATTTCATTTAGTTGTGTTTTGTTTTGATACTTTTTATGTATGTGAGACATGAAACGTCTGGAGCGATTTCACCAACAAGTTCTCCGCCGTATATTGGTTAACCGGTGGCAAATGTGCGTGCATGACGTTGATATCCCTAAACGCAGTCAGTGTAGCAGTAGAGAGTCTCTGGTATTTCAGTTACAATGAAGTGGTCATGAGGTCAGAATGAAAGACAATGGGATACCTTAGCGGTTTTTATTCAGTGAATTGGCTGAAGGAAAAATAACACACAAGCCCAAATTGAGATACAAAAGATTACATCAAGAACACACCGAAGAAGGCCAAATAATGTAAAATAACTGGGAAATCATAGCTCTAGATCCTATAGGAAAGAAGTGCACAATGGTAAGAAAGAGTTTAAAAAGAATCGTGTCGAGCATGAAAAATTCAATAGAGTTATTTGTAAAGATATTTTAATCTCAAGGAAAATGTTGGTACAAAATTTGATCTAATTTGATGACTATGATGACGTCTGTTTGAGTAGGACCGGCCTAATAAATCATCAAAGACACCATACAAAGAGAAGTCATCATTACACGTTCTGTGGCACTTATGCAACAGCTACTACAACAGACAATCAACGTTGCCACATCTGCGCAAGACAAGGTAAGATCATCGCAGGACTAAAAGGTCACATTCACGCTGCCCATATTTAAGGATTGATGAGGCGATAGCATTTCTTTAAAGTAGAGCATTGCTAGATTCGCCTGTCTCGGAGCTTAGATTTCAGTTTGTATGTGGACTATTAGGAAAAAAAGTCGGTTAAGAAATATTTCCCCCACTGTAAATAATTTTAAATAAAAAATGCACCCAAATAAGACGATTTCCATTGGAAGAAAGATTCATCTTTTGTTTTCCTGTTTTAGTTGGAAATATAGTTGTAAAAATGTAAAGATTATTCACTGCAAGATATCAAGATAAAAGTTATTTTACGATTTTTTCCTTATACTTTGGAAAAGAACATATACACATACAAACAAGCTTCGGTATTTTAGTGCTGTCCCACTGTTTTCTAATTTGAACAATTTACAAATAGTTACTACTACTACTACTACTACCACCATTTTTTAAACTGTTTCTCTAATTGTGGAATGTTCTGAATGAACTCTGTTTTTCTCAGATTTCGATCATTGTTCTTACAGCCTTGTCTTTTTTTCTTTATTTTCAGATAAAATTTTCGAAGATTATTCTTTTTCGATGGAATTGATTTGTCATCAAATCGAGCAGACGGAACATCCAACGGAGACAAAAACTCAGAAAGAATGAAATGTGAGTTGTATGCACAAAAACAATCAATTTGGATTACCAGGTGTCGGATTTTAATTTTAAAAATCTAGTATCATCAAAATGCTTAAAATTTCCAATGAATTATTAGTTTATTTCATAAGAGGCCAGAATCACTGACGAGAATGAAAACAGTCGGAATAGTAGCCATAACACAATCCATGATTACCAGGATTGTAGCTGAAAGGATTTTATATCTAAAATTAATGGCGCCAACAGAAGCGAAATAATTTAAAGATTTGCGTCTTTTTACGTTTTTATGTAATTTTCTTCATCAGTAGGAAATATTTAAACGGCGACAAGAAATATAAATTGCAAAGGTTTTTTTTTTTTTTTTTTTTTTTTAGATATAATAATTTCTTTATCGCATCATCTATGAATTCTTTTCAGAGAAAAATCTAACAGAAAAATCGGAATAATACTTAATGCTATTTTATATAAAGGGAGATAATTATTGGATAACTTTCCTTTGATTTATCTTTGGTGAATGAATGCACCAAGACTTAACTGTTCAACAATTTACACTCTACTGAGAAGTAAAGTGGTAATAGCCTGCGGGTGATAGGATAAGAATTTTCCACAAGAAATGGCTTTTTGGGAATATTTCACAAAACCAAATAAATGTGGTTTTAATAATAGTTTAAAAATAACAAAAAAGGAATCTGGAATCAGTAGACTCAATGACCCCAGATGCGGCTTCTCATACGAACTAAATTAAAAAAAATTACATCTCACAAAGAAGAAATCAAGCTCAATTGTTGATCAATGTAAACTCATTTTGAAGCAATAGGAAACGGATACAATGCAATGTTTGTGTAAAGTCTGTAAAAGAAAAATAACTGATAAAACATTTTCGGGAGATATTACCTTTCACTTTTAATCTTGTCAATTGCTGCGTGACTGTGCAGTTACCTTTGTTGAATGCATGACATGAGTAAACTAATTACTGATAACAAACATATAGGAATTTATATATAATAAATGAATAATATCCCAAGTACATTAGACAATCAGTGAACACAGATTCTTTAGAAAATTCACATATACGTATATGCGTATTATACCGAGAAAAAAGTTAGAATTTCAAGACGAAGTGTAAAAGGATTTCAATCTGTGCAGTTTGTCCGTCCTTCACGAAAAAGTCCCGATTCATCACAACAGCGGAAGGCTAAGCCAGAAAACTTTTCGATGATAAAGCTAATAATGAGGCGTCGGATTAAATAAACGATTTGCTCGTCAGGCAATCGACCAAAAAGACTGAATTTCTCGTAGAAAATTCATAATTCACGACGATATAAACCTAGATTGCAATCTGTGCATGAAAGAAAAGTCGCTTAAACAGCAATGTTTTAAACTTTTGGTAGGACGCACATGTACGGAGAAAAGAAATATTGTGACTTGTTTTCGTGTGGAATACCATTTCTGGTTTTATTATGTTGCAGTATTTTTAAGTGAGTTTATTGAAGTAAGGCAAAAACGATTTAATAACATTTTGAAATTCATAAAAAAAAGCTGAAGACAAAAGGAGAAAATAAAGAGTCAATATTTGTTCATATAGAGTTGGTTGAAATATGAAAAAAATGAAAGTTTTATTTTTTGCATTTTCTGTGAATGAATGTAAATTTTTGATAAAACACTTCTATTAGAAGGAAAAAATGAAAAATACCAGTCAAAGAAACTCATGAGAATAACAAAACAAAGAATGAATTCAATGAAATTTGAGTTCTCTACTTCCTTTTGCCCTGAGAAAAAGAAATTTTTCATTAATTTCAAGAACTTGATAAACACCAACGGAAATCTAAAGTAATTATTTTTTTCGAAATATCCGAAATGAATCTACAAGTTGTTTAGAAAACAGTTCATTTATTGATATATTTAAATATTCGCCTTTTGTGAAGACAAACAATATAAAGAACTTATTTTAATCAGTTCGGAACGAGAACAAACATTTTTCAAACTAAGATTTAATCTGGACTTAAATTAGTCAGAGAGAATGGACATTTTGATTAATGAAAGCATACTAAAACATTTAAATTGATTTTATCTCTTTAAATGGAAGAAATCGCTTTACTGTCGTTTTATATTAATCATTACGAAAAGCTTTGGTTTTGTCACATAAGGAGAATGCTGATTATAAAAAATATCGTTCTTATATCTCTCAAGCCAAATAAAGACACAAATTTTGATAATCAGAACAACATGAAGGCATATAAAAGAAAAACAGTATATTTTTGTTTCAACGTTAGAAAGTCTTCCGTGTTTGATGCGAAAATCAGTACGTTTGTTTTGTAAAAGGTGTAACCTGCATGAAACTGAGTATTTTTTTGTTTCCAAATAGAAATCGATTTCTTACCGATAATACTACGAGCCATATTGACATTGGTGACAGCTATGGAGATTCTTTTAGACACAATATTAATGTCGAGATATTAAGAGTGAGGTCGATTCTCTTATATGGCAACAATATCCCCGATTTCTACTTATTCAGAACACAAAAAGAAAAAAAAATCAACCTTCGATTCATTTGGAAAGGAAAGGATGAAAGCATAAATATATTCAAGTTATTTTTGCAGAGAGTAAATTGAGAAGCGCTATTCTAATTCACTGATTGATATTCTGTTATTTGCTGTACCGTTTTTGACAACATGTTATATGTTTTTAGAGTTGTTTTAAATTATTCTTAAAAATAACAAAAGTTGCTTTTTGCTAGAATTTTCTATTGATGTAAGCTGACCCATATATATACACACCAACGCATACACATTAGTACTTACATACACACACGCACAGGAAAGCACATATAATAAACACACGCTCATGTAAACACAAACTCACACAAGTTGCTTTGCATAAGGAGACCAGAAAAATTCTTAAAACTGATTCTTTCCAACGAAGGCTTAAAAAGTGAATTAGAAAAGCAAAACGATTAAAAATTAGAATATTTTATAGATAATAGCAATTATCATCTTCTATGACGGTATCAGTTGTGATCATATAAAGACTATAAACAAAGATCACGCAACCACAAAAGATGAAATGTTTTTATAAACTATTTAACTATTCCTACGTTAATATTCTTTTTATTTGTTTCTTATTTCAAGAAAATAATTTAATTTTTTTTTGTAACTTGCATCCGTAAAATTTTTTGCCATTCATTTTAGCATCTCTGTTCATGAATTGATAAGATATAGAAAATGAATTAAGTCACATACTGAAAATGTTTACTTCTGTTCATTTCTTTAAACGTTTTCGGATTGACAGCCTGAATAGAAGAATCAAAATTATTCACTTTTAAAGTCGTTTTAATAATTCTTTTCTTTATGAAAAATAGATGCGTTGTTTTTGTTTACAAATTATTAAAAATTATTATTTAAGAATAGTTTCATTGTTAACATGAATGGTATTTATCTACGTATTTCTAACATTCATCCACATATAGCTCCATTTAGGGGTCTTCATTTTAGTTGTGTTAATTACATTATAATTGTAGCCACGCTGGCTGCAGTTCATAAGTTTATCTTACTTAATGCTGTAACCGATAGAAAAACGTTTTTATATAGTTTTATTAATGACGTATAATAATTTCTTGATTTCTCCTTACAAGTTTTGGATAATTATAAATCGGAATTAAGTAAAAATGGTGTTTACAATAACGTTTAATATTATTGATATTGATATAATTTTAAAATTAATGTTAGGATCACGTTGTTTGATTCAAAGTCGAAATCCAAAAGATTCTCCGTAATGACTCAGTAGAAGTCTTTTTAAACAATGCATACACAGAAACGAAAGCAGGAATGTATTATATGAATGATATTTTCAAGAGAATTGATATTTGAAACGCTTTGATTGTATTAAGAATTAATTCAATTTCGAATTTGACGTCGAATCCCAAGCACGAATCTAGAAATTCCAGAAAAATACGGAACATACGATTAAAAGATATTTTATTTTAAAAAGGGGAAACTCGGGCACATTCACAAAAATTTTATTTGTGGTTTTAATAGATTTTACATATTTATATATGTGCAGTTTATAAACGTATTTAACTGTTTTAAACATCCTTGGATACTCACATATAAATAGAGACATTTTGCTCTTTCTACTAAGATGATTGTTTAAAACTGAAGTCCCAACATTGCATTCATTGGTGACTGCCTAGTATTTCAAGGCACACTTTACCACCGAAATGAGGTTTTAGCCGTGTCACGTGAACATTTCTTTAAACGTCAGAATTGCAATATAATCGGTTCGCCAATAAGAAAGAATCAGTTTTTATGGTTAGCTGAAAGAAGTGAACTTTTGTGTTGACCCATGAATGGGTCAACCAATATACCGTTACAAGGCCTGCAGGGGTTACTGACATCGGAAAGCGCACCGCTAGCTGAAGAGGAGAATCTACCCCCACAACTAGCCCCTATTTTAGGTGTGCAACCCCCGAAAATTGTTATTGGTGCCATTCTCAGTCTGCTGGTACTAGCCACTGTTATCGGGAACGTTCTTGTATTCGTTGCTGTTTCGCTTCGCAAGAATTTACGCACTGTTTCTAATATGTTCATAATGTCTTTAAGTGTGGCTGATTTCTTGGTTGGCACAGTAGTTATGATCCCTGCCATGTTAAATGAGATATTTGACGAATGGCTCTTTTCAAAGACATTTTGCTCTATCTGGGCCTCTTTTGACGTAATGTTGTGCAGTGCCTCAATCCTCAATGTATGTCTTATTAGTCTGGACCGTTATCTCGTCATCATGCGTCCACTTCGTTACAACACCATAATGACCAACCGGCGAGCTATCATCCTGCTTCTTATGTGCTGGTGTCTATCGATAATAAGCTCTTTCGTTCCAATCGAAACGGGATACCACAACCCAGACGTCCCTTCCCTGGAAAATCTTACTCTGTATAGTCAAAGACCAAAGTGCCTCTTCATTGTTAGCATGCCATTTGCATTGTCCGTCTCTATGGTAACAATCTTTTTACCTATTGTTGTCGCCTTTGTTCTGTATTATCGGGTTTCTAAAGAAGCCAAAAGACAGTCTTGTATTCTCGGTACTCTTATAGCACCGACTAATGTCTTACTTGGTCAAAAAGTCGCTTCGAAACATATACGGGAACCGTTCACTCGAAAAGCTACCGTCACCCTTGGTATTATTGTTGGGGCCTACGTGGCAACGTGGGCTCCATTCCTAATTTTTAACATTGTTGAGGCAGTTTGTAGATGTATACACCCAAAACTGTTCTCAGCCACTGTTTGGTTAGGTTATTGCAACAGTCTGGTCAACCCAATTATATACCCGTTATTTATGCGAGACTTCCGTCGAGTTTACATGGAGGGCTTGACGATATGTTGCCCGTTCATTAAGACATTGAAACGAGCGAAAACTAAGACGACGGACTATATTGTAATGCAACGATCGGTGTCAAGGTGAAGTGATCATCAGTCTTGTTAATAAACAGCTAAAAATATATTTGCTTTTATTTCAGAAGAAATCTGAAACATTTCGGAGGAGGTTGTTGATGGGATGACTTCTGAAATAGCTAATGAAAGAAAAAAAGAAGTAAATCTCCCCGTGAATGAAAATCTATTAAAAAATGATCTATATTTGTATATATATTTATTTCTGAAAAGAAAAACAAAGAACTTCAGTGAGATGAAGAAAAATTCGTGGCATATATGAGTGTGTGCATTAATGTTGATCTCTTTTGGATAAAAAATGAAAGAAATTGCAAACATATTTTTTTTAATATCGAAACATTTGTAAATAATTATAAATATAGAAGTGTTTGTGTATATATGTTTGTTTACCACACACACAAGTATGCATATGTAAAATTTTAAATTGATTTTAACACACGCATTATATATATATATATATATATATATATATATATATATATATATATATAAATTGTTAAATGTTTAATTCCATCGATGAATTTTCCTTTGTTGGTGAATTTATAACTATTTATATTTCTATGAACTTCTAATCAAACCTAGTTAACTCCGATTATCGCATAAGTCATTATTTTTGTTATAGATGATGTAAATTTTAATATTAATATTTTAATATTTATAAGTTAACAAATCTATTCATCCCATAAAATTGTCTTTTTCGTTTGTTTTCATAGCTATGTAAAGCTATGTATGTATTACAATACCTCGGAATAATTTTAACCCTAATTTCATACCTCATATTACATGGAAATAATTATTCATTGCAAAGTATACGAAATGCATCTTCTGCTGCCTCCCTTCATGACATAGGCGATCATGGCTCTTCACAACTTCCTATCCCCTGTGGCTCTTAGCAGTGTTTCTTTCTTTGCTAAGGTTTCCGCTATGTTCCGCCACCCATTCACACAAGTTCATCTGACTTAGCAAATTTATACCTTCAAATAATTCTATGCATTACTATATTTTACAGGTAAGCTCAAACACACACACACACACACAATATATATATATATATATATATATATATATATATATATATATAAAATAGTGTGTATGTGTTGTTTGTGTATGCATATATCGATATATGTATGCGTATATAGATGTCTCTATATATAGATGTGTGTGTGTATATATATATATATATAGAGAGAGAGAGATGTATATATATATATATATATATATATATATATATATATGTATATATAGTTTTCGCAAGTGTGATCATATATTTCTCCATAGAGCTGTAAATTATTGCCAATTGTGAAAGTACACGTCCTTGCAGTATCGAATTTAAGACGATCACAGTATGTGAGTAGCTGTGGTGCTCACATTCTAAAATAAAATCGAAATACATTAGTTTGCGATTGTAATATTCATCCAAATGCATATCATAAATGTCATCATATATAGGTCTTGTTGGAGTTGGATTATTTTGTATACATATATACATACACACTCATGAATCTGTCACACACACACACGCACACACACACACACACGCGCGTGCGCACACACACACACACAAACACACACACACACACACGTGTGTGTGTGTGTAGCCTGATTATGTTAATGTGCTTACGTAAGTTTGTGTTGGAAACGTAATTTCATAAAATATACAATGAGATTCAAGTCGGACTTTGTCAAATGTCAAAGCCACTATGGAAGAGGCATTTTTTTTTTACATCTAGTAAAAGAGGGATTCTGTGCCAACTCAGTAACTGGATTCCATTTATTCCCTCTTTTAAAAAAAAGGGCTTTATTTTTTATTTTACCGTTTTGAAGAATTAAATTGAAACTTCAAATGCTCTTGCAATAGATCAAAGCGCCAAGGTTGCTGTCTGAAATATAGTCGGAACTCATGTGTCGCTTCTTGGATGTGGAGGAAGGTGAAAGAGCGCGTATTCAGTGTGAAGAAACAAGTTTGTACAATGTCTACCTTTTGAACTTTCTTTTCGAAAAATATTGTCGACATCTGTCTTCATTTTACGCAGAAAGTAAATTCTAATATGACAAACGTATAACGAGAGGTATTTCATCGGATGCAATGAAAGTGAACCCAATACGAATCTTTGGCAAACATTGTAATGTCTGACGCTTGCCTTGCTCATTAGCTGACGATAAGAGCCATGATGTTGTCATTTCTCCGTCTGCATCACGTGGCAATTCTCTATTCTGACTACACTATCATTATGTCATTTGTTGCATTTTAATGTTGGAGGAAGCTTTGACCTCTCTGCCTACGTAATTACTGGACTAATGTTTTGTTAAAATTTAACACCAATTTTGAAACAAGAAACGTTTTACTTATTTACAAGAAAGTACTAATGTTTCCTCTATCAAGAACGTTTATATACTTGAGAACAAATTGGCCAGTTTATTAAAAGATTTCAATTTATGTGGGCAGGTACATAAATTGAAATCTTTTACTAAACTGACCAAATGACGCTCTTACGAAATCACTAATGAGGATTGAACCCATAGAACGTCGCATCACTAATTCTACAGGGCAGTAGCTTCTTTTATCAACTAGAGTTTCTCGATTTCACTTCTTTTGGGAGTTTTATATCATGGAAGTTCTATAACAGATTACAAATATTTGAAGATACTTTTAATGAAATATACTACTACCCGTGTCTCATAAGCGTCACATTTAGTTTATAGGATGCATATATAAATGTAACAACTACTATAGTGTAGAGTAATGGTTAACGAACTATTTTTTACCATTAATAATGAGTTTAATCGTCAGTTTAGTTGTCACCGTTGCGCTAGGTTTTTGGTTTTGCTTGTCAAACATTAAAAAAAATTATAACACAGAAGAAATCTCAAGTTAAGTAAAGATGAGGAAATATATTTTGGAATAAAAACTACAAAAATATTCTTCATTTTTGCTTCGATATCTGGCGTTGCCTTAGCTAATTCTAAAAGAAATAGATTGAAACAGAATTAACATCTAATAAATGTGCTGAAAAAATCAACATATCCACTCATCGCTGAGAGAGTTCTTAGAAAATTAAAAAGCAATATGACAGTACATCGAAGTTTCATGTTGATTTTTGTGGCAAGGATTATCTTATAAGAAAGCATCAAACTATGTAGAAATACTCAAGTCTAAGTGGGGAACAAAAAACTTCACTTCCACTACAAAATTGAACATTCTTGTAATAATATGCATTTTTGTCGTTGTGAATGGGAGTCTGAAAAAAAGAGAATTGTGAAACAGTCAATGCGTGTACTAGTAATGATGTTAATAGTAATGTTTGAATATTTTGCAGCTTGTCCAAACTACTAAAATATTTGGAAGTTGTTGATTTTCTTTTCAATTGGTAAGACTGTAGAACCTGAACCGTCTTTCACATTATTCGAAAGATTGGATGAAGAAAGTATGAAACTAAAATGGCATGAAATTTCATCTTCAGTTAAAACCATTTTGTCTGTGGAAGCAAACGGAAGAGCGACTGGACTTGAATGCAATCAGACTCCTACATCCGCTTGCTTATGCTGACAACTGATGCTGATCATTGTGGCCTTTTTAAAAATACGTTTTCATCGTTAAAGTTGCATAGTCATACGTATACATACGTCATGTGACCTGATTATATATTCTGCTCTTATTCGACTACGTCTACAATCATGACATTAAACAATGTTTGTTCTTCAAACTTCAATGATAGCTTTGTTAAACTTTTGACTAAATTAGTTTTCAAGTTTGGCAGTCATTTAGGAAGAATCATAAATGAAATTGCAATTAACTACAAAAATCACAAGTGCAGTAAACTAGAAATGATTCCGCTTTCTTAACATTAAATTTGTTCTTTAAGGCGGAAAAATGGAGATTAAAGGAAAGTTGCTTTCGAGATAATCTCATTCCTTACGATGTCTAAAAATGAAGGCATAACTAGAATGTAAAATATATAATACAAACGGAAAATTAAATACATATTGCATCTTTTTACGAACATGTAAATGAGAAACAAGCATATTTCTGTCTTGTAATGAGGGGCCAATTTTTTTAATTTCAACTCAGGGATTTAATCGGGCCAATAATGTTCTTACAGCAAACTTCCTTCTCCAGAATTTCCATAAAATCACAAAGCCCATCATCTATCTTTCACACACACGCACACACACACACACACATACACACACGCACAGAGTTAGTATCCAATTTCTCATCAAGCTGCATGGTATTCTTGTGTCACAACGGGAGGAACTCTACGAGTGTCAATGGCGCTATGAGTACCACTTTTCGTGAATGATAAAGTCTAGCAAAAAAAAAAAATAAATAAAAAAAAATAAATAAATAAAAAAAAAAAAATAAATAAAATAAAATAAATATATATATATATATATTTGGCCAGTTCAGCACATTGGTCTCGTTGCAACATTTGGCAGAACAAAATATAAATTTTATACAATATATGTTATTGAACAATACCATCATCATTTACTTAAGCAAATCTCTTATTCATGAGGAAAGAACAATTATTGCATGGACAATTATAAAGAAAACATTTACGATTTTACTACTGCGGGTGTTTTTCACATCCTACCCTTAGCAAAAATTAATGCAAGAAGTTTATCAGCTGTCCCGTTATTCATTTGTTGTTATTTTAGTACATCTAATCTAGATTTGAGTTGCAGCCGTGGAGTAATAATTAACAAGCTAGGCACAAGTTAGTAAGTTAGATTCTCACTAGGTTCCAAACAAAAATAACGAGAAACGTCTTTTAGTGGTTAGTAATCACATCGAGTTCGGCCTTTATAATAAGCCCCATTGCCATGTGTCAAACATTCTACATCCTTTTACAAGTTTCACAAGCAGTAAAATAATTAAATGTTAATTAAGTTAAAATTATTTTTTAATTAAATTATATTTTTTTCCTCACATTAAAATTATAAGGGTATATATATTGATGTGTGTATACATTATTGACATAATAGGAAGATTGTGTGGTGTCAATTTTATTAGGTAAAATTTATTGAAGACCCCACGATATAATTTTTGCAGAAAACTTAATAAATGTTTACTTTATTTAAACTCTTATTGTCCTCTTTATGGTCCACTCATAATTGATTTAAATGTTTTATTTTTAGAGTATCAAGTTTTAAAAAGAAATTATCCTTGTAAGACATTGATAATATCTCTGGTGGATATTTTCATATCGTCACTGTGATTGGTGGTCGATATAAGATAAGTGAAAACATTTAAAGAAATCAAAATATCTAAATTGCTTTTTGTGCATAAATTTTCTCATGTTGCTGAGATAGCGAAACTTTTTTTAATAAATAGATCTATCAAAGAGTTTATAATTTTTCAGATTTTTTCCTGTAATTTGTTAATAAAATTAAGACAAAGATGGTTGTTATCTAGTCGACAATGAAGCTGCCTTAAATTCATTGTATTTTAATAGGTGAGCATGTAACTTTTTTTAAAATTTAGTACTCATATACTCTTTTTTTAAAAATTAGTATTCGTATACTGAAGTCGCTCGCAAAACATTTTTTAGAAGCGATTGCTAGATCTTATTTTTATGACCATCTTTGCAATCTTTCACTGCACTAATTTTACGTCACTGTAAAATTATTGAGAGCTTGTAAATGATGCAGATTTAACAAAAACATGAATGACTTGATGTAGAAAGAGCTTGTTACGCTACTTAGAGAAGTACTATTTACTTTGAACGATTCATTCGTAATCTTGGCTTGACTAAGAACCAAAGAAGCCTGAACCCAACATGAAACCACCAAGTAAGTGGCTTTGGTCAAATCAAATTCTTTCACACCAACAGCTTTTTCGATTTTTTTCTTGAATACGTTTTTTGTTGCCATTTATGCAAATAGTTTTATCCTTCAATCTTTCTCTTTTCTTGATTCTTCATTTGAGCTTAGTTTATGATCTGCTTGTTATCATTCATTGATTAATCCGACTAGCATCCTTATTGACCAACTTTAAAACTTTCTCTTTAAAGTTATCGCTGTCAGTTTTTCGTGTTAGCTTGAATTTAATTTCTTTTAATTTGACAACTATTTGATTGAAGTCTTTAATATCCGGTCAACCTATGGAAAAATTGGTGTGGCTCGGCAAGATTGTGAGTTTAATATCTAGGATGGGTACTAGACATAGTAAATAAACATTTTGGGAAAATGTTTTGGAAAAAAATGGAAACATTCCAAACGTTAGCGAATTATCGTGAGAAGGGCCAAAGAGTGCAAAGATTTGTGATTTAAACAACTTGATTCATGACTCGAATCAAGCAAGAACTGATGAATTCGCTTCGTTTCTATTGTGTTTTATTCACTTTGCGACACTGAGGGCAGCTACAAGAACGAAAATGACACATCAGGATTGATATTTATCTGCTGTAAGTTAAACACTCTTACAATAAATTTTTCTTTAAGTGTCTGCTTGTAAGTATGCAGGAGCATTTTCAGACACGTCTCTTGTGTGACTGGCACGTTTTATTATATTAACAGAAATGTGATAGTGAATTTATTTTGTTAATATGGAAGTTGCTATATTTCTTGTTGTTATCATTGTTTCTATTCAGTTTATTAGGAGTAGAAATATTGTATGACAACGACGACAGTGCTGAAGTATAAATGCGACAGCCAAAAGAATTTTGTACATATTTAACCGACCAAACTAAAGAAAAAAATCTGAATATATTTCGTGCGACAGCCATGACAAATATCAACGTTAGAAAACTACTATGATTTACAGGTTATAATTTGTGTTAGAAGCACTAATAGATGATCTTGTAATCATTCATCAATGTCAAATATTGAGCTGGAGCAAGTCTTTCATTAATTATGTTTGAACATCACATTTTCATAAAACCAAACAAACACTGCAGTAGAGACAGTTGATTTATTTGGCATTTATAGAGTTGATGTAAATAGAAAGCAAAACAGAATATCATAAAATAATTATACTTATATATTTGTTTATAAATAATCGTGCGATAAAAAATGAATCTTTTGTCCGGGTAAATATTTTGAGTACATTGTTTTTGTTTTGTTTTTTTTTTAATTTTTTTTTCTCTTGTTGTTTCGTTATGTTTTATCTTCAAGAAAATTATTAAAAATTAAGTGAATAAAATAAATGCCAAATCTTATGAGAAAAGATTTAAAAATTGTTTAAGTTTTGTGATAATAAATTCATAAAACAAAAGCTTTTATATAGTTTTTTTTGTATAGTTTTTTTTTCTTTATTTTGAAATGCCGTGTTTCTTATTCCCATGTTGCTTTGTGGAATGTAATCAAAAGAAACAGACAGAAGCGAACAAGACGAGTGATGGGATCTGCCTATATACTCTGCTCGGATGGAAATAAGGAAACCGATTATTGACATATGTGTGAATGCCACGAATCAAGAAGCTGCAGGTAATGAACTTGGAAGGGGTAGAGTCTACAAAGCTTATAGTGAGTACGAAATAATAAAAACTCCCTCTACCCACTCTCATCAAATTCGAGCAAGCTAAGGAAAAAGACGGAAAGAAATTCGCAAGCGTACATGAAATTTTCTTTAGACCAATGAAAACCTTGCCTTCACATAGATTGACCGGCGAGCTGAGAAATCATTTTTGATATAAGATGAGGAAAAACATTAACTTAACAAAAGACTGACTGAAGTCAAGTGAAAAGTTTTGTTTCTGTTCACGCGTTCAGCTTCTTGCCAGTGTAAAATTACTCGCCAATTATATTATCAGCTTTTAAACAAGAACGTGAGACTTCAAAGAATTTTCTTTCAACAATCCAAGAAAGCTAAATATCTCAAACTATCTCTCTTCGTTTAGTTTTTAACGTATGCAAACAATCTATCACTTCTGTAAGCAACAAACTCTTTTAACTTTAAAATTTTAAAAAATATTATTTAGTGTTAGATCATTTAATCTGTTGTATGAACATTTTGCTCTTCATGACAATACGGACTTTAAAAATTTCTGATTTATTTTCCTGAAACGACCGACTGATACAACTTCAAGTTTATGAATTCTTAAATAAATTCCTTATCTTGTTTTGTTAAACCCGTGTGTGTTTCCTAATCACTATCATCATCCATCATTAATCACCTTGACGTGGGTAAATTAATTTTAACTCCGAATCCACACGTCACTATAAGCTCAAGGAGAGATATCATAATGTTACGACGAAACGGCTCCAGGAAAAGTGACATAAGTGGGGGCACATCTCTCACACAAGTAGGATTCATCCACACAACAAACACCGAACGAAGTCCAAAAATAGAGATATAGTCTGAGAAAGACAAAAACACATCAAATCCGGAAATTAATCCGAAATTTCATACAGTCATTAACATTGATTGATTTTCTCATCGAATGCCATATTTTTTCTAGAGATATTTGAGATGTTAATACAGAAATACAAAAATTGGCTGCATTTTCTTTAGATTTTGAATGTTTTATTTAGAAATATAAAAATTCTCTTTACATTTTTTGGTAGCTGTATTTCATATTTCTATGTAAAATGTCAAAAACTGAAGAAAATACAGGTAAATTTCATATTTCGAAATAAAAATGCATAAATCTGAAAAATTCCAACAAAGTGTGACTGACTGTCAAATTCTAAATAAAAAAGAATAAATATGATTCTTTTTTGATTCTTCAGCTAATTTTATATTTCAAAATGGAGAAGGGAAATCTGAAAAATAGCTAAAATTAATAATCAATAGAAAAGCATAAATCTGATGAGAATGTAGCGTATTCATTAAAATTAATTATAAATCTGAAAAATTGTAGCTAATTTGTATATTTTTAAAATGAAAAAGTACAATTCTGAAGAAAATGTAGATTTCGATACTGCTATAAATCTATAGGAAATGGAGCTGATTTCCATATTTATGAAAAAACTCCGCATATCTAAAGATATAGCTGATTTGCATTTTGCTAAATATTAGGTTGGTGCAAAAATAATGACGTAATAATGTCGTTTTTTGACGTTTAACGTCAAAAAAAGACATTATTACGTCATTATTTTTGCACCAACCTAATAGAAAAGCATAATTTTGAAGAAAACGTAGTAAATAAACATAATGCTAAATAAAACGTATAAATAAAGTAGAGCTGATTACGCTATTTCTAAATAAAAACATATAGATCTGAAGAAAACGTTGCAAATTTCCATAATTATGAAGAAAATAAAGCTGATTTCCCTATTTCTTTTTAAATAATTGAATCTGAAGAAACTGGCAACTTCTAAATACGAAAGAAAATCTAAAGAAAATATTTTCTAAATAAAACACAGACGTATATAGAAAATAGAGGGTATTTACATATTTCTAAATAAAACAAAACTCCTCTTATTTTAGAAAATATAGATTTAAATATTTCTACAAAACGTAAAGAAAAACGTTGAGGAAAATGTAGCATATTTTCATATTTCTAAATGAAATCTGAAGAGAATTTTGCTTATTTATATATTTCTAAATAAATAAGAAATATTTTAGAAAACTGAACTTTAATATTCCTAAATAAAAAAAGAAAATAACTGAACAAAATGTATCTTATTTTCATATTTCTAAATGAAATCTGAAGAGAATTTTGCTTATTTATATATTTCTAAATAAATAAGAAATATTTTAGAAAACTGAACTTTAGTATTCCTAAATAAAAAAAGAATATAACTGAACAAAATGTATCTTATTTTCATATTTCTAAATACAAAAGCATAAATCCGAAGAAAATTTAACGTATTTTAACATAACTAAGTACAAAAAAAGCATAAATCCTGAGAAAATATAACTCCTTAGAATATTTAGCTTATTTTAATATCCACCTCCAATGATAAATACTAAAGAATTATAAAGTGAATATATAAAGATCTTTTTGGCTTATTTTCATATTAGTCGATCAAAATCATAAATCCGAAGAAAAGGTATTTATATTTCCAAATAAAAAAAATCATAAATCTGAATAAAATTTAACTTCTTTTCATATTTCTGAATAAAAATATAAAAACTGTAGAAAAAGAAAATTATTTTCATATTTCTAAATAAAAATGCATAAATCTGAAGATAATTTTCATATTTTTAAAAATAAAACATAAGTAAATTTTGCTTGTTTTAATATTTATAAGGGTAAAAGAAGTAAATTTAGGCTAATTTTGTATTTCTAAATAAAAAATTGGAAGAAAATGTAGCTTATTCTCAAAATTCTCTAAATAAATTAGTTGAAGGAAACGTAACTTATTTGAATATTTTTACATAAAAAATATATGTGAATAAAATGTAACTTATTTACATATTTCTAAAGAAGCATAAATCTGCAGAAAAGAAAACATATTTCCATTCTTTTAAATAGAACATTGCAAAAAATGAGAAAATTTAGTTTATTTTCATATTTCTAAATAAAAAAAAACATAAATCTGCATGTAATTTCGCATATTTTCAAATTTCTAAATATAAAGCATAAAATGTTTCTTATTTAAATATATTAAAAAAAAGAATCTGATGAAAATTTGATTATTTATTAGCGTATTTCTAAATAAAAAAGGAGAAAATTTAGTTTATTCTCATAAAGTAGCATAAATCTGCAGAAAATCTTTTCATATTTCTAAATAAAAAAACATAAAACTGGAGAAAAGGAAATATATATCCATACTTTTAAATGAAAATCATAAAACATTAGAAAATTTAACTTATATTAATATTTCTAAAGAAAAAATGTATATATCCTGATAAAAACTTATCTTATTTTCATGTTTCTAAATATAAAAAGCATAATCCTGAGAAAATTTAGCATATTTTCATATTTAATAAAAGCATAAATCCAAATAAAATTTAACTTTTTCTTATTCCTAAATAAAAAAACAAAAGTAGAAAGTGTATCTTATTTTCATAGTTCTAAATAAATAAGCATAAAGCGTAAGAAACTTTAGCAAATATTTCTAAAGAAACAGAATAAGTCTGAAGTAAATTTAGGATAATTTTGTATTTCTAAATAAAAATATATATAATACTTCTTCTTGAAAAAGGATAAATCTGCAGAAAAGGAAACATATTTGCATAATCTTAAATAAAAATTATAAAACATTCAGCTTAATTTCATATTTCTCAAGAAAATGATCTGAAAAACATGCAACTAAAATAGCATGAATCTGAATAAAATGTAACTTATTTTCATATTTCCAAATATGCTTATGTATGAATTGGAAGAAAATTTGTGTTATTCTCATATTTTCAAACAATTTAGCATAAATTCAAAGGAATTGTAACTTATCTACATATTTCTAGATACAAATTAGAAATCTTAAAGAGATGCAGCTTAAACAAAAAACAAAAAAGCATAAAGTGGAAGAAAATTTAGGTTATTCTTAAATTCTCAAATAATTTAGTATCAATCTGAAGAAATGTAACTTATTTACATAATTCTAAATAAAAAAAATCATAAATTTTAAATCTGATGTAGCTTTTCTAAATAAAAAAAGCATAAATTGGAAGAAAAATTTAGGTTATTCTCATATTTTCAAATTTAGTATAAATCTGAAGGAAATGTAACATATTTACATATTTCTAAATAATTTAGCATAAATCTGAATGAAATATAACTTATTTCCAAATGTAAAATCATAAATCTTAAAAAGATTTATCTTATTTTCATATTTCTAAATAAAGAAGCATAAATCTGAAGAAAATCGAACTCATTTTCATATTTCCAAAGAAAAAACACGAACTGGAAGAAAATTTAGGTCATTCTCATAATTTCAAATAATTTAGTATCAATATTAGGAAACATAACTTATTTTAATATTTCTAAATAAGAAAGCACAAACTGGAAGAAAATTTTGGTTATTATCATATATTCAAATAATTTTCTAAATAAAAGAACATAAATCTGAAGGACATTTAGTTTATTTTCATATTTCTAAATAAAGAATCAAATCTGAATAAAATGTGTCGTTTTCATAAATAAGCATGAATTGGGAGAAAATTTACCTATTTTCAAATAATGTAGTATAAACCTGAAGGAAATGCAAATTATTTACATATTTCTATTAGGTTGGTGCAAAAATAATGTCGTTTTCTCACATATGTTAATATGTGAGAAAACGACATTACTTTTGCACCCACCTAATAAATAAAAAAGCATACATCAGAAGAAAATTAAGTTTATTTTTATGTAACCCATTCTCTCTGTCGCGTTGACCAAGGTGGTCTGCCGCGTTGACCTTGGTTATCATCTAACTGTCTTCTCACCCATTAACACCTCGTTGGTTTGTCGTTGGTATCGTGATGATGAGCACGGTTCCACTAGATTTAGCTGGTGTTTGTCGTGAGACCATTCACTTCTCTGCCACGTTGTTTTTTTTTCTTTTTGAAAAAATCGTTGATGAAGTAAACTTAAGTGAAAGTCAATGGTAGGTAGCTAAAAAAAAAAAAAAAAAGAATTCTTTGGAATTAACTCTGGTTAAAACTGTAATAACGATTTGGTTTATATATGATTTGTTGTTTACAATAGTTTTAATTCTTCCTACTACAGTTATAATCAAATGACACTGGGATCCCCTTTTAGAGTTTACTGCCTGTGTTAGTAGTAATTTAAATTTCTAAGTTTTGGTCTTCAGGACTGGCACAAGGTCTTGGTCACGGGGTCTCGGCGAACGATGTGGATTCTAGTAGCAGTAATGTGGTGACTCTGTAAGTCGTCCAAACCTTCAGCTTATATGGAGTCCTGTGTCTAGCAGATGTAGGGTTGACCAGATGTGGGGTTCGTTTATCTCACCCATAACATCAACTTTTTTCTAAAATCACATAGTTTCAAAATATGTTTATTCGAGTAATTTTCACAATTTAGGGTTTGTCCAGCTCCCTTTTGAGAGTTGTCAAAGGAATCAACCTGCCACTTAACTCCAACTCCCTTCACTTTTCACCTCGCACCATAGCTCAGTATAGGCGGTGCTGATCACTCACTTTCTCAGCATCCAACCTCAACCCATTTCCAAAGGCTGTGTTTGTGATGAATCTAAACTTTTAGAATGCGTAGGCGAAAAGGCGATTTCTAGTAATTAAGCTTTCTTTCAAAGCCAAGGACTTGACCATATCTAAGATAATCAGATCAATCCGGGATTGCCCTTGCCAGCGAACCACAAGAATTGTTTTGTTCATCCACGGCAGGAAAGAAAAGGAAGAAAAATATCCTCAATATCTTTAGTAAATAAATTATTTTTTACGTGTTTCTCGGTCAACCAAACCACACAGCCTCGCTCCATTAATCTTTTTTTATCAGTTTGTCTCCAAAAAAATAAAAATAATGTCGGCTATAAAATTTTTCACAAATGTACCAGAAACGAAAATAAACAAACCCGTTCCCAATCTTAGGCGCAAATCTTTATTTTTGTAGAGATATTTTTCTTCTGGGTGGCCTACACAAACCAGATTTTTTTTCACTCGCTTTTTACCCAGAACAATTTAGATGTTATTTCGGTGACTACCCATTGTTTTTTTTTTACCAGCAACGTATGTTTTTCTATTTTACAGGACCAACGTCTTCGATGATACATTAATTTTCTCTTTGTTATCGGCTGAAAGCGGGGAAGGACTGGTTTTTGGTTTTGCTCAATCTTACTGAATTGTGTTTAGTTAAATTTGGGTTCAATTCTCCATGTAACTGTTCTTGATTTCATTTTATTATTTTAAAACGGGCGGTGGATAGCGGCTCGGATTGAGGAATCTGAGAGCCGAGTTCGAATTCCAGTTGAATTCATTACAGTCAAGCTATGGGTAAATAGCAGAACAGACCGGGTTCTATAATCTTGGATGGCGACTGGTCTACCGCAGAAAGAAATGGCAACCTACTGCGGAAAAAAAATGCCACGTCATGTGTCGAAAGATATCGTCATGTTTCGATAGATACATGATCGCCTAAGCATGTATCACATATGGCACATAACTGACTGATTTTAAAGCATAACTTTTACCGCATTTCGTTTTTAATTTTCTTCTTAACTTTTCAATCCCAAACTGGTCTTAGCTTGTCATTTCGGGGTGGAGAAGGGAGGAGAATCAGCGTGCTGATGGCATAGGAGTATTATAACAGCAGAGTTTTGACGCTACTTCCGGTTATAAATGAAAGTTATAAAAATAACTCTCGGTTATGAAATTTAATATAATTGGTCGTAATAAAACTACGAACATGAAAGAAATAGTATTGGTTTTGGATAACCAACTTAAAATGTCTCCGAAACGAAATACAGAATTAATAAACTCGAATTAATAAACTGTTCAAAGTTAGACAAAAATAGTCGCTACGAAAATATAAATAAGCAAAAATAGGGGGGAATTTGATGAAATAAAATTTTTAAACAAGAAAATCATCAATGAGAAGAAAATATTGCTAATTTCCATATTTATATAAAAAAACAGAAATCTGAAGCAATGTTTACGGATGCCATATTTTTAAATAAAAATGCATTAATCGAAAGTAATATTCTTTATTTTATTATATATAATTAAAAACGCATAAATCCGAAAGAAATATTGCTTATTTACATATTTATAGAGAAATAAGTAGAAATATTGGTTATTTCCAAATTTTTAAATAGAAAAGAGTAAATCAGAATTGTAGACGAATGCCATATTTCCAAATAAAAAAGCATATATCGGAAGGAAGTATTGCTTATTTCCAAATTTCTAATTAAAAACATAAATCGGAAGGAAAAAACAAATCGAAAGTAATATTATTTTCAAATTTCAAAATGCATAATCATAAGACTGAAGGAATGTTGATGAATGCTATATACTCAATCAATAAACGTATATACGAAAGAAATATTGCTCATTTCCAAATTTGTAAATAAAAACAGATAAATCGGAATGAATATTGATGAGTGCCATAATTATGTTTATTTAAACCGAATTAAATATTTCCATATCTCAAAATGAAATACATAAATCGTAAAGAATATTTATGAAAATCATATTTCTAAATAAAAAAAGCATAAATCGCAAGTAAATGTTGTTTATTTCCGTATTTTTAAATTAAAAAAAGCAGAAATCCTAATTGAATATAGAATATTGATGCATGTAACATTTCTAAATAGAAAACAGAAATCCGAATAAAATATTACTTATTCGCATATTTCAAAAAAAGAAAAGAAAAAGAACCTATGTTGGAAGTGAATATAGATGAATGCCATAAAATGCATAAACAACTCTCACAACACAGTGGATAAAAGCTTTGAGTTTTGAGTTCAGTACCTGGCTACAGCAAAGACGAACAAAAACTTGGATAGCTGAATTAAAAGGAAATAAATGATACTTAGATTTGCGCATATGGAACTAGAAAAATCTACCCAGGCGACCGAAATAAAGGTTTAAGTTCGAAATTCCAGTCACCCGAAGACCGGAGCACATAGTGGACGAAATGTCGTGAATATGGCAACAAAGATGAGGATAACAATGTGAACATCGTAAATAGTGTAAATAATTACAATACCTCATCTCAAAATTATAGGCAAAACTTTGCTTCACATTAATAGCCTCATTATCTTGACATAAATATATTTTTATTGAATTTTTATATACTTATAACATCTTTTAAATAAATTATGTATTCCAGTGTATATATATATATATATATATATATATATATATATATATATATATATATATATATATATATATATATATATATATATATATATATTTATATATATATATATATAAAACATTTTCGTTTTTTTTTTCGTTGCTGTCATCGATAAATCTTTTGATGCTGTCAACTTTGAATGAAGGAAAAGAATGAAGAGAAAGATAAGATATCCTGTATCTATTTGGAAAATACTTCACATACAGAAGAATTTCCCATCCCACCTCTGCATAATCGTTTACTCAATCACTTTTGAAATTTTGTCAAGCCAGTTGATTTATTTGCTCAAATATTTGCTCAACTTTCTGTTCCAATGCGTTATTTAAACGACCTAATTGATCACGGTAATGTTTCGAACAATTCTCATTCTGAATAATTTTCTTTTTATTCAACGAAATATATGGAACTTTTTTTCTTATTTTGACTAGATTAGGTTGAGATTGTATTTTTTTCCTAATTTTTCTTTATCCTAATAAATCTGTCTCATCGCCTATCTTGTCTAGCCTATTTTCCCACGTTGAACAAATATAGTAAATAGATGTTTAAACACTGACTGATGTTTTTTTTTTCCATAAGTTCATGTAGAAGATCATGCTGACCATGTATAATTTCTTAGGTTTTTAATATATAGACTACATTTCACAAGCAATAAAAAGACCAGTAAACCTTTTAAGATTTACATTGTGCAAAAGAAGACGCCGGGAAGTTTTACAGTCACCTTATAAGTTTGAATGTTTTACAGAGAAATACATATAAAATTGAGCAATTGTAATGTAAATCTTTTCATTGTGGTTTTAAGCCCGATTTTCGTGTTTTATTTATTGGTAATATTTTTTCAATTGTAAAACTAAAATATTTCATTTTTATCAGTGATTGTCTGATTCCTATGAGCATTGTTGCATATTTTTATCGGTTATGCATCGAGTAACAGAATTATGGTGAAAAATCTTAACTCTGGCTTAGATTTTGTTTACAAGAAGTAACAGAAAAAAACGTATAGAGAGAAACGAAACAAGTCAAATTTTAGAGACAAAAAGGTAAAAACGAAGAAAAAGAAAAAGAGAAATGAGAGAGAAAAGAGAGTAAATTAAAAATAGAAAAAGAGAATGAAAAAGAGGAAAAGCATGGAAAGAGCAAAAGAATCAAGGAAAAAGTGAAACAGTATTAAAAAAAGTTGTAAGAATGAAAACAGAACCGGACTTCTGAAAAAAAATGCGGACTTGAAAAAATAAAATCATGTAAATCAGTACGTCCATACATTAATGATTAAAAAAGGATTTTGTGCAACAAATATTATTTTTCAACATAATTTCCGTTTTTTGTCAATGCACTAAACCGAACGATACTCCATTAATAATATCGGTCCGACAAAACAATGGAAAATTCAGATTAAATTTTAACTTACAACTATGTATTAAGCCACACACACACATTATATATATATATAGAGTGGCCTAACCCCACAAATAAAGTGGAAAATAATATCAAGAGCCAGAACTCAAAAAAACTTCAGAGACAGATGCAACTTATGCATAAAGGAGAAAATCTTCATAATCAAACATAAAGATCCAGACATATTACTAAATAGACACAATGAACTAGTTTTTAAATGCCGGCACAAAAACAACCTAAACCTAAGCAAATACACTGAGAAATAATTATATAGGAAGAACAATATTGAATGATTTTTGTTCCCTTTGTTTTTAGAAATATTACTATGCACGCATGAGCGCCAACACATGACTATATGTATACAACTATGGTAATGTACTTGAACACTGATGCACCTGTTGATATGTACATGTATATGTTTTTATATGGAAAAAGAGGCATACCAGGGTTTGTTAGTTTTTTTTTGTTTTTTTATGTGAGTGTGGAGGTGTACAATTAGATGGGTACCTATATGTTTTGCCATAGATATGAGAGAGAGAGTAATATATGTGTAAAGATATGGATAATTATACGATTTGGGTATCCATAATGGGATTAAATACTGATATAGTCTTCGAATGCTGGCATAAGTGGGTGTATGGGTGGACATGAGGATAGAGACATGTACGTGTGTATATATGTGTACGTGCAGATTAACGCATATGTGTATGTATATATGCTGCATATTATGTATGTATATGCATGTATGTGTGTGTAGGTATATGTATGTGTATATGTATGTATGCATAGATATGTGTGTGTGTGTGTATGTGTATATGTGTATACATATATGTGTGTAAATGTATATGTGCGTATGTACATGGATGTATATGGATAAGCAAGTGATTTTATGTATATATATGTATATACGTAAGTATAAGTGCATGTGGAGATATGTATGTAGATATGTGGGTATGTGTTTCTCTGTAGGTGTATACGTGTAAATATGGGAATATACATATAGTTTTTGGTGTGGATGTGTGTGCAGGGGTATATAAGAACTCATAGGTATATAGTGAGATATAGGTATGTGGATATAGATAGGGGTTTAGGACATGTGTAGAAGTGTATATGAGTATGGATATATAAAAGATTGTAAAAGAAGGACCTAATTTTCTCCTAGTGACATTTTATCCAAATCTCTCCTCTAATATTCTCCAATTGGAAGTGAGTTTTAAATAGCACGGAGGTAAAGTTTAAATTGGTAATTTAATTTAAATTGAAATATACTACCCCATTATTGATGATAAAATTATTTAAATTGGAATAACCGTTGATAATTGGGTACCTAAAAACAACCACGAGTTTATTTAATGAACAAAAATCAAATCAATAAGACAAAAGTTTAGAAAAAAAAGATTACTAAATATAAAATGTATTACTCTTTCAATGTACTATGAGTTTTTCCAATCGACTGTTTCATAGAAAATACCCAAAACTCCAACGAAATTAAATTCTTCGTACATTATTTAGACATTTAGATTTACAACAAACCTTAACCTCCCAAATATGCCCTTTAAAGTAACGCGAATTAACAGCGTCTAAGAATTTGAATGAAACCTGTGCTCGTGGAATGTAATTTATTAGGGTTGCTGTAGCTTCTTCCTTTAATGTCGGTCTTCACCGCTTACCCATCTATATCTAGAGACAAGACGCGTTAGGCTTAAGCAACGTCTAGCCGACACACAGTGGGGTTAAGAATAAGGAATTGAAATGGTACACCTAACCCACTCATATCTTATCTTCTCTCCCACCTTACTTCCTCACTTCGTTAATTTTACATATGCTTGATGAGGTCCATCAAAAACGTGTGAATTTCTTTTCATTTTTCATTTCAACCTTTGGGAGTAAAGTCTGATGATTCAGAGCCCTGTTAAAGGGGTTGTGGTGAAATAACTTATTACATGGAACCGTAAAGTGGTCTGTTTTTATTCAAACATATCTGCTCTGAATTTTACATTGAGCTCTCTGGATATCATCCTCCTTGGGTCTACCCATGCGGATTACCTAGTTTTGCATAAATTAAATATATATATATATATATATATATATATATATATATAATGTGTGTTTGGGTGTCTGAGAAGTATTTGCATAAAATAAAGAAGAAACTGAAATAAAAGTCAATCAAAAAGGAAGTGAGACTAAAAGTGTTGCTGTATGAAGAAAAGTGAAAATGATTGACAAGCACGAAACAAACGAAAAGCAAAAAACAGTAGAAATCTTTTCTAACAAAAGAGAAAAAATACAACCTCTCAGATGTGAACACTCCGCTTATGTTTTTCAATAAAATCATGACAATGACTGAGAGTTGATTCTCAAACCTAAATGAACAAAGACAACAGAAACAAAGACAACAACGTAAAAAGGTAAATAAAAATGATTTAAAGAATTAAAACGGTTGGATCTCTGCAAGTCGGTTGTCAAATGTAATCAACAATTGTGATCGAGGAAATGTTTTAGTGCAACTACTGATTGGCGCACAAGGGTCGACAAAGCAGGTTATTATGATTTACAATCAAGTTTATTTTACTAGGACCTACCAAGGCAGGTTATTATGATCTTACACAAGAAGGATTAGATTTGGATTCTTATATATAGACTCATTATGGACAGAGAAATCAACAAATTGACAGTAACCATGCAATTTTGTTACTGTGTCGACACTGTCTAAATGTTCTATCTCCGATATTGAGCATTCTTCCTGTATCAAATTTTAAACGTGAATGTATGTGTGTGGGGTTATAACGTCGCGCTCCTCTGTGAGTCCATCTAGGCTTTCCGTCCAGTGTCTGCTATTGATATCGATCCCACGTATGTTTAATTTAGATCATAATGCTGGCAAGATTCAGTTGTCGACGAGAATAATTTAACTAGTCCGGACTGTACAAATAAAGGCACAAAATAAGTGGGAAAAAAAAGAATAATATTTTATATGATGTTCCTTATACAGAGTTGGTAATACAAATTTTGTTCCCCTTACAAGATTATAGGCTCTTCATGCAGGCATATCGTGGCATACAAAGTCACTCGACCCCTCCTTTATTCGAATATTTCGTTATGACTAAGTCTAGATAAGTACTGTGGAACATAGATCAAAGTCAGAGAATTTCTTCAATGACAAGAGTCACGTGGAACGGTTGTATCTCTCTCCCTTTTCTCCTGCTTCCGTCTTCTCTTGTGTATAAGTTCGCGACACGGTCTTTCGTGATAGTTGAGCTTATTTAACAACGTTTTTGGAGCGTGGTTGAAGTCGGAGGACTTCGTCAGACTGATGGCACGTGGCATCGGGTGAAGCAGACAACAGCAGCTCAATCTCTCTTCTCGCTCGTTTTCGCTCCCCGTCTATATTTCTCTGCATACGCTCTGCTTTTTATGGAATCCAACTCTGAGGTGTGTACTTAGGGTTTTTCCCAATTCTCAGACTTGTTTAGAATTTTTCCCTAACAGCCTTATTTTTTCCCAATTTGGAAGTTATTTCGTTCCGCGAGTAGAGGGCCTCAGTCCTGGCTCCTCTTAGCTACTCTCGCTGTCTTAAAGTTATGTCTCCCACCAGCGTTTCCATCTACCTGAAACTATTTCTCTGAACCTCCTCCTTTCTCATTCATTTTCAGAGCTTTATACTGGTACCTCTACCCTTCGGTGGGTGGAGACAATCCCATTTCTCCTTAGTGTCTTCTCACTTTATGGTTAGGTGAAATTAACTTTCTCCTCCTCCCTCCATTCCACATTCTTAGGATAGTCAGCCTGGCATCATGGCATATGACGTTTTTGTATTTCAATTTCCCTAGGTTTGTCTTAACCTGTCATCGAGTGTCCTGTTATCTAGTATAGGTATCGGGTTTCCTCGACGAGTAGGACACATTTTCTCCAAATTTGGCCAAGTTTGAAATTTATCATTTCAACTTTTCGTCTCTTACTGCCTCTGAGGAAATATATATTCTAACTAAATTAAAACAATTTCGCCTGTTTTGTTTTTCTCATAACCAATTTTCTCATAATCTGTGGACAACACAGATTTCTTCTTAAACAAAGATATCGCTTGGTTATTCAGCTTTGCCAAATTCATACTTTTCTGTTGACAACTGATAAAATAAAGTTAAAAAAATCAATCTTCCTTCTTCCTTTTCTTTATGGAAAAATAAATAAAATATTCCAGCCTTAACTTTCTCCGAATTTACAAAATCTGGTCACGTAGTTTTCGGTGTGGCTATCCAGTAATCTACTGACTTTTCCATCATCTTCTCAGTATATCTATTAGGCTATCTATTAACTCTTTCAGTGTCTTATGATCTCACAGAGGCGCATATGCATATACGTTTAAAACACATATTCTATAAACTTAAAGAAACTGAAATTCCTAAAAGAGACTAACAAGTTTGCAAAGCGGCAAAACCTTTCGTTAAAATCACTTTTACGTTTTCTAATTTATGCATTAAAGACAGCGTAAAGCATGAATCATCTTCCCGTATTAAGTCCAGAAAATGCCAAATTAGTGAAATGAAATTGGATGGTAATTATGAAATTATGTATCACATGACTCTTTTTGAATTAGTGTGGCAGTAATGTTTAACAAAACTTTGGGATCATAGAGATAAGAATACTGGAGTTGTGCTTTTCTTTCTCTCTTATTTTCTCATTATGTATATATATATATATATATATATATATATATATATATATATATATATATGAGTGACTGGTGTGTTTATGAAAAAATAAATACACAAAAATTCGCCTTTCTATCTGCCGGGCGTCCAAGGCTTAGGAGTTAGAATCTCCGACTGATGAACAATTGGATGTCTAGCCACACTGGTGAGCTGTGATACAGCGAAACATTCTGTCTGTGGTTGACGTCTGTTTGTAGTTATATATGTATATATATAAAGAGGGGGAAAATAAACCAAAGATTAATAATCAAATGTTCCAGCATGTTTATATCTTCTGCAAACGATATCAAAATACATCGAAAGAAAAAGTAAAACTGAGTCAGTTTTACTGACTTTTATCATTTAAAACGATTGAAAGCTCAAAATCACTCATATAATACATAAATGTATGTACATGTATGTACACACATACTATACATTTAGCATGATTCCTCTCTTCTTGTTTGTACACCTACAGTCAAATTGCTATGCTAGAAAATGTGATGATAGATTTTCAGGACACATTTACAGCCCATTTTAAATATAGACAGTGATAGATCAACAAACATTATTGCATTGAAAGCCAGATCGATAACTAGAAAAAATAAAGATTTTGAAACATTGGTTGATAGTCAAATATACAGATCGATCGATAAAAGTTAATAGAGAGATATAAGGATATGATCCGAAACACAACAATCTCGCCTCGGTGTAATCGATTATCAATAATTAGTTAAAAAACTTCAACTCACTGATTGGGGACATTTCTCTGCATGATATCATACTGCTTCAGTCATCTTAGGAACAACAGAGCTGATATTGATTTTTGTACGCCAACGTGAATGTCTGCATTCGTGAATCCTAATAACTCATTTTTTTAGTAATTTGAAAATGCAAGCACGAGATAAATTATTTTTTATTTTCTTATTTCCAGCTTATCGTCGCTAATCCGAATAACAAAAGATTTATTTTACCGCTTCGGAAAATGGTAGACATGAACAAATAATTTCAAGAGAAATTTTCTGGTCATGATACTCAGTTGCTGCGTAAATATTGCGTTGTTAAAATATTCCCGAATATTTTTAATCAAAAAGTTATTCCTTAAAAAAAGGTAATCTTAAGCACTCATTGAACACAATCGCCGTTGTTATTTATACCTTGTATATTTATCAATGTACAGTCAAATCTAAGATGCCTTTGCGATAAAATGGTGTCAGTTTCGAATTGACAGAACTGTTTTAATATTTTTATCATTTCAGAAGCTATAATCCTTTATATGGAGTATGAGCTGGATTTACTCAAAACTCACTTTCCATCCTTGAAATAGGGCGAAATCGTTTCCGCTGTTCTGTGAATGGGGTGGTGGGGTGGTGGAGACTTATTCTCCACTTTGCAGCATCTTTCCTACAGATGCAATATAGCAAGACTAGCACTATATCATTATTTGTATGAGAAGTATTCAGATGAGATACATTCTTTAATTCTGATAGTCCAGATCTTTGAAACTAGAACACGCCACGTTACTTCCACGGAATCGAATCATCATTTCCTCTATATTCCGAATGTAATAGGAAAGATTTTTTCCTTCCCAGAATTGCTACTTTGTGGAACCGACTCCAGCATGGATGCTCCCCTGAATTCTAAAACCATAACATTTTTTCAAGTCATTGACAATTTTTATCTATTCTTCTTATCCTCAAAATCTTAATTTCATACCAACTTTTCTTCATATGCAGTCCTATTCATCATCAACCCTTTACCTTGAATGACAATCTAGCCTAGTATTGAGTGAAATTTAGTATATTTTAAGGTTTTGGCATAATCATTTATCATATCTTGCTCAGATGTGGGTGATTGCATTAACCACATATTGTAGCTACGTGGAAATTATTAGTTTGTTTAGGTCGAATAGGTACAAATATCTATTATATTCCGCCAATAGTAAAGCGGAACACTTTTCTGTTGCAATTCTGTCTTTGATCTACCAACCACTTGGGTTTCCTTTAGTTATCGTGTTGATCTACCAACCACCTGGGTTTCCTTTAGTTATCGTGTTGATCTACCAACACTTGGGTTTCCTTTAGTTATCGTGTTGATCTACCAACCACTTGGGTTTCCTTTAGTTATCGTGTTGACGTAGAGGCAACATTTTATCTGTAATGATGGAACCCAACCATGTACACGTACGTTTCAGAGACGCATTTAAGTATTCAATAGAGATTTTAGTTATCATTGACTGCGATACACAATTTCTGAGTTTAGAGATTTTGTCGATTGACGCCAAATAATTTAGGAGAAATAAAATGTTGCATGATTTCTCGGATGCTCAACCGTTGATTGTTCTTAAGGATGCAGTACAAGTCGTTTTTCATCTAGTTTCAAAATTTGTTCGTTTTGAATGCACATTTAATTATTGAGAAGCTGTTGATTGTCCATTCGTAACACTGATTCGAATGAAATTAACAATGAAATATTCGTGCGGACATTGTTTTCTGCTCGCGACAAAATCCTTTGTTATACACTGATGATTTTGGAAGCAGACTGCTTTCCTCTTACAAGAAATTTATCAATTTTATTATAAGCCAAGTGTAAACATCTATATCTGGTTACCTGTGAATGTTTCTTATTCTTCCTCGTGAAAATGTTTCACACTTGGTACCTATAATAATCCAATAACTGCTAGGTAACCGTGACATATTTGGGAAAGATATTAGAATAATCCTGCATACAGATAGAAAATAAATTTAGTAAACATAGAATGGGGTGTAAGACAAGGATGTGTCTTCTCACCGGACGTTAAATCTATATAGAGGTGATTCTGAAAGAATTAGACGTCCTACTAGGATTAATTGTTGGCGACCACAATCTTAACAATATGAGATATATAGATGGAGCAGTGTTGATAGCAGAAACAGGAATGAAACATGCAAATTACAAATTATCTGGGAAGTTAAACAGTGGACAGAAAGTGAAACCCTAAAATTCAAAGGATAGCGAAAGATTGTCTTCCAACAAAACTATTATAACAAATTATTGATAACAGGCAAATCTCGTTAGACGGAATCCAAACCAAAGAAAAGTGGAAAAAAAAACATGCAATGTCTTTCATAGTATGAATGAAGGGACTTGAGTCTGTAACTTACACATATAATCCCCATAAAAGGTAATATACGTGTCCATATATGTAGGTAGACACACCATACCAATATCCCCCATATATATATATATATATATATATATATATATATATATATATATATATATATATATAAACATGCTTAAAGAAACAGAATTATAAACATGCTTAAAGAAACAGAATTATAAACATGATTAAAGAAACAGTATTATATATAGTATAGGAGTTTAGCACAGGGAAATGAATTGACGTATTAAAATCATGCAATGCGCTTTAAGCTTTCAGCTTATTTTAATTGACAGTAAAACTTTTCAAAATAATTGAACGTGGCTGGATTATTGTGCAGTCTTAGTATTTTCAGTTATATTGAATAGACACGGTACGAAGTCAAAAATCAAAAGGAAGGGTAACGTGACTAAAAAACGATAAAAATGCTTGCAATGATGATTATGCCAGACATTACGTCAGATAGTGCTATGTATCTCGTTTAGCCTAATAATGAGATACAATCTGGAGGAGTGAGCCTTAATAAAGGAACTTTCCTTTGGAATAAGTCAAGATGCAGAAAAGACGTTTGTCTTACAAAAAATAAAGAGATTCATTTCTTTATTAAGAAATAAACTGAATTATATGGTTGCTGCGTAAAACAAACACTTAAAAGACACTAGAAAGATTTGAAACAACACGTAAAATATTTGAATAGTACGCAGAAGTACCAAATGACTTAGTTTATGATGATAATATTAACTTTCAAGATAAATTGATTAATAACTTGCGTCAACATGGCTTACAATACAGATAGACATAAAATTAATTACTGTTTCTTTAGGTATTAAAATTTTATAGCTTGAAGAAAGTTTAATTGATCACAATGCTTTTTAAAAATAATTCTTATGCGAAATAACAATGTTTATAAGAAAATAAAACTATCAACTCGCATTCGTTGGCGATTTATGGAAGCATTAACTGCAAATGTTATACTACACTATTAACAATGAATCTTTATATATATATATATATATATATATATATATATATATATATATATATATATATATATATATATATATCCGCTACTTCTGAATGGATTGAATTGCTGTGGGTTGATGAATAGTGAGTCTGATCCTACTAGGTGCCTCATATATGAACTAAAGCATTATAAGCAGAGATACGCGTGAAATGACAACTAATGTCTTATAACTGTGTATGTGAAAGCCAGAAGTATATAAGCAAGTAAGCCAACCTTGAGTATTTCATTTTGATCTGTTGAAAGTCGCATATATGGGATCAGATCGATACGTGGAAATGCGAGAGAAGTTTTTATTAAAATGAATTTATGGGTGGAAGAGATTTCCATCAGTGGGAGGTGCGAGAGAAGAATGTATTAAAATATATTTAAATGTGGAAGAGATTTATATAAGTGGGAAGTGCGGGGGAAGGATGAATTGAAATATATTTAAAAGTGTTAGAGATTTCTATCAGTAGGAAGTGCGAGAGAATGTTATATTAAATTATATGTAAATGCGGAAGTGATTTCCATCAGTTCGAAGTGTGAGAGAAGGACGTATTAAAATATATATAAAGATGGAATAGATTTCGATCAGTGGTATGTGGCAGATTATGATGTATTAAAATATATTTAAGTGTGGAAAAGATTTCCATACGTGTGAAATGCTAGAGAACGATGTATTAAAATATATTTAAATGCGGAAGAGATTTCCATAAGTGGGAAATGCGAGAGAACGATGTAGTAAAATATATTTAAGTATTGAAATGAACTCGATAAGTGCGGATGTATTAAACTATATTTCTAGCTGGAAGAGACTTCCATCAGTGGGAAGAGCCAGAGAATGAGTTATTAAAATAATTTAAATTTGGATGTGATTTCTATCAGAGCGAAGTGCGACAGAACGGTGTATTAAAATATATTTAAATGTGGAAGAGATTTCCACGAGTGACAAATGCGAGAGAAGGTGGTATTAAGATATTTTGAAATGTGGAAGAGACTTCCATAAGTAGGAAGTGTGTGAGAAGGATGTATTAAAATACATTTAAAAGTGGAAGTGATTTCCATCAGTGCGAATTGAGAGAGAAATATGCATTAAAATATATTTAATGGTGGAAGTGATTTCCATCACCTGGAAAATCGAGAGAGGGATGTATTAGAATATATTTAAAGATGGAATAGATTTCCATAAGTAGGAAGTGTGAGAGATGGTGTATTAAAATATATTTAAAATTGGAAGGGATTTCGACGAGTGAGAAGTGCGAGAGAAGGATGTATCAAAATATATTTAAAGTTGGAAGAGATTTCCATGAGTGGGAAGTACGAGAGAAGGATGTGTTGAAATATATTTAAAGCTGGAAGAGATTTCCATACGGGCAAACTAAGAGAAATGGATAAATTAAAACATATTTAAAGGTGAAACAGATTTCCATAAGTGGGAAGTGCGAGAGAAGGTTGTATTAAAATATATTTAAATGTGGAAGAGATTTATATAAGTGGGAAGTGCGAGAGAAGGATGAATTGAAATATATTTAAAGGTAGAAGAGATTTCCATTAGTGGACAGTGAGAGAAAAGGATGTATTAAAATATATTTAAATGTGGAAGTGATTTCCTTCAGTGGGAAGTGCGAGAGAAGGGTTTATTAAAATATGTTTAAAGTTGAAACAGATTTCCATGAGTGAGAAGTGCGAGAGAAGGATGTATTATAATATATTTAAATGTGGAAGTGGTTTTCATGCGTGCAAAGTGAGAAAATGGATAAATTAAAGCATACTTAAAGGTGAAAAAGATTTCCATAAGTGGGAATTTCGGGAGAAGGATGTACTAAAATATATTTAAGTCTTGAAATGAGCTCGATAAGTTGGAAGTGCGAGAGAAGGTTGTATTAAAATATATTTAAATGTGGAAGAGATTTTCATAAATGTGAAGAGCGAGAGAAAGGTGTATTAAAATATATTGAAATGTGGAAGGGATTTCCTTCAGTGCGAATTGCGAGAGAAGCGTGTATTAAAATATATTTAAAGGTGGAATAGATTTCCGAGAGACGTACGTATTAAAATACAATTAAGGCTATAAAAGAGCTCGATAATTGAGAAGTGCGAGAGAATGATGTATTAAAACATATTTAAAGTTGAAAGAGATTTCCATCAGTGGGCACTGCGAGAGAAGTGTTTATTAAAATATATTTAAAGTTGAAAGAGATCTCCATCAATGGGAATTGCGAAAGAAGGATGTATTAAAATATATTTATAGCTGGAAGAGATTTCTATCCGTGGGAAGTGTCACAGAATGATGTATTAAAATATATTTAAATATGGACGTGATTTCTATCAGAGCGATGTGCGAGAGACGGATGTATTATAATATATTTAAAGGTGGGAGAGATTTCCATGAGTGTGAAGTGTGTGAGAAGGATGTATTTCTATCAGTGCGAAGTTCGAGAGAAGGACGTATTAAAATATATTTAAAGGGGAAAGAGATTTCCATAAGTGACAAGTGAGAGAGAAGGATGTATAAAAATATATTTAATGGGGAAAGAGATTTCCATAAGTGACTAGTGAGAGAGAAGTATGTATTAAAATATCTTTAAATGTGGAAAGATTTCTATCAGTGCGAAGTGTGAGAGAAGGATGTATTAAAATATATTTAAAGGCGGAAGAGATTTCTTTAAGTCAGAAATGCCAGACAAGGATGTATTAAAATATATTTAAACTTGTAGAAATTTCCATAAGTCCGAAATGAGAGAAAAGTATGCATCAAAAATGTTTAAAGATGCAAGAGATATCCATGAGTAGGAAGTCCGAGAGAAGGATGTATTAAAATATACTTAAGGCTTGAATAGAGCTCGATAAGTGGGAAGTGCAAGAGAAGTTTTTATTAAAATATGTTAAATGGGAAGAGATTTACATAAGTGGGAATTGCGAGGGAAGGATGTATTAAAATATAATTAAGGCTTAAATAGAGATCGATAAGTGGGAAGTGCAAGAGAAATTTTTATTAAAATATGTTAAAGAGGTAGAGATTTACATAAGTGGGAAGTGCGTTAGAAGGAGGTATTAAAATATAATTAAGGCTTGAAGAGAGCTCGATAAGTGGGAAGTGCAAGAGAAGTTTTTATTAAAATATGTTAATGGGGAAGAGATTTACATGAGTGGGAAGTGCGAGGGAAGGATGTATTAAAATATAATTAAGGCTTGAATAGAGCTCGTTATGCGTTAAGAGACTGTTTTATTAAAATATATTTGAAGGGGGAAGAGATTTCCATCAGTTTGAAGTGCGAGAGAAGAATGTATTAAAATTTATTTAAAGGTTGAAGAGATTTCCCTAATTGGGATGTGCTAGTGAAGGTTGTATTAAAATATATTGGAAGATTGAAACGTGCTCGATATGTGGGAAGGTGCAAGAGTGGGAAGTGCTGGCGCGGGATTTATTAAAATATATTTAACGCAGGAATAGTGTTCCATAAGTGGGAAGTTCGGGAGAAGCACGAATTAATATATATTTAAGCTGGTAGAGTGTTCACTAAGTGGGTTTTGCGAGAGAAGGACTTATTTAAATCTATTTAAACCTCCAAAAAACTTCTATACGTGGGTAGCGCGGGAAAAGGGACTATTAAAATATATTGAAAATTGGAAGAGTGTTCCATAAGTGGAAATTTCGAGAGAAGGATGCATTATATATATTTAAAGCTGCAAGAGAGTTCCATACGTGGGAATTGCGAGAGAAGGAACTATTAAAACATATTTAAAGCTGGAAGAGAGTTCTATCAGTGTGAATTGCGGGATATGGAACCATTAAAATATATTTAAATCTGAAAGAGAATTCCATAAGTGGGAATTGCGAGAGAATGATGTATGAAATTATATTTAAATATGGAAATGATTTATATAAGTGGGAAGTGAAGAGAAGGAACCATTAAAATATATTTATTTTGGAAAATATTTCCATAAATTGGAAGTGCGAGAGAAGAATGTATTAAAATATATTTAAAGTTGGATGAGAGTTCCATAAGTGTTATATGCGAGAAAATTTATTATTATAATATTTTAAAAGCTGGAAGAGAGTTGTGTAAGTGGGAAGTAAGCGAGGAGGATGTATTAAAATATGTTTAAAGCTGGAAAAATGTTCCATGTGTGGGAAGGTCGAGAGAATATTTACCGAAATATTTTTAAAGCTAGAAAAGATTTGTATACTTGGGAATTGCGAGAGAAGGAACTATTAAATTATATTTATATCTTGAAGAGAGTTCCATAAGTCGGATGTACGAGAAAAGGATGTATTAAAATATATTTAAAAATATATGCTACAGTGTTATCGATGTATGCAAAGAGACGACTAATTTTAACAAAGCGCATACTTTTGAATTTTCCTTTCTATTGAACTATTTGTGACAGATACAGTAAGATCTTTCTTTTTTTTTTTATCCTCGGAAACGTATTTCATGAGGGCATGACGTGAGTTTGTTCATTTTACAACGAAATAGGGAATTAATTGAATGTGAATATGTAAACAATTTAAACTTTTTTAAAACTTTCTTTTTAAATTATTGAAAATGTTTTAAAGAAAATGGATATTTTAAAAAGCCAAAGTTTTTCATAACTTTAGATTATTATAAATAATGGTCTGGGCGAAATTAAAAAAAAAAACAAAACAAAATTAAAAATAATGCTTATTAATATAAAAGTTTAATTTTTTTTTCATAAGTTAATATTAAATTAATTAAAAATTATTAAAGAAAAACGAGATGGATAATTTTATCATCATAAGAATGAAACAAAATATTATCTTCTTTTATTGTCTTGTAGGTAATTTTAATAAAGACTTTAATGATAATGTAACAGATTTGGAAAATTATACTCTTTCTCATACACACACCATATCTACAGGTATATATATGCATGCATGGCAAGCTTACATGCACATCCATAGAACTAACGCATGCGTACATATACACTGCATATACATATAAATTAAAATAATCATATACATGAATGTACACTAAGCCTACATACATATACAGTGCTGTTCGATAAAAGTGACTCGCCTGATTTTTTACTAAAAATATTTTTTGTCTATTGGTTTTCGGGTTAAAATTAAAATTTTTTAATCTTACTATATAAATTTTAATCTTACTTAATATAAAGACCCCTTTCCTACCACCTAGGAAAAAAGTTTATTCACCCTAAGGTATTCTACTGATAATTATAAATTTGGATATAAATGAGATTCAGGAAAAAACTGTGCAAAAAAAGTGATTCAGATATCGCATTCTAATGATTAAACTAGTAAATTCAAAGAGCTTTTGATAAAATATTGAAAACTATTTTACAATACACTCAGAACAATATTCTAGAGAATTCTAGAACAGCTTAAATTAAATTCCAGAAAGCCTCATACAGTATAAAAACAGCTTGAAATAGCCCTTCTGCTGAAAGGGTGCAAATCGACCCCACCAAGCTCATTTTTATGCAAGATAATGCTCCCTGTCACAAATGAAAATTGATGAAGAAATACTTTGATGAGAAGCAGGTGAGTGTTATGACATGGCCGTCCCAATATCCTGACCCCAACCCCATAGAAAACTTATGAAGCATTACAAAGTACAGGCTCTTGAGAAAGCAGTTGAGCAACAAAGAGGATTTGATTGTGAATTTCATATCCGAATGGAATTCAATGCTTGGAGATGAGATTTGCCAAAACCTAATCAAGTCAATGTCAAAAAGGGTTGAAAAGGTTATTCAAAATAAAGGAGGACCCATAGATTATTAAATATTTTCGAACTATATTACCTATTATAAATAAATTATACCTCTATTATTCTTTATTTAAAGCTGTTCGGCTATGTTTCTATTGATTACTAGTTGCAGGAAATAAGTGAGTCACTTTTTTGCATAGAGTTTTTCCCTAAATCTCATTTATATCCAAAATTATAATTATCAATAGAATACCTTAGGGTGAGTAAACTTTTTTACTAGGTGGTCGAGAAGGGGTCTTTATATTAGTAAGATTAAAAATTAGTTTGACCCCAAAAACAATAGGGGAAATATTTTTTAAGTAAATAAAATCAGGTGAGTCACTTTTAAGCACTGTACATAAAAAATATGAGGCTTACTCATGTACACACATATCTACAAATTAGGTCTACATTCATAAAATTACGAGTAAATCACACCAACATATTAAAAATCAGTAAAATTTTTAATTCTTTCTTCTGGAATTTTTTGCCCAAAACCTTAAGAATATTTTTCATCATAGAGTTTGGATTATATTATTGTTTTTTATTTGATATGTAAATATTACGAATAGGTGCTTGATACATCCTGCTTTCCAAAATCTGAAAAAAATTGGAATATTTTAAAATCTCTTCTTGGTAGAACAGAGAAGTTTTCATCACACTTTCATACATACACTCGTGCGCGCCCACAACTCTCAACCACTTTCATTATCATCCGGAAGCTTGGGTGATGTTGCTTTCGGTGGGGCGCTAATGAGTTACTCAGGCTGTTTTTATCGCCTATATTTTTGTCTTTCCTTTATTTGTGACCCAACTACTAGGGATTTAAAAAAAATATGGACATAGATATAGATATATAAATATAGATATGGGCGTTAGATTTTTCACATTAAATATATATTATATGCTGACTGAAAATCAGTATATAAAGTGTGTGCAACAGTACTCATTTGTTTTTAAAGTAAAAACCAGTAGACAATAGTAAATTAAAAGGTTGGTTTCTCACAATAGAAAACCGGTCTTTCTGGAAATTCTTTAAACTCGTGATAATTCTATATGTTGGACAATGTTTTAGTCCAAGATGATATCATGAAGTTGGGCATGGCCGAACATATATGGAATGAAGTTTAAGCATGGCACTCTTTTGAAAGGGAATCTCACGGCATAACGATGAAACAAAACCAGAATACACGTCAAAAGATGCAGAGATTTTTAAAAACAATATCTAAAATAATTTCTAAATAAAAGAAAATTATCGCATAGAGACCAAAGAACAAATTAGTCAAGACGTAGGGAAAAAATTAGAGGATTTGTGAAAGTACACGCAAGCTGGCTTACGTATGTATGTGTAAACTGGGCCTTTAAAAACCTCCATTACAGAATTTGTTGTGGAGCGTAAAGTACTGTATTTCTAATTATTTTTATGATTTTTCTTTAGTGTATTCTGTGTTACAAAGATCATTGGGCAATAATATTTTTGCATATCACAATTTGTTCACATTTCTCTCGACGATTTTATGCTTTCATACTATTTTTATTTTTGGGAGTTTATCAACCCAGAAATAAATCTGCTCGCTAATAGCCATCGTTGTATATATTTATGGAAGCATTGAAGCGTAACAATGATCACACTGCGTTGATTCATACGTCCATAATGTCTAGGGTTCAGGACAACTCTGTCGACTCAGCGGCGGGACAGCACAGGACAGAAACAACTCAGCACCAGAAAAACATAACTTTTTTTTAATAACCGAATAAACGTAATTTATTAAGGATTAAAACCTTAATTGAGATTTATTGTAAATTAATACAATTATGGTCCAAGGCCGAAAATAGGGGATGGTTTTCACTATCTTGTACCTAGTAAATCGGAATCACGACCTATTCACTGGTTACAATTTCCTCATTCCCCATAAAAACTCATCCGTCGTCAATCAATCCTTCAGGCACCATAATACCACATCCTCCCGTGTTTAGAAAAAAACATCCCAATGAGATGATAAATATTATTTACAATATATATATACAAATCGGATGAATGATCATGATAGAGGAGGGGTGAACCCCAAAATAAACTAAATATCAAAACAAAGCAAAAATAAAACTAAATAACAAAACAAAGCAAAAATAAACATAACTGATGTTAGTAGGACCCGTCCAACCCTTCGAAAAAGAGAGGCCGCTGTATTCTGCTCTTGGACAAAATCAAGAGGCTCTCTCGCTAAGGGAGAGAGGAAAAGAGAAAATATAGACGGGCATGAGGAATCAATAAAGCTGACCCAGTTGAGATGAAAAGGGCAAAAAAAAAAAAAAAAACTTGGGAGGTTGGGAATCTCAACTTGGAGATAACCAGAGATGTAGCCAGGAACAACACTTACACAAAAGTTTGTCTAGCCTAACTAAGGGAGGGCTCCACAGGAAACCACCCCGATGTGAGATAGGTTAACCTAAAAGAGAAAATCAAAGCTAAGCCCGTTCAAGTGAACCAAGCTCACCTCAGTCACCACTTTTCGCTAAAGGCTGTCGAATGCAAGCGTTTTCTATCAGTTCTAATCTCAAAGAATCGTATCAGATCCTGATGAGAAAGACGATCGCTTTGCAAGACTTCCTCCCGTCGCGTCGTCCAAATCACCATTGGGGCCGTGGCCAGCAGCGTTAGAAACACCATTCGTTTCACCCTAAAATACGGGGTGACACATTGTCACACCCTTATGCACGATCAATGATCACGAGCTTTTCGAGAGCGATACGAGCTGTCAGCTTGCCGACATGGTCCCATAAGGGGGGAACCTGAGAATAATGGTTAGAAGGGGTGCGAAGATGTTTCTTCCAGGCCAAGGTCACATTGTTCACACTCTGACAAATCCGCCAAGCCCAGTATGAAGGCCATGTCATTGAGATACAGCCTATTCCGTGCCAGTCGCCAGGTAAGCGAAAATTCAGAGTTACTGAGGTAATCCACCGCTTGCGCCCAAGATCAGGAGCAAAACTTCTCCCCCGACGAGTCGAGCCGCTCACATAAAGGATCATTCGCGGCCCCCTCCACTAGATAACGACAGAAGACCATACTAAGCTGAGAAAACCTTAATTAAAACCTAATTAAAATTTTAATTAATGAATATTTTTCTTTACTTATGTTATTTAAAAAGCATTGTGTAAAACATGAAACAGTTTTTTTGTTTTTAATTATTTTAATTATGGTAAAGAAATTATTTTTAATAATGGTAAAGAAATTTATTTTTTAATAAAGTAAATTGACAGATAAAATAAGAATTTCGATTGACTTTATTAAAATTAATTACATTACGATTTACTCCATCAAAAATAATTAAAAGCAAGTGTGTTTTATTGAATTATTTATCTTGTTATACGTTGCAAGATTTAGTACCTATAAAAGATCATTTAAATGTTGTAGCCTAGCTAAGTATAGTGTCTGATCATCTACATTAATTTATGATTACGTTGCCCCCATCACTTAAAGCAGGACATTGTGTCATAATTAAAAAGTAGTGGAAGTTTAGTGCATGGAATATAATCAGATTTTTTGCATTAAAGAGCAATTTTAGAAGTGTTGGAAAGGGAGATTCAAATCATAGATGCGCAACAAACAAATCTAGAAGAATTGTGGGATCCCAATTGGGGAATGCACCCAGTGTACTTCTAGAACATTGAATTCGTGTCAAGAAGTATTGAAACAATTGTAAAGGCAAGTGGGGGGGTGAATTCGGTACACACACACACACACACACACACACACACACACACACATATATATATATATATATATATATATATACATATATATGTGTGTGGGAAATGATCATGCATGTAAATAGTTATAAAGTTAAATCATAGCATTCTATCTAACGATTATTTATTACTTATCTCCTTATTTACCTATAAACGGAGTTTACTTCTATCTAAGGAGTAATTAGCATTTCATTATCTATAACATTTACGTTGGAACATATTTATTAAATCAGAATCATAAATGAGCAACTCCTAAAAGTTCCAGTTTTCCGCAGCACTGAAAATACCTTATTTTCATCATTCATATACAAATAAGAGGGATTGTTTGGCAAACATATTTCAAACTACAAAATAAAAGTTTCGTTAAGTTACTAAATATGAATGATAGATTCGTTAGCTTATGAAGCTTTCTAACAACACTGTTCAATCCAGCTAAAAGCCTGCTCATTATTTTGACTGATAATGCGGTCAAAAATCACAATCAATTTCGTAAATGACGAGGACGAAATTAATGTTCTAGTTACAGTTTGAAAATTCATTCAATGCAAATGTCAGCAGTTTAAAACTCGGGATTGCAAGATAGACATTCAGTAGGCGCAATCTTAATGTCAAGTTAAGCCTTCCGTTGAAGAACGCTGTTAAAAGCTTGTTTTCACTCTGCTGTTTCGTTCATATTTTATCACCTAAATAATATCTAACCACGCAGCAGTTACTTTCAGTATTTTTTACTTTTTTATTTTGTATTAAAGTACTTTATTAAATGTGCTTCTAGTTACATTTTGGCATAGATTAATCCTGTTTGCTAGTTGCACGGTGGCGTAATGCATAGCGGCTCGGATTGAGGAATCGGAGAGCCGAGTTCGAATTCCAGTCGGATCCATTACATTCACTTACGTACTAATAAATCCTCTTCTTCTCCCCTCGCTAACGTACGAGTAAATGGTGGGACAGACTGGCTTCTTTAGCTTTGGATGGCAACTGAAGGAAAAAATATGCTTCGTCAGTCATTATTTGGCATTTTTTTTTTTACTTTGCTGTAGCTACCATTGCTAATGAGGTCTTCCAGCTTTCTTGTATAATCTGATTTGTCCATCATTTTAGTTGCATTGCCTTTGTCAACCGGTACGGTCTCCCTAAGATTCACAAAGATGGTATTCCGATTGTTAGTTGACAAGGATCTATGTACCACCCACTGAGTCGCTTCCTTTTAGATATAATTGTCCCGTTGATTGGAAAGTCTCCTTCATATGCCCGAAACTCCACCCACTTCGTGGAAATAATCAAAGATGCTCCCATCCTATCCAACCAGATGGTGATCTTGAACGTGGTGAGTTTGTTCACCAAGGTACCCACGGAGGAGGCACTCTCATTTAGAGGCCAAGAGATAGATTGGCCTCTGACTCATCCCTAGAAGAACGGAACAGTATTCCAATAGATAATCTGATAAAGAAACACAAACAACACACTTTGGAATGGGATCACACATATATCGACAGGAGGAGGGCTTAGCAATGGGCTCGCCATTATCACCAGCAATGGCGAATATATACATGGAATACTTTGAGGAAATGGCATTAGAATTTATATCTCTAAAGATTACTCTATGGTTAAGGTACGTAGATGACACCTTCATACACTGGCCATACCAGGAAGATTTTCAGGTTCTACTGGACAATGCGAACTCAATAAGACCTTTGATACAGTTCACTGAGAAAGAAAGTAACAACAGACTCCCATTCCTGGATGTTCTAATATCTCGAACAGAGCATAGGTTCAAGACATCCGTATACCGTAAACCGACATTCACCGGACAGTACCTCAATTTTAACTCCCACCATACAGCCTAAAGAAAGGGATCGTCCGCTGCTTACAACATCGAGCAAATGTCATAAGTGGCGACCCAGAGACATTAGATAAAGAATTGGTCAGTATAAGTAGCACCCTACAACGTAACAACTACCCTGGGTACATGGCAGCAGCTCCCCGAAACTGGGATAGGCGGGTACAAGAGCAAGACAACAACACTCAGAGAACAGTCTCTCTGCCTTATTTGAAGGGGGTATCAGAGAAAATACAAAGGACAACCTTCAAAAGCGGGACGACACTTCGCAGATATCTCCCCCGAGTAAGACCCCACCCCCGTAGAGGAGAACATGACTAAAGACTGTGTGTACGTTATCCCGTGCAGCTGCGGAAAGAAATATAAAAGGGAGACAGGCCGCCTCCTTAAGGTAAGGCTTCAAGAACACCAGAAAGATGTAACAAGAGGGGAAGTGGAAAAATCAGGCGTGGCTGACCATATATGGAGAGAAAAGGGAGATCACCGCTCTCTGTGGGATCCAGTTGAGATCACAGACAAAGAATATCATTGGAAAATTCGTAAACTTAAAGAATCAGCACATATGATAGGCCACAAAAATCTCCTGAGCCAACCAAGCATAGAAATGAATACAACATGGGAACCAGTAATAAGGAGTGCCAGAGAAAAGCGATAATAACAACAAAAATTGAAGACATTACCCATAAATACCCAGAAATTCGCACACAGATGTCCTCAAAGACACATGGAACACTAGATAAAAGCGTTGATTAGATCCAGTAACAGGACCCAAAGAGTTAATGTAGTAGAGAACTTTCAGAGGGGATAACTGACATCCATTACACATGGCATGTGGAACTAGAACAGGCTACCCCAGTGAACGAAATAAAGGGTTCAGTTCGACATTCCAACCTGAAGAAGGCCGGAGCGTACAACGACCGAAACGTTGTGATAAACATGGCGATAAAGGTGAAGACAATAGTCCGAATAATGTAAATAGTGCACATAATAACTCATCTAAGAAATATAGACAGATACTTCGTCAGTCATGTATCGAAGGATACATGATCGCGTAAGCGTGTAACACGTATGGCACATAATTGACTGATAATGAATCAACAAAACTTTATACTTATTCAGTCGGCACCAAATGACAAAGTCACTCTATCCATACACTTAAATTGTTCTTAGCATCCCTAGAAAATGTTGTGTTTGATTATGCGCGCAGACGCACACATTCTGTATATATATATATATATATATATATATATATATATATATATATATATATATATATATACTTGTAGATACAAATGTTATATATTGTTGGTGCATATAAAATGCAACTTCGATGAGTCAACACAAAAAACAAAATTAGATGGAATGTTAAATTTTTGAACACAAGTGCAATGTAAAAAGATTAGAGATGAAACCTAGAGGCGAGAATTCAATTTTCTTCCTATCGATTGTGTTAAGATACGACACGACATTTTCCCTGGTGTCGAGTGAAGCGAACGTGGAATTCAGGACGAGTAAAGAAACAGAATTTGGAGATGAGAAATTCGCCGATGCAAGGAGCAAAATATGCGAAAGAGGATTTCGAATGTGTTGAAATTTATCGACTTATTCACTATTTCATTTAATTTGACTGCTACTCTTATTATGCACATTCGCTTGTATGTATGTATGTAAAGATATATATATATATATATAGATATATATATATAGATATAGATATATATGTGTGTGTGTGTCTGATGTTATCTTTTTATATGGACGATCATTCTGTACCATATTATATCTATTCTACTCTCTATTTATAATTGTATATATCTATCGATTTAGCGATCTATCATTTGTTCCATGTCACTGTTATGGGAACTTACCTATAACGATAATAGACTCTTCCTGACACTATAAATACTGCGCCTACCTGGATTATTTACTGATCTCCATTTCGTTCTGTTAAGTCTGTTTTTTTTTTATTTTACTTTTTCTTACGTTTTCAATTTTGAACAGACTGAGTTTTGAAAAGTTTGTGATTTTTTTTCTTTTCCATTTCTTACCCTCCCCATTTTTTCTTTTGTTTCCCCGGCTTCTCCTCTCATTCTTTTATTATTAGCTTTTTGATTTTCTTTTATTTTTAAATTAATATTTTTTATTTTCCGTTTCCTTTTCATTTTTTGTAATCCCCTGCTAAAGTTTATCTGTTTTATTTTACGTCAGACTTATTTTCTTTCATTCTTTACGTCATTACGTGTTATATCGTTCTTTGTTATTCTTTGTTTTTCATTCTTTGTTTTTCCCTTTTTAAATATCTGTTAAGTTTTCTGTGTTGTACTCGTGAAATATTTTCTGTACATATTTGTTTTCATTTTCTTGTATTTGCAACTTTTGTTTAATTTGTTCGTTTTTTTCCGTTTTTGTTTTTCTTCGTTAACGGCCAGACTTGGTATTTTAGCAGCCATCTTTGTTTTTGTCATTAGTTACTTTCGTATTTGTTCCGTATTTTCTTTCGTGTTCTCGTCCTATTACTGTATTATTTATTGCTGTTTGAATTTATTTGTGTATTTTTATACCTTTTCGTACGCTTAACTCCGTCTTTGCTGTATAATCTTTTTAAAAAAGGATTTTGTAATTGTCTTGTATATTAATTTTTGTCCGTCTTTTTTTTAAATTCAACGTTTTATTCTTGTTTGTATTTTGCGTAACGTTTTGTCTTTAGCACGTTTAACTGTTTTATTATATTTGTTTTAGTAATTTATTTATCTTTTTATTTCCTTAATACTTTATTTTTGTAAAAAGAAAAAAAATTATAAAAAGTCTATATTAAAAAATGGATGCCAAGAAGAAGGTAAAAAAACTTATTTGGGACTAGGAAAAAAAAGAGCCACTCGATAAATCGTTAGAAAATAAAAATACGGAAGTATATAATGAATCGTCAACAAGTATGGTGGCCGATAAGGGTCAAAGAGTTCAAGAAAATTATTTGGCGGAAAGGAGCGAAAATTCTCTTATTCGAACTGAAAATATGGAAGCCGAATCAGGCGAAAATATCCAAACCAAGGAAAACAATATGGAAGCTGAATCAAGCAAAGAATCTTCTTCAAGAAATGACCAACAAAGATGACAAAGTAGCGGTCGGGGAGAGGCCCTCTTGCTGGTCGTCCCCACCTAAATGCAGCATCAACATTACGGAGTTCCTTGAGAAAGCTAAAAGATGGACTCTTGACAAATCTTGAGGAACTACAGAAGGTTGAAAGAAGAATTGTGTCGGTATTTGTGGTGAACAAGGGTTCACGCAATATTTATCACTCCACAAAAGACACCGTCATAAAGTCATTGATGTCCCTGAGGGTTAAACCACAGAGAGTCATTAAAGGCAAAGGCTTCTTCCTGTGGGACATACTGTTACCCACGCCTACCGACTGTGAAGCGGTGAGCACTCGGGACCTAATAACAAAAGATCTAATACTGAGGACCGAATATCAAGGCAGGCATACGACCAAGTTTCAGTTTTTGAGGTCCCTCCTCAGATTGTCGGCGAGCACTAGGCCGCCTATCTGTGCCAATTTGGCCAGATGCTCAGTGCGTCCTCCGACGATCTGAGCCGGGGATGGAGTTTTGAATTGATGGTGGATCAAAAGACCTTCACCTCCATCCCCAACTGCCTGGTTGTTGAGGGCCAGAGGATGCCAATCATAGTCACAGGTCGAAGATCGGCTTGCTGGAAGTGTGGACAGACTGATCACCTGTCCTCTTCCTGCCCAGAAATGAAGGCCTCTGGAGTTCTTCCCCCCACCGACCCAAATCCCCCTCGGACTGAGTCTGTTGTTCCCGTTTCTCCTGTAATGGGCATGTCAACAGCCGGGACCGGTTTGGTAATACCTCCGGTTGGGTCCGTCTCACGGCCCCTACTCCCCGAAAAGCCTTCGCCCGCCGCTAGTGTGGTTGTGGAGGAGGAAAAGGGGGAATGACAGGTCTCGGAGGAATCTTTCCTTGAAGGGGAGGGCGGAAGTATGTGTTTCAGACATCTACCCGATTCTCCTTTACCGACTCTCTGTACTTCCACTTCCGTATACCACACTAATGTCATTAGTAAAGCTTTTGTTCTGTTTCTTGTGGAGAAGCAAAGCTGCTATGGTTTGTCGGGAGATCTGTTACCTTCCTCCATCTGAAGGTGGTATGGGTATGCCTAGCATTGAGATTCGTCAATATATGCTTCGCATCGGGTTCCTAGATCGAATGTATCGCGAATTGGATGAGGAGGGCGCCTTCTGGAAGGAAGACGCTCGTAAAACTTTCCCATCCCTGAGAAGTGTGCACTCGAGCGAGGAGGAGGCCCATCCTTTGCCCCGAGCCGAATGCTCCTTCTATCGCGAATGTCGTATTGCTCTGAAACGTCTCTTATGGACATCGGATGGCCCCTCCAACGTCCAGGCATTATACCAAGTGTTAGTCAGGGGAGCCGTGCGCAATGAACTGATTGACGAGCTCGGTCTTACGGAGCAGGAGGCTCGCTCAATATGGCCTTTGGCGCCTGGGTTGAAGTGCCTCAATAACGATGAGGCATCACTCACCTGGGTGATGATTCGTAGGGCCGTCTGGGTCGCCAAAAGACTTTGTTCAGCGGGCTTAGAGAAATCTCCAAACTGCCGTCGCTGTAGTGGGGAAGTCGAGACCATTGGTCACGCCTTCTTTCATTGCAGGGTGGTAGCGCCGTTGTGCAGGTTTGTTGAAGGTCTCATGGTTCGCATGCTGCAAGGAAAGCCAGTTCTGTTTGTAGCAATGTGGTGCCGCAGATGACGAAGGCTGAACAATATGTGTACTTTTGCATACTAGGGGTTATGAGAGTCATGATTTGGACAACACGTAAGAAGGAATTCTATGAGGGTGAGAAGTTCACTTCTTCCCAACTGATCTTGTTCTTTAAGCATCAACTCAAAGTCAAGATTAGGACGGAAAAGCGGCGGCTCACCTCATCAAAATTTGGCAAAAGGTGGGTGACTCTTGCGCGATTGTGTCGAGTGAAAGGGGCTGACCTAGAGTGGCATTTTGATGCCGGTTAGGCATCCGGATATTGTTCTTCCTGGGTTGAACTTGGGCAACCCATCCCGAAATTCGGTTAGTGTAGGTTTTGTTATTTGAATCTTTAGTTTTTTCTTAGCTAGGGTGTGTTTGCTCATTGACCCCTTTTATTTCTGTCCCAATTTTTTTTCTTTAGTTTAATTCCTCATCCCCTCCCTCGTTAGGTGGTCAGTGATGTCAGTTCTCTGGTGGATACGGGGAGCTTTTTCGTTTTTTTCAACTGTGTGTATTTTTCGTTTTATGTTGTCGTGTTTGGTTGAGTGCGTGTCTGTGTGAGTGTTAGGGATGAATGATTGTTTTTTATATTTTTTAGGCCTGCATTGATTTCGTCCAGTGAACTGATGTTTCTGCCGTATTGTGAGTTTTTTTTTTTTTTTTTTTTTTTTTACTATTAACAATAATTTTGCTTAGTTTCTTGTAAATAGATTAATTCATATTGTATATACTTATTGGGGATCCTTTTAATTTGTTGTTTTACCCCCCCCCCACCACATACGACGATTTGTACATATGGGGAGTATTTAGGATTTTCATTGAGACAATGAGGTATTATAGTGGATGTAGTAAGAAAGGCTAGTAAGAATGTGGTGTTTTGGTGTTAGGAATATTGTTTGTATATTTGGGTCAGTGCTTGTGGCTAGCTAAGTTTAAAATTAAGACAGATGAAGACCGTCCTTTTTCCCAACCCCCTTTTTTAGGCCTTGTGCCACACTTTCTGTAATTTTGCAGAAATAAATATTATGAATGGTGTAACGAGTCGAGACAATATTAGTTCACTCTAAACCAGACTGACAGTCATTACTAACAACTTCAACTTCTTGTACTATATTTCTGTTGTAATATATCTTTGTTATTCTACTCTTGTGTTCGTGTTGTTCTTCCTTGGTTCTAACCTTGGACCATATTTGTAGTGCGAGGATATTGGACCATAACAGTCATTCTTTTTATAATGATCATAGGAGACATTTCTTGTGGAAATTCATTTAGTTGAAAAAATCTCAGTTTCTGATTGTGAAGGTCCCAAAATAGTTGTATTTATTTTGTCAAGGTACTTGAATTCTTTGACTAGATTCGTGAAATATTCTAGGAATTAAATAGTACTACTCCACAGAAACGTGTGGGCATTGAAAATTAAGATTTGTTTATATATAGCTTTTTTATACCGATTTTCAATGAACAATCCAGCTATCTGTCACGCTTTAAATTATGTATTAAAAATAATATTAAAGACCATTACAATACAGATATAGATATCTTCTACATATACATCCCAGAAATACATACTATGTAATGATAAAGAATTATTGGCAATGGTGTCTTCGTCTAGCTAATTCCTTGCTATAATGTGGGAAGCATTTCTGCCGAAGCCTGTATAACAAAATATATACGTTGTGACATATCAATATATTTTTTCTTAAATTAAAACTATATTTTACATTGCAGAGAAACATCAGTATAGAACGGTTATATAATGTTTTTCTAAGTCAGCCTTCACTTACTCCCTGAAGAATTAATTGGACACAAAAACTAATTAATAACAATACACTCAGCACTTCACACAAACTCATCAACATAAAGCCATGAACAATATGCACAAATATCCTTGTAGCGCATTTTTATTTGGATACTGTCAAAGATGTATAGTTGTCTAGGCGTGTATGAGCGAACACATATTGACCAGTATGTATCTGTCGAATAAAAAAAAAATACATATTTTGCTTGTCGCGTTTAGTATGTTACCACATTCAACCATTTTGAACAAGTGTTGGATGAAAAGCTAATTGGCTGATTATGAAGGAGTGATGCTAGAACTGTGAAATCTTGCATGCCATAATTTCAACACTTCTTATAACTTCATTGTTTCTCGCCAGGTACTGACTGTTCAAAGACGACTTCAAAACTGACTAGTAACGACTTCTCTTGAAAATGGACAAAATTTGGCATCATGGTTTTATCATGACATTGTTTGAAGCAGATGCAGCTGGTTTCATTGAATGTTTCCTAACCCAAGATGCATGTTGGGTTCATCACTTTGAGCCAAAGACAAAGAGACAATACATGCAGTGGAAACACCCCTCACTTGCTCCAAAGAAGGCCAGGGACTGTTTCATCTGCAGAGAAGGTGATGGCCTCAGTTTATTGAGGATGAAAAAGGCATTGTATTTATTGACTATCTTTAAAAGGGCCACACTATCAATGAAAAATACTACGCCAACTGAGACAGTTACAAATGGTTATCATGAAGAAACGCCCTGTAAAACTGACAAAAGGGGGCTTGTTTCATCAGGACAATACTCCAGCACAAGTCTTTGGTTTCAATGGTTGCTGTGCGTGGCTTTGAAGTAATTGATCACCCAAGCTATTCTCCTGATTTGGACCCATATGACTGTCGTCTGTTTCCAGCATGGAAACCAGTATGGTAGTATGATGACGTTATATCTCCTGTTGATGACTGGACTGCAGCATGTTGCAAAATAAACCTCATTCGTTCACATAACGGATTTTTTTTTAACTATAGTTAATACGTGCGTTGTTTATAAACCTATAATTGGACACACACATTGGACCACAAGTTCTCGTACGATCACCGAAGTTAAGCAACGTCGAGCATAGCCAGTACCTAGATGGGTGACCGCCGAAGTGCTGAAAGCTTAGATGCACGAGTATTGGAATGGGTAACGGCTCGTAATTGGAGAGGCGAGTTCCAATTCCTGTCGGGTTCGTTATATTCGCTTCGCAAATACCCTTAGTAAAATCCATGAATCCACCAGTTCTCCTCACAGCTATGGGTTAATTAGTAGGACGTGTATCAGTGAATCCTGATAGGCCATAAAAACAATCAATCATAAAACTATAATTAATGCTGGATATTTTAGAAACCTTACAATCAGCATAGGATTTTTATTTTAATTTTTTTATAGTTAATAACGGATTTGACGGTGGGGTATAATATACAAAAAAAAAAACACCTGTATAAGAAATTATAATTCACCAAGGGGGGCAGCATTTTAAAGTGTATATGTATAAAATAATTATAATTCGTAAAAAATATTTGTGCTGTAAAGCTTACGTACACGATAGAAATATATTTAAATTTGAAATGTAACTTTCTCAAGAAGTGCTACATATAGCGAAGATAAGATTGATCAACGTTTTGACAGCAGTTACCGAGAAATTCGAAAAGAATAATCGAAATTAGTCGAGAAAACGGAAAAGAAACTTTGGGATGGAAACTTTGGACATAATAATGGCAAAAATGGGAACATGCAAGTTAGGAACATATTATCTGTGAGTATAATGAGATCTTTAAAATATTAGTAATACTAATGAAAAAATAAAAAAAGTAAAAAGTGAAAATTCCCTAAATAAGCATACAACAGATAAACATCTATATGAATGCATATACAGTGTCAGAATATAATAATGAAAATAGACAGGAATATATAAGCATGTATACATAGTATTAATACATGGACAAAACCTGGCTAAGAAATTGTTTCAGTGGTTATTTTTGTAAAAAGTAACATCATTGCAATTTTCTAGGCCCTTATTTAATCTTAACAGGTGGGCAAACTTTGGTGATGCAATTGCTTTCTGCTTTTCGACGTCTTTTCTGAAAATTAAAGCTAGAAGCTAAAAGGACGCATCTAAAATTGTCTATACTATGATTAGGTAAGCTGAAATGTGCTATAGCAGAGTAATTAGAGTTGTTTCTTATATATATATGTGTGTGTGTATATGTGCACCTATTTAACTAGTTATGGATAAAATCTTCATTAGAATTACCAATGAAAAATAAAAGAGTAGCATGAAGGAGATTATATACATGTAACCCTAAACTGGGAATATACGTCCAATGTATTTCCTAAGGAAGTCTTGTGCCAACGTTTTAGTACCAACTCGACAACGGTGTATATAACTAAACTCGGATTATCACCAACAGAAAAAGTAAATGTATTAATCAGTTCAAAGACTTGACGGACTGCATCTGTATAGATGTAAGATTCCGATACTTTGAGGGAAAACTGACAAAGTCTGTAGATATCATGAGCCCCCAAGTGTTAGTGGGTTATGAGGCTTTGACCCTGGAACCATACCAATGCCTAATCTTGGAATCACTGTTGCTATCAGACACATAATGGATAAAAAGAAAGAACATTGTAAAACTGTGCTGTATCTCCGTTACCATTGATGAAGGTATAGCTTCAATTCTCCAACAAAGACAAAGACCCTGGAAAGGATGCTTTCCAACATAAATGGGCAAATCTGCTCGACAATTGTTGTTCAAGAAACTATACGAAATCTTCAAGTCAATTTGGAACGTTCTTAGGATTTAAAATATGCTGCCATCAAGCATCTTTTCAAAAAGAAAAGAAATCGAAATGCTTGTGATAAATGTCGTAGTATTTATTTCCTTTCTATTGGTTGGAAAATTTTAGCTCAACAGAATTATCAAATATATTGAGGATATTTATCCAGAATCACAATGTGACTTTTCTTTTCGTCAGGTTTCTGTCAAAATCTGATATGAACCTAAAGTTATATATAGTGTTTGTGGGCCTAATTAGGGATTTCAACACCGTCAATAGACACGCTCTCTTTGGAAGCTTAGCATATCTGATATGATTCTTAACATCATCTCTTTCCATCTGGAAATGAAAGCTACTGTTCAATTGGATGGCGAATTTTCTCATGAAATTAGAGAATTTGACAACCGACTAACGGCACAAAACATCGATGTGTCATAGCTCCGATCGTTTGCATTATTTATCTCTGTAATGCTAAATGTAAAGTTAAAATTCAATTCTGTGGCTGACTTTTAAACCACCAATAGTTCCATGCTTTTGTGAATTAGCATCATTTCTGATCTGGTTTTGCACTAGTAGCAACATCGTTCAAAGAGGCTCAGTAACTTTTACATTGTTTTTGCTAATGCATGTAAAGATTTAGGCTATTAAGTAAATGGGAGCAAATTAGAGGTGCTAAGCAAAAAACAATATATATATATATATATATATATATATGTATCCTTGTGCAGGTATGCAGAAAATAGAAAAGAACACGTTGGGTGCATAATCCGGGGTTCCTTAGTATTTTTGTTTTTATTTTTAAAAAACAGTGCTCCATACAGAAGTAGAGCTTATATTATAATAATATTTTTTGTTTAAAAATATGATTCCTTCGCTACATAAGAGTTCTCATGTTTCAAAAACGTGAGCCGAAATCATCCAAATAATTAATAAAATTAAGTTGGATTGAGGTGTTTAGTCACGTTTCATCTTCAAATTTCGCTTGAAGATGAAACGTGACTAAACACCTCAATCCAACTTAATTTTATTAATTATTTGGATGATTTCGGCTCACGTTTTTGAAACATTTAAACAAAAAATATTATTAAAAAAATTATTATATATATATATATATATATATATATATATATATATATATATATCAGTTTATCAGTTTTCAACTTTTTCTCTCAGGACTTAGAGGAAGAATCTTAAATATGAAAGCCGTATATATTTGGAAAACAGTAAAATACAGGGCATCTCTGCGAAATGAGGAAATAGTCAATCGAATAGCCAATGCATTTGGTAAACTCCGTCATCTCCATTGAAATGAGAAGAGTATAAACTTACACACAAAACTCCAATATATAAAGTTCTTACCACGATCTTGTGCGTATCAGAATCCTGGGCATCAGACCGATCATCTATTAATAAGCTTGATATTTCAGATTTTTTATTCATTTGTCTGTCATGCTGAGTGAATTCAAAAATACATAACTTTTCTTTCAGACTTAGTTCATAGCTCTATATATTATCTGTACAAGAAAAAAATATAACGCACTAATGTCATCTTGCTCACAGAGTATTACATTCCCGACGATCTACAAACATCAAACATCAATCCTTGTCTTTCTCGTTGGTGAACCTGCCGCTTTACCGCTCACAGCCAAATCAATGCAGATATCTATAATAATAATAATAATAATAACAGTAATAATAATAATAATAATGACATCTAAACGGTATGAGACAAATAATCATAATAAACTTAGGTCTATTATATAATATTAACTGTAAAAAAAAGCCGCCCAGTAACGTATAGTTCCTCTCTTCGCTTGAATAACACTGGTATCGCGCCTATAAAATACTGGAGTTGTGAGGATATATCTATGTAGACACGTGCCAGTACTTTTCAGGGCTGAGACGGTTCGTTGAGTGTGACTGCAGGGATTTTATTAAGATTTTCATTATGTAAATTCTTGCTCGAGAAAACCCTAGATAAATTTCTACTTTGGATGTAGAGTGCGCAATCTTCGTGGCACCAGCAATCATTCCACAGTAAAATGATAAATCCTACTCACGTCCTATAGCTATCACAGCCACAAAAAACACGTCTCCACTGCTTATTTATCCATTAGGTCAATAAGCTAAACTTATTTCTACAAGTTGGGTGACGTATAACCATCGGTTATATTATTTTTAATTTTTTGACACAAAAAATATAAAGTTAAAAAGATACTCAAGAAAATATCATTATGCCGACCTGTTATTTTTAAAATATTCAGATAGTTTTAAAATTGTTTGAAATTTGATGTTGAAAATGGCTGTAAGTTGCTGAAAGCTTTCGACTCCAAACATTTGTATAATGTCTACACACAAACCTAAGCTCGCTTGTGCGTAAACAAGAAAAGATTAAAAACAATCATTGTCTGTCACCTTTAAATGAACTATATATATATAATGCTCTCATATATATAATGTGTGTGTGTGTGTGTGTGTTTTCGTCTGTGGATGTTTTTTTTTACATTTATTGACGCCAATTCCCTCGTGTCCTTCGGAAATCTCAAATTTCCTCTCCGTTTTTTTTCTCTTTCTTCTGATGTCATCTTTTCTATTCGGTTTTCTTCGTCGTCTTTTCGCTTTTATTCGTCACTCTTCTCTTTCAAAATGCTGTCTTATTGATGTTCGACTTGAAAACATTGTTGAACATGTTTCTCAAAATAAAAATAAAAAATCGAACATAATTTTGTGCTGATTACCCGAAATGAATGATCAAAAGATGAAATAAAGGAAAATTAAGAAGATATACACACAACATATATGTATAATAATAAGTATTTGTATACATGTACACATAAATACACACACACAAATCTTTGTATTTGGTATGCATAAAATAAAACATATGTGACATATATACGTACATTAATAATATGCATCACACATATGTAACTGCACAATATAAACGCGCACCTGCTCGAATATACAGATACATTCACAGCTGTACACTTACTCATCATTTCTTGAAGCAAAATTCTCTTCGAAGTAATTGAAAAATCTCAGAATATTTTTCTTGTCTATTTTCTTTGTTACATTTTGCTTCTAGTGAGATTCAATGAAATGATTTTTCCAGCATATACATGACAACGATTTTACTTCTCTTTTTCAGATGTCTGTCTTTTCCGAATGTGTTCTGTTTCGTTTTCGCCTTTTGGAACTCCACAGACAAGTGAATAATCTCATTCGATTTATTAAAAAAAACAAAAACAACATAATATAATCAGTGTGGCAGGCTGTCTTTTTACACGTCTCTCTATCTCTCTCCCTCTCTCTATGTGACAGTATATCTACCAGCCATATTCAAAACTGTCACTTTATCACTTTCCTTCATTTTCCGTTTCTCTATTCTCTTCATTTTCCTCCTTTACGTCCATTCTCTTCAATTCTCTCATATTATAAGGCCTCGGAATGTTTTAGGCACGTAGTTTCAAGTGCATTAAAAATTGTATGACTTCAATTTGTGATTCTAAATTCAATCGAAAATTTAAGTAAAGATAAACAAGAAATTATAGAATGTATAAAATTTAAAAATGTTCTTTTTATTTTAAATATATCATAGGTAATAAGAAACTTTAACAAACTCTACAAATAATTTAGCAAGTAAATGTTTCAGGCAAAAATATAACTTAGTAAAATGAGAATTTAAATTAGTTTCGCATCGTTTAGAAGCAAGCAATATTCACATTTTATTCAATTAACATATTTTATTGCTAAATTCCGTGTGTTTCAATTGAAAAACACCGATTGAAAAAGTTGTTGCTTTCTGTGAGTAGATTAAACGCCAAAAGGAAATTGCCTTTACCCTAAAAATATCTCGCTATAGTGTGCAACAAATTTATAAATCTTATTCTGAAGGGCAAGATTTTTTCAGAGAGAGAACCATCTGGTCGTAAATGCAAATTATCCCAACGAAGACAAAAGAAAAATCGTCTTTTATCTGAAAGAATCTCCAAGAACATGGTAAATAGAATTCAAAGTGAATTGAAAGTGACAAATATTGTGGGTGTAGATATCAAAAATTCACTGTGAAATAATTTATTTGGTCCAATTTCAGCTAGAAAGTTGACGGCAAAATATCTGCTTTCGACTTCTTTTATTGCACTCTCCCTCTCCCTCTCTCTCCCTCTCTGTCTTTCTCTCTACATTCAGCTACGAACATTTTTATGTTTGGTGAATTTAATTTTGCCGGTATTCAGACTTTCAATTCTTCCGTTGCTTCGTCTCTCACACAACTACTGGATTTCCATACTCGTTTCTCTAATAAATCTTATCGAGATGCTTCCTTACTTGATTTCTTCCGTACACCCTCTCCTAGCTCTTGTCGAGAAGCGAAAACCAGTCCTTTTAGCAATTAGGATCAGGCTGTAGTATGTGTTAATATCTTTTTTCAGTTGTCTGTTACACAAGAATTCACCAAGCTTCTCTCTCTTACCAGTATACTGATTGCTGGTAAGAGATAGGGGCCCTAATCAATTTTGAATTGGTCCAGCATCTCACATGAGACTCGGCTTTCAAATAAGCAATATGGCTTTCACTTCTCTAGCTGAAATACTGATGTATTAACGATTATTGCTGAAAGAGTCTATCAAACTTTAAAGAAGAATGGTGAAGCACGGGCTGTTGCTTTAGGCACATCGAAAGCATTTGAAATTGTTTGGTCTAGCGGTCTTTTTTCACACGTTGCGATCTTATAGTATTTCTGGACGAATTTTTGAATTGATTGTTTTATCAAATCGCGAAATGAAAATTGTCCTGAACGACCACACTTCTAGATCTTTCTACAGTAATGTAGGTGTCCCCCAGGGCTCTATACTTGGATCTATGCTGTTCCTAATTTTGATTAATGACCTTCCTGATGGCATCAGTTCTCAGCTCGGTATCTATGTTGATGATACAAATATTTACTCCTGGTTTAATAGTTTCTGATCAGTTCGATATGGTCTAATTGGCAGTTGATCTCAAAAATGACCTACAATGGGGTAAAAATGGCTTGTTAATTTTAACGCATCCCAAACAAAACTGCTCTCTATCAATCATCTGAGAGACACTTTCTATCTTTCATCAGCATACATTTTGCGCTTTATTTATGTACATTTATTTTATTTTTCCCAAATCAGATCAATAGTTGTAGTTTATTTCGCGTCAAGTGCTTCGGTCACGCAACGTTATGTGTGCGCGCATGCGCATGCGTTTATGTGTTGATTATGTGACTTCATACACAAATTAAACAAAATGGTGCTGTGAACATGACTTAAAAATCTCAAATTTTGTTTGAAGAAAAATACTTTTAAATGTTTTTATTCTAAATTGATTTATTTATATTATTCAAAAGACGTTGATGTCTAATTAGTTTTGTAAATACGATGCACTTTATTTTGTTTTACGTTTTCTTATTTACTTTCTGAATTTTTAACTAAATGACATTCTATTTCACGGACTCATCACTATCAGAAAATTTTATTTTTCAGTAAATAATCATGATTTCTATGTCAACAAAAGAATATTTTTACATCACTGAAAGAGATCGGAACGGATAATTCACCCATTCTTATGTTGTTGACTCTTCTATTGACACGGAATAGCGTCTTTCTCTCTCTCTTTCACACACACACAGACACACACACACAAACTCAAAGGAGGGACACCCCGAATAGCATTAATTTCTACAGAACTTACAACAGAAAAAAACGAGTATAAGAACACAGTTGGACAGAACAAAGAAATAATTGATTTTGCTGTAAGAATTTACAAATTATTAAATTATCTTTAATGAATAAAATCAATTGCTTATCTAATTAATAAATTCTCTTCCGATGTTGTCTTATCCGTGCGTAAGTGTGTATTTGACAGTCCGGATAAATCCATGACCTGGCACAGTTATTACAATTAAATGAATGTTTGATCTGAAATTTCCTCTCTATAAGCTAGTTATGCCACCACTGAATAAAGTGAATTAACAAAATTTATTAAAGAAAAACCAAAACCGCCGTGGGAACAAACGAACAACTTACCAAAAGATCTAAATACCCCTAAACAAGATAAAATATCGGACAAAGTCAACAATAAGAAAAAAGAAAAAGACCTGATGGCAAACTCAGTAAAGTGCTCGACGCTTAGATTATGTAAACAGAGCAAAAGTCGTTTGACAACGTTATTTCCTCTGAAATGATGGTAATGTTCATAACCAGAGTTTCACGCTCACGTGATTTTCAGACGACTTGAACGCAAATGAAAGAAGAGGGGGGATTTTTATATAACCCATGACCGTAAATTGCATATCTTAGAGCATCACAGGGAAAAAAAAAAAAATAAAGCAAAATAATTTCATTTAAAAACCGGTTGAAAACTATACCCTTACAGGAGGGAAAGAAAAAGAAAAAGAAAAAAAAATAAGAAAAAAAAAAAAATACTAATGACTGCACTAAAGGACCGGAGTCAATGAAAAAAAAAAAAAAAAAAAAAAAAAAAAAACAATAAAAAATAAACCAATATCCTAGTTAGTGACACAGTAGGTATTTTATATTATATCTACATCTACTAATTAAATTGTGTTTTATAAAGTATTTTGTTATTGCTGCTTAAACTTAGTATAGCAAATTGTTTCTTCTGGACAAAGCCTACACTTATCCCTCGCCTTTTTACATGTGCTACTTTTTAAAAATAAATTCGCCAAATAATTTCAGAGGACTTACCTACTTCTCAAATTTTTGGGTTTTCAAAACGTATGCTTCATAATAAATCTCACCGTCATAGCTACCAATTACAACGTCGAAGTCCCTATCTTTTTTGTCCATATCTCATTTTTATGGAACAGTACAGATTTCTGACATTAGGCTATGACGTTTTTCTTCTTCACTTACAGACTCTTGAGTAAAATTTATAGAATTATCCGACATAATTTTAGAGTTAGAGGGTAAATTTCTCTGATAATGAATTGCTGAAATCTATATGCCTTCTTTTCTTTTATATTATCAAGCCAATCAATGGCCGCTTTAGTACTTTGCCACCTAATATACTTTACACAACTTTTCTAATATTACCTTACTAATTTTTCCTTCTCAATTTTTTTGGGGTTAATTAGTCTACACTTGGGTCTACTTATGAAATAAGTTTTATCTCTTTAATTGTTATCATTGCTTGATTTTTTTTCTCTACCTTCCCTATTGTCAATTTTAATTTTGATATTCTTGCTGCGTTATTGTTTATAATTTTCTCCCAATCCAAGAGTGCTTTTATCAGTTATAGCTTCAGTTAGCAAATTTTCGTAAGTCTCTTTCCTTTTCTAGGATTTATTCCCTTGATATACATATTTGATTTTTAAAAATCTTTTTTAACCTTCTTTTAACTGCTTTTGTAATTTATTGATAACTTGTCTAAAGTATAACTTATTTACTATATTAAAAAGCTTTTCCTCAAATTTCTTCAGTTCTTTTTGTGGTGGTGGACACTTTTTTTTTGTTTTAAAGCCGAAGCTTTCAGTTATCTCATTAGAGTCTTCTTTGCGAAAAAACCTTCCACCTCATTTTTTAATGAATTCTGTCATATGCCCTAGTCGACGAATGGGTTTATAAGGCGATCATACGCCGACCAGAAGATATATATATTATCACACCCGTGGAGAGATACAGGCTATCTCTCTCAGATCATGACAATGGACAATTAGTAAACAAAAAAAAATATTTTAAAGAACAATCTTCGATTAGGATAATCTTTTCTTTCTTTCTTCTTCTTTACGCATTAATCTTTTCTTTCTTTCTTCTTCTTTACACAGTTCAGCTTGTAACAGAGATATATACTTTCTTCCTCTCTGATTTTCTCTTTTCTTCAAACGCAGGCTGTATTCTCGGCGTACAAATTCCTCTGCGTCTTCTGTGATAAATAACGCGAGGTATCGCCTTCAATTTGGGGTTATCGAACAGAAATACATGTTCTTATATTCTTGTCCGGAGTTACCTGGGATGAATCGGACAAGTTTCATCATTATCAAATGAGTCTCATCTTTCCGTTCATAAGTTATCAGCGCTTCGATTTCCAGTCTTGCTCCTTCAAAGACAAGACAGCAACTGACTCCCAAGTAATTTTCTAACTCTCACGTGTCCTGCGTTTTGGCGCGAATTCCAGCTTACAGTCCCCTGTCTAGCTTCTGTCTAGACATCTGTTGCTACGGGTAATTGGGTCAGTCAACCTCTTGACTTGCTTTCCCAAAATGTCTCATGACTTCCACGTGACCTCTTCTGTTGTCAGGCGGAGATTAACCTTGATATATGCGTGTATGCGTGTTTGGGCTATCTGCGTCCGTCACAATTCAATTTTCTCGACAAGTCTTATTCTAAATTCATAGTGGTTTGGTACAAGTATACTATTAAGTGAGTACCCTAAAGGCACTTCTTCCATACTGCTTATCCTTAAGTTTTACTTTAAGATATTACAGTGCTCTACCACCAGACTAACGGGAGTTGTTATTATTATTATTATTATTATTATTATTATTATTATTATTAAAGGAAAACCAAAACCGTTGGTGGAACCAACAGACAACTTGCCAAAAGATCTAAATAACCTTAAACAAGATAAAATCTCGAACAAGGACAGCAATAAGAAAAGACCTAATGGCAAACACCTACCAACTCAGTAAAGTGCTCGACGAATAGATTAGATAGACAGGGCAAAAACGCTTGAGAACGTTAAATCCTATGAAAGGATGGCCCTAGTCGTAACCAGAGTTACACACTCACGCAATCTTCAGACGACTCGAATACAAATGAAAGAAGCAGAGCATCACAAGAAAAAAATAAAACAAAATAATTTAATTTAAAAACACATGGAAAACAAGAACCTCATGCGGAGTGGGGGGATATACAAAGAAAATCATCAAAATTGGGATCAGTTTAAGACCAGTGTCTAGCAGGTGAGTTCTGTGGTTCTTAGCGTACACATCGAGATTGGTTTGATGAAAATGATCCCGAAATTTTCTGGAAGTCAGGAACCAAGTACACCAGAAGTACCCGAGAAAGACTGAACAGTGTTACTCCAGTCATTTAAAAATGCCAAGTTATTATTGCAACATCATATCCGCAGAATTAAAAACCAGTGCTAGCTAGACTTGTCTAACAGAATACTGGTAACTATAATACTAGAAACTGAAGTACTCTGTAAAAAGTCAAAGACTGTATTGTCAAATGCCAAAAATCATCATCAGTTGCACCTCTTAAGTCTAAAGATGACACAGTTATACTTAAAGATTCAGAAAATAGATGAACCCAGCATTTTACAGAGCTTTTTCATAATCTATCAGTAATCAATGATGATGTTATTAGCAACCTTCATCAGCTTGATATAAATGGTGGCTCTCCCTATGTTACAGGAAATCCAGAAAACCATAAAAGCGATTAACACCAGGAAAGCACCCAATCCTGAACTTTATAGTGGTATAAAGTCGAAGTTTTCATGGTGGTATAAAGTTTGCCCAGGAGATCCTTCGCTTCATAATTTACATATGGTAAGGTTCCTTCTTACGTCAAAACTGGGTTGATACCATACAATGCATTTGTCGATAAAATCCGTAAGGCAAACTCTGATCAGACAGCAAATTTTTGAAGAAAATGTTTTTCTTGGTCGGACTAAAAAGTTTTCTGTATCCGTTGTAATTCGTCGTAACAAATTTATTCACGATCGAGCTGAATTTCACTCAGATTTCATAAGGGGAAATAAAAGAATAAATCTATACGCTATTTTTTTCTTAGGAATATTTAATAAATAAATAAAATTTATTGAATAAATTCACTCGCTGATTCAATTAGTTGCAATTCTGTAGGTTTTGCAAATGCAGAAATAAAGTTTGTCGTTTCTGTCATTCAGATTCTATTTCTGCATTGGTTTTTCACCATTAAATGTTTTAACAACTGAAAAATATATATTTTATACACAAATATCTCCATTTCTACATATTAAACAACATAACTTTCATGTCTCATCAAATTCAGCGAGAATATCATATATACAAATTATACGCGTGATAATAGTTTTTCTTGTTTGATTATACATATATACACATGAATGTGTGAATATTTAAACATATTTGGAACCAAGTGAATAAAGATTTACCTTGATGTGGTAGTTGAAACCATGTTTGAACAGAGATTCATCTGATAGAGACTTTCTTAGGAGTCCAAATGCCGATGCATGGATGTATTGTAGTAAAGAAAATATACCTTGACCTTTTACCAAATATATATATATATATATATATATATATATATATATATATATATATATATATATATATGTATATATTTTAAGCGTTTCACCCCATGAAAGGCGAGTAGCCACTAGCACGCAAGGGGTTATAGAGAGTTGGAGCGAGAGCAAATAAGAGTGATAGAGGAAAGGATGAATAGAAGAATAGTGGATAGATCAAGGCATCTGGAGACGTCGATTGACATTACATTTGAATAGTTGGAGATTACAGCTATTAGGGAAACAGGAAAAGGGGAGGGAGTTCCACAGGCGAGAGGTGCGAGACATGAAGCTATTGAAGTAGAAGAGACGGCTACATTTAACAGTTTTGACAGTGAAAGGGTATGAGCGAGATGCCATCCTAGTAGAACGCTTAAATTCATGAAGTCTGGGAGCCAGCGAAAGCAGCTCATCGGAGCAGTTACCATGAAAGTATTTGTAAAAAAGACAGAGGGAGGCGACGACACGTCTGTGAGAGAGCGACTGTAGACAAGATGCCAGATCAGTGCCAATTATATTGCATATCCGTCTCTGGATCTTATCAAAGACCTTGAGACAAACAGAAGAGGCACCGGACCATATATGGCAGCAATACTCCATGCAAGGGCGAATGGTGGATTTGTAGATTTTAAGGATCGACTCCGGCGAGAAAAATTTCCTGGCGCGGCACATGGAGCCAACTTTCCTTGCGGTAGACGAAGCTATTGACTCAATGTATTTGTTCCATCTCAGGCCGGCAGTCAATGCGAGACCGAGTAGTCGCAAAGAGGAGCTCTCGAGAAGTTGAGTGTCAGACATTCTAATGGGGGACAGGGATGGTTCTCTGTGGTGAGTGATAGACAGCAGTTTTGCTTTTGAGCCAATTCCTGCCCCAGTTCACAACCGATTGGAGGTCCTTTTCTAGACGAACGACTAGGTTAGTTTTGTCAACGACACTAGATTTGTTTTTGAGGCAGGAGTAAATTGTGGTGTCGTCCACGTAGATGCCTACTTGGGAATCTATGACGTCAGGAAGGTCGTTGATGAAGATAAGGAACAGAGTAGGATGGAGCCTTGGGGAACACCTGCATTTGTGGGATACGAGCTGGAGGAGAATACGTTGAGAACGACCTTCAATACACGGTTTGATAGGAATGATTGTATTAAGTCAAACAATCGACCTGAAATTCCATAAACTTGAAGCTTGCGAAGAAAGCCCTATCAAACACTTTTTGCGTTTTCAAAATAATATTGACTCTTGTTGAAAAGAAAAAAAAAAACACCAACTGAAAAAAATGAAATCTTGAACATTGAAACTACATTGAAACTTCAGGAGACTACAGAAATATTTTCAAAGAAAAAAGATAAATTGTAAGGGAATCAATATAAACTACGAATATTTGATAATTGGTCGGATTTTTAACTTCAGAAAACCATAAAAAGGATCTTCCGAAGAAAACATTTACATTGTATTTTTGATATAAAAGTATATCGCCACTGATGTTTGAAAAGATTCAAAATAGATTAAAAATGCAAAACTCCATCAAGTATAGAAACTGAAATTGAGGAGACATAAAGATATAGATGCTCGATTGTGCATTTTAAAAACAAACCGCTTTAAAGTTTTCTTAAGACAGAATGGAATAACAAAATGTATTCTAAAACAATCATAAAACCTTGAAAAAGATGTGGCGCCATTAAAATGACACTGACAATTATTGTCTTATTTTTGTGCACTACTTATCTTGAAAAAATCATTTTTCTAAAGAAAATGTCGTGACAGATAAATGAAAATGGGACTAGGAGAAGATTAAAAGATCTTTCCTAAGTGGTTCTATACAGATCCACAATGAGTGAAAAGCCAATAATTTTACAAGTGAAAGTATTAAATATCACACAAGACATTTCTCTTTTCATATTCAAAGTATGTCGATCCTTTCTAATGTGTTGTCATTCACTTGTTTAAATGTCAGATCTCTATCTCATCATCGAGATCGAACTGTTTCCTGTAAAATAGATCAATAAAACTTTAAATATCAGAAAATATGCTAAAATTTAACTTGCAGAGAGTTTTGCTTTTACCTTGAATCAACAAAATGAAGTAAAGAGAAATATGATTGTTTAGCTTTTTCGGTCATAATTTCGATTATAACGTCATAGTGGATAATCTTCCGTAGAGTACCGCTTTAGTTTGCGTCCTTAAACAGACAACAACACTCTATGCTCATTCCGTTTATTCATTTCATTGAAATGCTTTTTTTAAAAACATATGTCATTTTTGTATAGAATTCATATAATTTAATGAATAGAATTTTGTGTATATACTTTTTGCTTCACACATACACAAACACATAATCGCTCTTTTTCATTCTTATGTGTGTTTATGGGAAGATTTGTATGTCTTATATCAAGTATTAATGGAATTCTTCCCTGTTTCAGAAAGTCGCAAGACGTGTGTATAAACATATATATTTATAATTCATATAAAATATCTCCCAAATTGCATGCATCTGGGTAACATTTGGCAAGAATGCTTTTTTTTAGCGCAATAGATGAAGAAGAGACATAGGTAATTTAAAAATCGGGCAGTTAACTGCTGCTGCGACGGGCACGGCATAAAGAATCGAATAAAATCAAGCAACAGATAAGCAATTATCGATTTCGATTTCGCCATAAGCGCTTATCGATTTTGCCATTCGAGATGACGGATGATGGCTGCTATTTCGGCGTCTACTTGACACTTAACAAGAAAGAAATGAAGATATTTGAATCGCAACAACGGAAGGATGAAATTAGTTTTCCTTTTCTATTTTTAACTTTTTATAAGTGATGACGCATTCAAAGAATTAGGGTTGCCGTATTTTTTTGGCATCACTAGTGTGAAAATGTGTTACGGATTAATGTTTTGCTTTCCTAACATGTCGATGAAATTTATTGGATTTTCCTATCACACTCAATCTTTATTTTCTGACTTTTTTTTCATCTCCTTAACACGGCAACTGTAGCCTTTCTCCACCAGGCTTGCTTTCTTTTATCATTTTCCTTGTCGTGAACAACTACACAGCTGCACAGGAGGACATGTAACATTTCAAAATTTCAACATATAATTCCAAATTAATTTATAATAATAGGAAACAAATTGATTGAATTAAGTCATCATAAGAAGCTTTTTGCTTTCAAATTTTTTATTATTCAAAACTATGTTACAGTACTGTTTCAGTCAAAAAAGCGCATATATTAAAGATGCCTTTTACTCTAATATACAATCATTGGTCACGATATTAGGTATACTCTCCTGGTACCGGTTTGGACCATATTTTGTCTTTAGCATCGCCTCGGTTCTACTCAACATACATTCAACGATATTCTTAAAGTACTCTTTCGAAATATATGTTCATGCTTTTATTAGGCATCCCACAATTCTAGATTGGTTGGCAGCACATCCAAGATTCGAATGTTCCTTTTCATCACATTCCAAAAGTGCTCGATGGGATCGAGATCCGATGGGGGGCCACTTTAACACGAAAAATTCATCGCCGTGTTCGATGAACCAATCTGACACTATTTTTGTATTGTGACACGGTACAGTATCCCCCTGGAAGGGACCGCCAGATAATGGGTACAGTGTTTACTAATCTTCTATTGCACACTTTCGTGACCCTTAGTAAATTTGTAGCTTCGGTTTATTGTACTTAACTAACTGGTGTGACACCCGGCGCAGTCTTCTGCTGCCGTAACTCATTTGCTTCACAGCTCAACGTGTTGTGTGTCTAGAGATGACCTTCTGTATATCTTCATAGTAAAGAGTAGTTATTTGTGCTACTGTTCTATTTCCATGTGTGGTCATTCTCCTTCGATCTCTTTCATTAACAATGGTTTGACGAATTGACGCTCGCTGGAAATGCTTTTCTTTTCCTGGTAATTCTCTGTAGACCCTAGAGATGTTTGTACATGAAAATCTTAGTAGATGAACAGTTTTTGAAATACACAAACCTGTCCATACGACACCAACGACTACGCTTCACTCAAAACACTGAAATGACTTTTCTTTTATATACTAATGCATGACATGAAATTCAACAGGTCGCCATAACATTGTTTAAATGCCTATGTCCATTAAATTGTTGCCAAGTCATACTTGAAATTGAAAGTTTGCATAAAAGAGCATTTTTCCACTCGAGTAGTCAGTGAGTATAATTCTTATTTCTTTTCTTAATTTTTAGATAATCCCACTGAAATTTTTTTATATATTTTTATTACGTTTGCAGCGTGGAGGTTCCGAATTTATGTAAATAGAAAAGGGATTACGTGCTAATCCAATTTATAAAAACGAAGTGAATCCGCAGAAGAATAGAAAGAAAACAATAAGAGCAGTAAAAATAATTGCATTAATTTATAAAATATTAGTAAAGAAACAAATATTGCGAATATAAAAGAAAATAAAACAGAAATAAATAAAAACAAACAAACGATGTGAATACATGAAACAGCTTTTAAATTTGAGACATTAGGAAATATACAAGTAGCTTGAATTCGTGATGATAATAAAGCTGATTTTGAAAAATAAAAAAAAACAACTTCCAGATTTTGAGATTCAAACAAACATCCGCCATCTAAACTAAGAGAGAAAACATTTTGTTATTATAAGCCTATTTGGTTTTTATAAACAAATAAGTACTATAAAATATTGAATATAACTGCTACAAATTTTAAAATAAAGCTACGAGTAAAAACATCTGTAAAAGTTATGTAATATGAAAGTGAAGGTAATGCACTGAGTCATTGGTGTCCTAAGAATAATCTGTTAGACCGTTTCAAAAATATTAGAATAATTAGAAATCAGAGTCAAGAATACTCAGACTTAAACAGTATTGGTAACTAATACTGAAGAGATTTGAAGAAACTTGTTGCTCCACGGTAGAATCGAATAGAAAAGAACTGAAAGGCAGAAGAGAAAACATCTAGTTGAGAAAAACTGTCTTTGGAAAGTTACAAATTAAAAATAAATATTTCCTCTTTTGTCACACTTCATAACGACAGAAACAAATATGTAAATCCATGTATTTTACACCGTTCTGACAGAACCTGTGTAAATTACACAAATTTACTAATAATTTAAAAAAATGCTGCATTCTAATTTTCAACCAATGACCATACCCAGATAGTCTCTCTTTGTAGTATGACAGTAAAACACACAACTTTGTTAATAATCAGAAATCATTTTCCATAAACTGGAATGGAATAAATATTAATGATATACATTCTCCCTACATGAAAAGTAATATTAGAATTACTTGCCGTAATTTTTCTCAATTCTGGCATAGGTCATGTGTAATCTGGAGATGTATGTTATTTGCGCATTAGAATTAGACAGCTGTCATACTATTTGGAGTTAAGTGAGCATGTAAAATAAGTATTCCCTTTTCCACCAGGTGCATCCAAATAAAAGTATCTCCACCTGTCATGCTCACCCCTATCTTCTGCAGCTACAACCTTCCACTTTACCACCCGCATTTGTTCATTGTTTAGTGATTCAAGGTTTGATGGATAGTTTTGGATAATGTTTTCACTTCTTGCAGGATCAGTTGTTGATTCTGACAGACCAAGTGCTCTGCAAGAGGTTCCATTATCTTTGTAAATTGTACTTAATTAGCGGAGTGCTAAATTTCAGTGGCATTTTCAATCATACTGCGCCTGTATTCATTCCAAAGTTGCAGTGCATTCACAACATGATTGAATAGAAACATAATAGTAAACAAGTTTAATAGTTGCTGTAACATTCAAACTGTTGCAGTTTCTGAGAGAGCATTATGAAGTTAAGCATCGTCTTTTAGGAGCCTGAGCCATATGCATGCAGCATTAAATGTTGGCAGCTCTACTCCTTGCCCTGTCGACAAGTTCTCAAAGGAAATGGTTCCGGGAACATCCATATGAAACTTTTATTTGTCTGGGTCTTCCCGAATGCATTCTAGTTACTATGTTGTTGTTGGTCCGCAACCTCATAGTTTATTTTATATCCTTCCGATTAAATACATAGTACCAAAGCATCTTGCAGTACAGAAAGTAGCTGCTGCATTGATTTGATTTAATTTAAACCATAGAGTTAACTTTATGTTTTAAATTAAATCAATTCGATGCATGTCCTTGTCCTTCTGCTTCAGTTACAATTATCTCTCGATTATTGATTTTCATCGATGCACAGTCATGTCCTTTGTACACATATTTGAATGCGTACTTAATGATTTTTACCGAAGAGCCTGCTTCCAAGTTAATATGAGCTCGATATTTTTTTCAGAACGTACTTGTTGAAAGGTGTTACATATCAATTATCTTAGTGATCACTTCCTTCTTGAACATTTTCTCCATTATTACGTCTTTTACAGACAGGATAACCTTCAGTAATTTCAGCAGTTTCTTAAATGTCTTCAGGAAATTTTTCAGACACAGACCATTCTCCATGCAAGGGGAGGTAGGGTTGTAAATTCCACAAGGACCACGTGTCATTAGTGTTCTTACCAATTCTGGAAGTCTCCCTATAATTTCAGTAGAAATTTCGCCTCTATCCATCACCTACCCTCTCTTTCTCTCTTTTCTGTTTTATTTTCTAGGCTTATCTCTGTTTCTTTCTTCCCCTCGTTTTAATAGAATTACAACACAAAAATAATAAAATCTATTAAAAATTTTTAATTTAATAATTGTTCTTTTTCTATTTTGTCTATGAATTATTGTAATTATTCATTTTTTATTTTTATTTAATATCTTGTATAAACTCAAGTTGGGTTGAATAGGACATACACCATATATGGGTAGATACAAGCGTATTAATATACAGACACTTGTAAAAAATTAATCATCCTTTATTCATTAATTTTGCAAGTGTTTATTTAAAAAATAGTTAAAAGATTTAAAATTTGAAACCCTAAAATGTTGGCGGATTTTTTCTGTTAAATGTTTAATGTTTAATTTATAAACATCTTCGCTTACTGGCCCAGTCTTTTTTAATCATCATGTTCTACTTAAAATTTTCCATTATTTTATATTTATGTCTTGAGCATTTTGTTTTGAATAATGCATTGAAATAACGTTTCTTGTACGATCACCAAAGCCTGATCGAGCAACGTCGATCCTGGTCAGTAGTACTTAAATGGGTGACCACTTGGGAATACCAAGTTCTGTAAGCTTGGATGTTCGGATAATGTAATAGATAATTGTTCGGAATTGTTAATCGGAGAACTGATTTCCAATTCCAGTTGAGTCCGTTACGCGCAATACACTTCTTCTCTCTCCAGCTATGGGTTAATTAGTAAGACTTGTATCACTAAAATCATTATCTAATAAAAAAATTTTACAATCTAAAAATATTTTCAGGCTTTAAATAATTTGCAAAGGGCTGATAAACCGTAGAAAACGAATCAATTTTGACTAATGAACGCGACCCCTTAACATTGCATTTACAGAGTCACGTCTGTAACAAACTCGTGAAGATAAGATTAAAAAAAATAATGAAAGATTTTCATTTCAAAAGGCCACTTGCCATTCAGGGATGACTTTATCCTCAACAGATCGTTAGGTCAGGAAACATGATTTAACCCTTAACTACAAACAACTAACTTTATCTAATATATTGTCTCTCTACGACTCTCACCTTTTCTGTTTTACTCTGTATGTCTCTCCCACTTTCTGTTTGTCTCTCGATCAAGTGTATTAATATATAGATATTTTAAAACCCCTTTCACCCAGATGGTGAAAAGCCGTGCATAATCTTGCAGATTGGGCTCAGTTATAAATAATTTCATGTCAGGTAAATCAGTTCGCTCAGGATGGTCTCCGAGTGAGTTGTGTTCTCAAATATCTAAACGTGATTCCCGAGTCATAATTAGCCACGTCATACTTGAAACTTAAAAAAAAAAACACAACTCTCTCGTGTGACATGACCCTCGTTATTTATATTAAAAATAATTAAGTTGAATTAAATCAATCATTATATTCCGTCAGATTTCAGTAGGGACCTCCGGATTTTTGGCATAAATTTTCGAAACCTAAGGTTTGAAATTAAATTTTAAAAATGAAAAATCTTTCTTGAAAATTTTATTTTAACTTTAATTGAAAGTTTAATAATTAAATTTATTATTTCCATTAAGTAAAATGTTCTGGAGTATTTCAGATAGAAATTATATAGATCGGAATGTCAAATTTAATTTTGATTTCTTAAAATTTTCTTAAAAGCGGCCATTTTCTTAATTTTAAGAAATTTGTAAACAAAACAGGTTTTTTCTATTTCAAAATTCTTCCAAAAAATAAATATATATTTCTGACGCGTTATTTTTGTAAAATTATAAAATTTAAAGTTAAGTTAATCTGATTTAAAATAAATATTACTTATAACAAAAAAAATAATATACAACCAACTATTAAACGATTGGTCCTGTTCATCTGATCCAACGTTTGATGGACTGCCGATCGACGAAGCGATGACAGCTACTATGGATGACCCAACTGTCAGAAATCTAAGTGAACGCATATTTTTGGTTTTTTAACTATCTAGTAATTTTTAAAAATGAACGTATTTTCCGCAGTTATTTAATATTTTATTGACTTTTATTTACCTTTCGAAGATGCAAAAATAAAAAAAAATTAAATACTTTTAAAATTAAAAATTAAAATTTTCTTCAATTAATTTTATAATTTAATACCAAATGTAATACCATGATTACTCAACTGAAGTATGTCCCACACTAATGTAAATGCATAAAATAAAAATATTTAGCGAAATAGTAATTGAAAAAAGTAAAACTTAGTTTAAGCTTTAAACTTTTAAAGCTGGATAGAAATTTTGAAAACCTGTTGAAACGTAACTGAAGCGACAAAATAAAGGGACAAAATTTTTAGATCATAATAATGGCAATTTCAGTCTACCTTACAAGAAATTAATGGAGGTATTAAGTAAAAAGTACAAAATAAAAAATATTTTAAAAATAGAATAGCACAACTAAGTTGATTAATCTTTTCAATTTTGGATTTGTAAATTTTGTTTCCACTTAATTACTATATCACATCCAGGAAATAGCCCAATACAGAATTTTACATGATTTTAAACTATTATAATTAAAATTTTTAAAAAAATGAAAAAATCCTTGTAAAACTTCATTATTCATCAGAAAAATTTTATTTCTTCAGACAATAATGTCCTTAATATTACTTATTTACAAAAGCAATTAAAAGCGTTTCTAATTAAGTAATGCCATAGTTTTATTGGATTAATTATTTTTCAATTCAGAGCAGATTTTCAGTTAGCTCAAATTTGAAAAAAAAAGTAGATGATTTATAATCTCTCTACTTTTAACAAAAAAAAAAAAAAAAATTCAGGAAATAGAAAGGTTTTGTGTGAAATTTCATGAAATTAAGTAAGTAAGGATAACATATTTTTAAAAAAATATATTTTTTACCAAAATTTTCTAAAAAAAAATTAAAATATAATTTCATTTATTTGTGAATAAGTCCTGAAAATTTCATTAAAATCGCACAATTACTTGATTTTTTTACCAGAATTTCCAAATCAATGTGATTTCAACGGAAAAAAGCGCAAAAAAATAATATTATTTTCATGCCCCCGCGATGACGTAAACGAAAGAAGACTTTAACCAAAATTTCGAACGTGTTAGAAAGGATTAAAAAAATCAAAAAATAATAAAAAAATACTTTGGTCTTTCATCTTAATAATAACATAAACATTTTGACGATAAAACTTTATTTTCGTTAAGTTTGTGGCCTTTTTCATTACGCTATCAGTTTTCCCGCGAAAAACCGGAGGAGCCTAGAATTCAGCATTGTAGAGCAGCAATTATTTTCAAATTGTTTGATTTCTGTATCCTTTCCATTTTGGATAGTGCACCTCAAGTTTGCCCATTTCCGATTTCTATCCTTTTCCCTTGACTGAATCCAAGCACTGATACTTGAAGTCGTCAACTTACTTCAGCTCATTTCTTTCTAATGTGAAAATTACACAGTATGTTCGATTGTTTAAGATATGCTCGATTTTCTTGAAATTTGCATGTAATCCTACCGTTTCTGCTACAACCTCGAGTCGAGGAAGAAAGAGTGACTGTACTAAGTAGTTTGACATTCTGCAAAAGATATATCTTGGTGTATGTAACCAGATGGCTGGAGCTCTGACGTCTTGTTAGGGTGAAGCCAATATTTGTTTCTCGCTTTGTTTCTCAAGTTGCACAGTCCAGAGCTATGATGAGCAAAAATGGCGGAAGTTTTTTTTTTTTTATCTTGGAGAATACCTGCGCCATTTTCAAGAATTCTGTTTCACCATGTGAACGTCAGTGTTTTGTAATATTATGCTGATAACATCCCCACTCTCTTTGCTGGTGTTCCATATGCCTTCAGGATTTCCACCAGTGTCATTCTGCTTATTAAGTTGAATGTTTTACAGAAATCAATGAAAGTAAATACTGAAGTTAATTGTTTTGATCTTATGACTTCAATAAATCTTCTCAATGTGAGAATCAATGGTGATATTTGATCTGGTGTTTTAGTAGATTTTGATTAAAGAATCCGGATATGGTCTTATTATGAGTATCAAATTCTTGTGTTGGAGTTTTGCTGCAGTGACGGTAAATATAATTCCACGGTAATCATCGGTAAGGCTCAGATCCAGTTTATTCTGATAAGCGTTTTGAAAAATCGTTAATTCAACTTTGCAATAAAACTTCGGTGGATGATTAAAAAAAAATCAATTCTATTCATAAAGTCCATAATACTGTGATTTTAATCAATTTAAGAAAGGTCTTCATGCAGCTTTTGACTTTTAAAAAGACAACCCCATTGTTTATAATGACGAGTCAATTGAAATAAATTGGTCGAAAGCTTGATCTGATCAAATATTTTTGGATTGTTAGTAGCTTCTATTAACCATTAATGACTGTAAGGAGACAGCAGAAAAGCTAATCTTTCTGTGTCTTCTGTCGTTTGCATATATCATATTGTTAAGATTGTGGTCGCCAATAATAAATTCTATTAGGAAATCTAATTCTTTCAGAATCACCTTACTGTAAAGATTGATTAAGTCTTCCCTTATACACCATTTTATTTTTGTTACTGAATTTATTTTCTATGCGTATGCGGGTGATTTGCCCCTAATTATAGATTCTGAATTATTCTAATATTCTTCCTAAATATACTGAGGTTACCTAGCTGCTCGAATAGTTACTTTATCAAGTGTTTTGCATAATTTACAAAATGCAGCAAAACATTTGTTTTGCACTTTCTGGTGTCATTTTGAGCATAAATATCACATTCCTTGTTCCAGTATCTTAACGAATCCGCACTGTTTCAGATTTCCATTTATTGTTAGGAGTCAAACGGAATTTTAATACATGAGGCGAACTCACTATCGAATTAGTCAACAGGAAAGTTCACACCATAGAACGATACATTTATAAAATTAATTTCTTGAGGAATACTAGACATCAAGTATAAGATTGAAAAATAGAAGCAGACATTTATTTCTCTGTGTGATTGGTGATAACAGATATGAAGAGAGTGAGATGAAAAAGACAAAGAAACAATAACAAAGTGTATTTGAAAAATCTCAAGGAAGAGAAAAGCAATTGCTGATTTTCTTATCGCAAAAAAGATGACGAGAATATTTTTCTCGTTATTTCTAAGATGAATGTAGATTTTAACTAAAAATGCATTCAAACGAAATCTTTTTACATAATTGAATCAAATCATTCTCTGTCGTTGTTGGTGTAAAATGTTGAATACTTTGTAATATTTAGAAGGTAAAATGGGATCCTTGTTGCCCATCTATTTAATTAGCGCAAGAAGGATTCTACTGTGTCACATGACGGTAACAACAGCAGAGTAAACCCTTACCCATTGGGAGAGTTGAACTCATGCCGCTTCCTACGGCGTTACAGCGCAAGGAATGAAGATATTATAGCTTTCATTCGAACTCAATCGATTTCATTTTCTGATTCGTAACCGTTAGGTCAATTCGATACATGTTTGTGCAATACGCATTCATTTTTCAGAACATCTGACAGCAACATATGACATCGGTCATTAAACATGTATCAAATCTACAGTTCACCCTAAAAAGATCGAATGAATGATACACAAGCTGAAATTGTGTTTCTTTGCGAAATAAACAGTGTGCAAAATAAATGCATATAGTTCTTTAGAGGTATTTACAGAAAAAGTACATAGTCATCTACACATAGATGATAAATATATAAGACAAATTGGAAAATTGTTACTTTGGTATAGTCCTCCAGTTAACCAGCCTCATCACACAAGAAACACACACACACACACACACACACACACACACACACACACACACATATATATATATATATATATATATATATAATAAAAAGGCTTAAGTACTAATATTCCAAGTTCATAATTTATTGCATTGGAATCGTAAATACGATCCAATTCATCATCAAATTCAAAAAGAAAACAGAAGAAACAGCTCCGGAAATAAAAAATAAAATTTAGAGAGAGTGTAAGTATAAGACTGTGGGATGAATGTTAGAGCTAAAGAGAGGAGTAACAGACGTGAGAAAGTGGGGGATTAAAATTTAACAGAGAGAAGTTTTAGAGAGGTGAGTCAAAGACGGTTTAAGTGAGAGAAATATGAATGTTGTCGGATGTCTAATACATTAAAGATGTAACTGGAAAGGATACATTTTGTGGTGACATACACACACAATAGACGATCTAATCTTAAAGATCAGAAGAAGAGGGAGGGAGGGAGAGGAAAATAAAAGAAAAAGGGGTAGGGGAGAGAGATGGGGCGGGGGGAACTAAAACTGAAGGGCATTTATAAAAGGGGAAAATTTGACAAAATTAATATCGACTACAGGTTACAAATCAAATATAAACATAACGATTATCTAATCTTGCAAGAACCTATATTTCTATGTTCAAAAACACATATACATATAAATCAAAATGTAAAATTTTAAAAAGTAAAATTTAAAAACTTTTGTCTCAAAAAAAAAAAAAATACATAGCGCATCACATAAACATACACAATGATATATATGGATAAAAATAATAGATATTCCATTAAAATGTCATGCCCGATGTTATTGAACCAAGATGGAACTGACATAAGTGACAACATGTTATAAAACGGTGTTTATGTTTTGAATTGTTTCTTATGTCTACATTTAGAAAATATTTCATTACGAAGATTTAGCAACTCATCTTGATTCTTATCTTTAATTATAACATTTTTCCGCCATGCACAGATCACACCGATCGCGGAAGTTATTAGGGGTTCTAGTCTTGATAAGTATCTCCATTTTAAAAGTGGGGTTAGTCCCTTATCCACCAGATCCCAGTAGAGTGGGATAAGGAAGTTTGATTTCTGAGGTATCTATATCTAAAAGAGCGTTTATGGTTGTATAGACGCTGCTTCCAATTTCCTTCAGATGCCAAAAATATTTAGATAGAGAAGTCTAATTTCTTGAAATATTGTTGAAAGAGCACTTAGACTTAGACACCCCCACCTTACCCTGACTTGACATCTATGAAAGTAACTCTATACTGATACAAATTATTAACACCCAACACCCCTACCTATCTAAACAATTTGCTCTGGCTGTTACCATGGAAATTTTGATTTCAATTATGAATATGCTATTAAAACACGTAAATTTCAGAAATAAGTTATTCCAAAAAAAATTTCGCTTGGAGATGGAACAGAGCTTACTTTAATTCAATTTAATTCAAATAATTATATTGAAGTTTTCGGCTCTTGTTTTGAAACATGAGACCTCTTATGTAGCGTGTTGGAATCATATTTTTAAATAAATAATTATATATATATATATATATATGTATATATATATATATATAATGTATATATCCATTAGTTGTAACTATAGGCATATGTACGAATGTTTGGCTATTAGATAACATTAATTTCTGGCGCATTTTATACTTTGTATTCAATAAGGCACTGAAATGTTCCAGGTCCGACTGACTTCTCAATAAACATATTTTTGCTGGAAGTTCATTTTTAGTGTGGCCAAGAAACATTTAGTACTGCGAATAGTTTACACTTACCGTAAAAAATGATATTGTATACGAAATTGATACTTTGATATGTTTGTCACATGAGTTTTAATTATTGTTGTATTCTACTTTTTCACGCAGTCGGTCTTTTCGGTCACATTACTACATGCCCAATCAGACGACTTACGTTACACCTATCCGACCAACAGAACTCATTTAAACACATACACAAACCTACCAGACTCCATCCGAAATCATACTAGTAGAAAATACAAGCATAATTATCATACACATGTAAAAACAGATTAAAAATAATGGAAGTCCTAATAATAAAAAGTAAAAGCCAACACTCAATAGCATTAACAACGAACACGGCGACAAAGTGCTGACTGTGTTTGGAAAATCCCTATAACTCTAGAAACATAAAAAAAACCTGGGAATTTAAAATTTAAAAATTCGCTGGATTTTTCAAACTGTTTATGGTATCAGTTTGTAGAAGGCGGCTGGTTATTTGGAGAGAGAGAGAGAGAGAGAGAGAGTGAGAGAGAGAAAGAGAAAGAGAGAGAGAGAGAACAACAGAGGGTATAGAGGGGAAAAGATGACAGAAGAATGCATAGTTACAGGAAGTAATGTGGAGTATTATACTATGGAGGTATCTTAATTCCAATTCTTAATTAATAATTATATTATGGAGGTATCTTAATTCTTAATACAAAAAATTTTGTTCTGTTTAATGAATATAAACATTGAGCGTTCTTTGTGAGTCAGTTTTATCATTTAATATTTAATATTTCAAATTGTATATTGTCTTAATAGGAAGTGCTTGGATTATACCAACGGATTACTACATATATATATATATATATATATATATGTATATATATATATATATATATATATATATAATGGACTCTCCCGTCGGTTTCGACGTATGAGGATCTGACAGCTTATTGATTCAGTTATGAAAGTCTGTGCGATAATCTTAAGTGGCATTTAAGACCCGCTAGTGATTATATATATATATATATATATATATATATATATATATATATATATATATATATATATATGTGTATATATGAAGAAAAATATACGGAAAAACAAACAAAAAATTCTAATATGCAATTATGCTGTTTTAATGTTAATATAACGTCAACGTCGGACGTTTCGGTCTAGTAGACCATCTTCAGGACATATTCATAAAACATAATTAACATTAGACTATATTTAATTCAACATGGACGATGGACATAAGAGTAAGACTAATCAAAACATTAAAACACCATAATATTAACATTAAAACAGCATAATTGCATATTAGGATTTTTGTTTGTTTTTTCCGTATATTTTTCTTCATACTGTCGGATCTATATCCATATATTTGCTTACATATATATATATATATATATATATATATATATATATATATATATATATATATATATTGTATACTCACTTACATTTGAGAAGATAGTATTTTTTCCTTTCTAATATGTATGAGCTTTGGTTTCTAATCTTAATATACCACGAATTTACTCAGTGTTTTGAGATTATATTCACATGTTGCTAGCTTTCTTTATGACAAAATTTAGATACATTTATGAGTCACGTCGGTCGGTTTGTTGTTCAAATTCCTTTACGGAATTGGAAGTCCGTCTTTTTGCATTTCTGTATTGAAACGAGGATTGTTTAAATATTCATCTGGTGTCGCTGTCAAGTGACTGACAAGTTCTCTGCCCAGTCCTCTGGTGTCGCTTCTAAGCGATTGCACTCAATTGTAAGAATAGCGACATCAGTGAGTGATTTCAAGAAAACAGGAAGGAGAGATTTTACCATTTTTTATTTAATCTTTAATAAGCACTTTTGTGTATGTGCATACAACGGAATGTGTGTATGTGTGTGCCTCTACGCTGCATCTACTAAGCGGGATAAAATTCATAATTACCGATGTATTTTGTAATGCATCAATAAATCGAACAACAACAATAAGCAGAACTAAAACAGCACGTACATTTTCGGGAACAATAAAATTTGCCAAACATAAATTTGCGGATTATATTTTTATGATGAATATTATTGACAGATCACGATAACAAGATAACAAATATGCAAGAAAGTTAAAACGATGAGAAGGTTCATTTCTATTGAGATGATTCATCTTCGTTTTAGAGATCAAACGTCATTTTTTTTCGTTTTACCAACGAATTTATTTTGTTCAGATATTTTAACCACTTAAAATAAAACAAAATCATAACCATATTATGATAAAATATAGTTTTAAGATATGCCCTATTTATAGGGTAAAAATGCTCAATTTTCGGGGTATAGCGTTTGTAAAAGTAAATATGAGGGACATAGAAAAGTTCTTGGTTCCATTAGAAATAAATTACCCTCAAAATTCTGATTTATTTGAAATGCAGCAGATTAATTAAATATATAAATAGTTGTATTTGTGTGTCCAAATATACCATAAAAACTGTGATATCAACACAGCGGATCATTGCTAGTATCAATATAATTATGCATTCTTTAATAGTTTGCATGTATTCCATGTCGAATGTTGACAAAAGTGAAAAAGACAAATTCTTTTTTTAGTTACACATTTGAATGCCCACATTTCAATGGATTCTGCTAACATTTTCGGCATATTATGCATTAACAATATGTCAAAAATGCTACTCTAGCGTGTAGCTGCATTGTTTTTGAATGATCAAACTAAGTTAAAGTTGATAGCCACCAGATCAAAGCATTATTTCAGAATAATCGAAACAGGAAATACAACAAAATATCCAAGTCAATCGTTGAAAATCATTTGAACGAGCGTAGGTGCGCCTTTGAAATGCGACTTCCCTACAAGTGAAAAAACAAAATCCTATTTTTCTTGAGCGATTTGAAACTTAAAAGTAACAAAATGTTTGGTTTTGAAACAAATTCTAAAAGACGATGCAAAGAGGAAAGGAATTCTCTGCTATGAGATTCTCCCAATAAAACAAACGACTGATTCGAACACGTACTGTTTTGCTTTGAAGGCAGTGTGACAATTAAAATAAATAAATAAAACAACTTTTCTGTCATGTAAATCAGAAAGAAACTGAAAGACCTTAAACAACAGAACTCTATCGCAGAATTCCAAACTCGGTTCTCCGTCTTTTCAACACATGCATTTGCTGAGATGGGCATCAGTGTATGACTTTGTTAACCGAAATCAAGCTGAAATTGTTAGTTTCAATTGTAATGAAGAAAACGATTGTTTCTCTCTGTTTTAGCAGAATCTTAACACCCTATGGGTCTGAGAATTACTTTACACATGCCTTGAAATAGCTAACAAAGATATTTATCAGCGTGATCTGATGTCTTTTACTCTAAGAAAATGGTAAATATGTTATTCTATGTTAATCTCGAAAAATCATTAACATTTAATATTATAAATACATAGACAAGGCAATTTAATAGTTAATAATACACCTTAACCTTAAAAGTGATAAGAAGAATTGAAACATACGTTAATTGTCGTAGAAAGGTGAATGAATCGAGAAGTTACGGCTTTAAAAAGGTTTATCATGTTAGAAGAATTATTTTGCCGAACAGCAACGAACTGTGTGCATCCAATATCGTAAAAACTACTTCCTGTATCCTATCAGGTAAGATAGATGTAAAGGGGGTTAGATGAGAAGTATCAACCACAAAACCAAAGCAAATGGTTGTAAAAACTTAAGTCCACACTCAACAAGTTCTTGCTCCAATTATGCGTGGAATATAAATAAAAAATCCTCTAAAAGAATAATCTCACACACGAGAAACAAGCACTGGCATCATATAAGAATAGAATGAGGGAAAAATGAGTGCACTAGAAAAAGTCTTTGAACAACAAAATCAACAATAAGCAAACCAAAATAAATCAGGGAATTACGCAAAAGAGCAAAATTATAAAGATTTATGCAAAATATGTGAATAAATTCGCAACATGAAAAACAGAAAAATAAAAAAATAGATCAATATCAGCAACGACAAAAAGGTTTTTAAAAATGAATAAAATTAAGAATGGAAATTTAAATGGAATAAAAAAGCGAACAGAAATAGTACACGAATAACACTGTATATAATTCTTCAGCAAATAGAAAACATCAAGCGTGAAAAATAATCGTCCTAGTTAAAAGAAGGCTGAAAAAAATTGATGCACATTACGAAGATTGCTATTTAAATATCCAACTAAAAAGCACCAGAACATGTTGAAACACGGATTCTGTTTTTATATTTATTTATGAAAGACTCAGTGAATAGCTGCACAAATACATGATGGAAGCAAAGATGGGAGAAATGAAAGCCAAGCAATTTCCATCGAAACAAAATTCCAAATAAAAGAACATTAATAAGTAATACGGTGCTAGATGACGAAAAGATCTAAAAAAAGCATTTTATCTTCTTCATAGAAAGCGGAAAAAATAAGCAGAATTACAGGAATAAATAATTAATCGAGAAAATCTTAGACGGAATATAAAGCAGGAAAATTTATAGCATGAATAAATTAAAAATTACTTAAGCTCAACCCTGAATTTTAGGTTGTTTAAATATATTGTTAATTGTGTTTTCAACTGAAGAACAAAAAATAAGAGCTTCAGGAGCAGAATCTTTAGTCGAGGCCAACAGAAAGAAAGAGGATATTTCAAAAAGATGAACTATCTCCACTTTTTACCATAAGAACGATAATCTCAGTCATTTTCATATAAAAAATGGGGAATATATATTTACAAGTTCATTGGTAATAAACAAAAACTGAAAGTAAAAAAGTGGTTATGGTTACGCAGAGCAAAATTTAAATAAGGAAAAGTATTTTTTTTAAATAATTGTAGCCAAAACGAATGAAGAAGAACGAACGACATCAAAGCCAAAAATAGCAAATGTCTTTTTGATACAGAAGAAAAAAAAAAAACAGTGAGAGACATGATTCACTTTGATTTAGACAAAACAGTTGGATTCGACCACGCAAAAATATGGTAGGATCACAAGACTTTCTGGATACAGTCCTAGTATTGGTGGTAGGAGTAGAAAATAGAAAGGATTTATTTAAAACAAAAATCTATTATAAAGGAAGACAGACGTTTTTTAATTAGTGGATGTTGCTGTTTTAGAAGAAAGGAAAGGAATTGAAAAAAAAGTCGAAAGTAGAATAAATAATAGACCCTTGCCAAAGAACTAAGTTAATTAGGAATGTAAGAGTTTTATAGATAAAAAGACGCTTGCAATAAGAGTGGGAGAAATAAAAATGAAAATAGTTAAAATTATATAAATAATAATATAATTGAGATTAGTAAAATTAGGAATATTGATTAGAATAGCTGTCGATTAATTTACAGCACAAACCGCCAGATATTTCTGGTGTCAAAATTCGTGAAATAATAAAAAGCAAAAGAATGTTATCCTTTTGAGATTATGTACAATGATAATGTAAAATTTAAAAATTACATTTTATGCACAGCAGCTAAAAACAACGCGGAGATTGCTTTGGGGCATGTAATTTATATCATGGTTGTCTTTTTAACATCAGGATGCGATTAATAAAATTTCCCTCTAGAAATGTAGGTTTTGTTACAAAGACAACACTTGGAAGTTGAGATGGGTAATAACGTCACCAAGTTTTTCAGAGTTATTGTGTTACTTCCCTGGGGTATTTTACGGCCTTTTAATTTCCTATAGGAGAAAATTTCGGAATATTTTAAACGTGACTTCAAGTTTTCTTAACAGTACTATGTACAGGATTCTTTATATTATAAGCTGGATTCATAACACACATTTTTTGAAAATGAAAGGAATACTTGCAATAAACAAACCCCAAATTTCTATTTCATCCGAACACACACACACATCTCCAAAAGAAGTTAGATGCGCCGTAATACACAGTCATGTGCAACAGTTTGTTCTTTTGAACATATTCAGACATATGGAAATATATTCATTTTAAATTTATTTACAGATGGAGGTAATATGAATAAATAAATAAAACTGGAAAAATATTTTTAATTATTTGGAAGATTTCATTGATAGAAATACAAATTTCTTGTGATGAAAAATTAAGACACCCAACATAAATTTTACTTAAAATGGCTTAAATTAGAATCACATGAACGACATCAGAATTAAAAGATCATTAGAGAATCTTATTTAAGCCTCAAACCTTTAGTTTGGTTTGCATTTCATTGTTTGATGTCGGCATAGTGACAATATTCATTTAGAATGGTTAAAATATGGCGAGAACAAAAGAGTTCAGTGAGGCTTTAGAATGAAGGTAGTAAATGTATATAAGTCTGAGAAGGGAATTAAAAAGATCTTATAAGCATTTAGGAATCCAGCTGTCAAGTATGTGGAAAATACTTTACAAGTGGATGATATTAACATATGATGATAACAGCTAGTGGCATGTCAAGGTCAAGACATCTTAGCAAGTGTTTACCTTGAGAACAGGAATGCAATATGCTTAAAGAAGTCTCAGAAAATTGTTAAATATTTATATATATATATATATATATATATATATATATATATATATATATATATATATATATATATATATATATATATATATTATTATGTTTATTTTAATACCTATAAATGACTGGTATAAAAAAACACCGGATAGTACAATTTGTAAATAAAAATATGTTTAAACAAACGGGTATATGGGGAAAAAATTGGAAAAAAAGAAAAACTGAAAACATCCGTGTTGGTAGAAAAAACATCGTCCAATGCCTATCCAAAAGAAAAAAAAACAATCGAGTAAAATAAGAAAAGACGTAAAGAGCTCAATACACTAAGTAGAGCAGAATATAAAAAATCCTAGTGAGCCAGAAACTACCTACCTAGGTTTCACATAAATGGATCTTCAGGTCGGGCCTGACAAAACGTGACAAGGCACACTGGATGTGATGGTGATCAAACCGAACATCCACCACCCGGAGATGATTTGATATGCCACATATGTTACAAGAAATGTAGATCGATGGCTGGCTTTATGAGCCACTATCGTTCACACAACCGTTGAATGCAGTATTTTGAGCGAGTGGAGTTTAATTGAAGGGCTGGATATGTCAGTGTTGGGTATACTCACTTATATATATGATATATATATATATATATATATATATATATATATGATATATGATATATATATATATATATATATATATATATATATATATATATATATATATGATATATATGATATATGATATATATATATATATATATGATATATATATATATGATATATATATATGATATATATATATATGATATATATATATGATATATGATATATATATATATATATAGATATGATATATATATATGATATATATATATAGATATGATATATATATATGATATATATATATGATATATATATATATATATATATATATATATATATATATATATATATATATATATATATATATAAGATCATAGTGAGCCAGAAACTACCTACCTAGGTTTCACCTAAATGAATCTTCAGGGCGAACTTCTTGGTATTATTTGAATTCGCTGTATTCTGTATTTAATATGCTAGCTATCAGCACCATTTTTCTTGCATAATTCGAAGAGCACGTTGAGCTTCTGCTTTTTCAACTTTAAACTCTTTGCACAGTTTACTGTGTTGTTCTCTGGACAGACCTAGTTGCAACATGTATCTGATTCTTTCTTGCAATGATCTCCTTGATAACATCATCATTTTCATCAAACCAATGTCAATGTTTTGCTGGCATTTTACCCCCAAATTCCTCAGCCTCTTCATATATGTTCTTCTTCAAGGAGTCCCATGAAGATGTATCATTGATTTCAGCAAATCGTTATTTTAGTGATTCTTGCATTTTCAGGAAGTGCAGTTTCGCGACATTCAGACGTGCAGGAGGCTTTCCATTGTTTTCTTTAGTTGCTGGTTTAAGAACAAAATTCATCTTGGCCCGCACTAGGGCATGATCAGTCCAACATTCCGCACCACGCATAGATCTAACAATATGGACATCCTGCATATCTCTCTTGTGGACGATAACATAATCAATGAGATGCTACTGGCGCGAACGAGGATGCATCCACATAGTAACATAATCAATCTTGTGCTTGAATTGAGTGCTAGAGATAAAAAATTTAAAGTTCATTTTCCCGACATAGTTTCCCAAACTACTCCAAGAATCCCAATCCGCACCAAATCGGACGTTGAAGTCATCGAGGAGGAGAATCTTGTCATCTTTTGGAATCATGTAGAGTATACTTCTCAAGGACCGAGGCTTTAAAATGTCAGTACTGTCTATTGTTGGAGCGTAAGCACTAATGATTGTAGTGTATCGTAATCCATTGAGATGTAGGCGAAGGATCATCAAACGGTCACTGACTCTTTTAGGGAGTTCAGAAAGCTTTGGAATAGTGTGCTACATACAGCAAAACCCACACCAGCTACTCTATCCTCCTCAGCTCACTTTCCCTTGCAGAAGAAAGTGTAGCCCCCTCCAACTTCTTGAAGTTGACAATCATCAGCTAAACGAATTTCCGAGAGAGCAGCTACATCTATAGAATATCTCTCTAGTTCCCTAGACACCAGAGCTATTCTGCATTGAGGAGCAGATCCCAAAGGAATTTATCTATGACAGTTCGGTACGTTCCAACAAAGATAGTTTCAGTTTCATCCTTAATTTCTTTTTTGACTTTTGCTCGAGCGCAAAATAGATATACGCCAGCCGCGCTATATTGGCCAGATGAATGAGACAGGCAATCCTTAGGTTGCCTTTTCTAGACCCTTCTAGTAATCGTCTGGTTAGCAGTGAACCGAAAGTACCCCTGATGAAGGTGAGCTAGCTACTTTTTATCTACCCAGAAGCGGCCAAATGTGCAGATCAACAGCTACTCACTTCCAACCCGTTAGACCTTTACGTGTCGCTGCATCGCCATCTCTATCGGACTTGGATTGAAAAAAAAAAAAAAACTACAAGTTAGCAAGTTGTCAGCAATGCACGTGTAGGTTTTAAGGTCGGATGAAGCTCATGTAAGCCAGGTAGTACTGGCTTACATGATACGGATAACATCCCATCAGAATGGCCTGAAATATATATATATATATATATATATATATATATATATATATATATATATATATATATATATAATTATTTATTTAAAAATATGATTCCAACACGCTACATAAGAGGTCTCATGTTTCAAAAACAAGAGCCGAAAACTTCAATATAATTATTAGAATTAAATTGAGTTAAAGTAAGCTCTGTTCCATCAATTTTTTGGGGAATTTCGCTTGAAGAAAAAGTCGTTAAATCAAATAACTAGATATTAGCAATTTTATGTACGTGAGTTAGCGTGCATACATAGGTAAGCGAATAAATATTTACTCAATTTAATATAAGGTGTAAACAAAACAGTGCTCAGTGTGGTTAGACAGAGTAAAGAAGTATATATTAATAAATATACATCGAAGTGCAACTTAAAGTTTCGTTGTTCTACCAACTCATTAAGTACGAATTATTAATTTTGGTTTAAATATATATATATATATGGGGTTTCATGGAAGGAAAACTAAATTAAACGCAGATTCATGAGCATTTCGGCCGACACATCTTCAGAAAAATAATATCGTCGGCAAATAAAACTAAAGTGGTTGAATATATATATATATATATATATATATATATATATATATATATATATATATATATATATATATATATAAAATATAAACTGCACACTCTAATATATTTTCTACATCAGATCCGCAGCACAGTAATAATCAGAATTTTAAATTCTGTGGAAAATTAATTAGTCCTTTTTACTCTCTCAATTGTATTATTCTTAAGTCCATTTAACCGTAACTGATAAATATATATAACAAGAAATTTTCCTGGATCTATAACTTTTCAAAATTTAAACAAAATTCCCACTTGATCATCGCACGCTCCAAAACATATATTTAACTGTCAATAAATAGCATAACTAGATAACATCTTTCGGTCTATACATATTTCGTTTTAGTGTTTACCTATGTATGGAAAATGTGCTCCCTGAAGATGACATTTGAAATTGTTAAAAGTAGTTGGCATGTGTCTTCCATTTGGCAAAAACTCGAATATAAGGACAAATCAAGGAATTGATAATTAATTAGTTGTATAAGTTGTTTCTTTATGATAAAACAAACAAACACACACACACACACACACACACACACACACACACACACACACACACACATATATATATATATATATATATATATATATATAAGTGAACATTGAAGTCAACATTCAGAGGCGACAGACTGTTTAATACTAGACGCAATCGTCAGGCCATGTGTGTTGGGTTTTTTCTTTTTTTCTCTATATACAGGCCAGTGGTGCATTGTGGGTAGTTCATTCTGGCTGTTATTTTGGCAGGAGTGGTTTGTTTATTTATTTGGGTTAATTTCTTTCACTTGTTTTTTTTTTATCTATTTTTATTTTATATATTTATTTATTCTTTTCGGTTTTCGATGCTTTAGGAACGTAGTAAAAATTTGAGATTAGTTCAGAACTTTTATTTAAGTGTTTGATTTGATCTGGGAAGGTAATTAAAGCTATTTTTTCGTCCAATTTTTAGATTGATTGCTGTAGTTTATTCTAACTGTTATTTTGGCGGGGGGCAGTTTTTTTAATTTGTTTATTTTATTTATTTATTTATTTATTTGGATTGTTTGTGTTGCTTATTTGTTTTTATTCATTCCGACGGTTATTTTAGCGGGAGCTGTTTGTTAATTTGTTTGTTTATTTGGATTAATTTATTTTGTTTTTTCTTATTTATTTCGTTATTTTGTATATTTTTATTTATTCTTTTCGATTTTTAAGTAACGTAGTAAAAATTTTTGATCGTAATATAGAAGTTATAGCTATTTTTTCACCCACTTCTTGAATTGATTGTTGTATTATATTCTAACGGTTATTTTGGCTGAATTGGATATTTTCGTGGGATTTGCGTTTTGTTTTTAATTTCCCTGCTATACTTAGAAAGAATAGTGCTGTGCGCGTATTTACTATTTGTGAAATATGTTTTGTGTGCATAGTTTCTTTGTTTCCAGGGTCCTTCAGTTACTCCTATATATATTTTTTCTTCATTATCTGGTGATTTTACTGTGGCTTAGTATATTACATTGTTTTGTAAGCAATTACCGTTTAAGGGATATTCATTCTTTATTCTGCAGTTACACGTGGTTTTGGTTTGTTGATAGTTTTCCTGTTGTGCTTTTTTATTATTTGTGCAATGTTCTCGGTGCAACTGTAGATGATTTTTATTGTCTTTTTGTTGAGTATTTTGTGTGGAGTGCTTGATTTCGAGAAGTATTTGTGTAAGAGATTGAGGAATATTTTTCCTACGTTTTTGCTTTACGGTGGGTTGAACCATATGATATATTTCTTCCTGTTGGCCTTTTTTGTGCTCTGTGGTGAGTATGTGAGGCTTGCTGGGAATCCACTATCTTTTAGGGTTGTTTCGTACTTTTTGTTAGCTTCGTTAATTGGAAGAATTGTCGGAAAGCCTGAGGTTAATTGATTTTGGTATCTGTTTGATTACAGATGGTGGGTGATTGGAAGATGTGTGTATATACAGTGGTTTATCATTGGGTTTCTGTATATTTTATGTGTACCTATATGTAAGTCAGCTACAGTTGCACAGAGAACATGGCACAAATAATAAAACAGCGCAACAGGAAAACTATCAACAAACCACCCGAACAAATTAAACCACAGCTACCAAGTGTTCCGTTTAAAAAAATTCACCCAAAAGGATTGGATTTCAGGCATTTTCCATAGGTGCCGCACACTGGAATCATCCTCCTTCGGACCGATAAAATCAGGAAGTCTCCTTCCTGACAAATCAACGAAAACCGAACGTTCTAACCACTCGCCCACGCGCCCGTATATATATATATATATATATATATATATATATATATATATATATATATATATATATATATATGAAGAAATATAGTTTTAAGGTGTGCTATATTTATGGGATAAAGTGCTCAATATCAGACAGTCTGTCGCCTCTGAATGTTGACTTCAAGTTCACACACACACACACACACACACACACACACACACACACACACACACACACATATATATATATGTATGTATATATATATATACATGCATATATATATACATGCATATACATATATATATGATACACACACGCACACACACACACACACATATATATATATATATATATATATATATATATATATATATATATATATATATATATATAGTTGGATTGATGTGAGTTTGTGACCCAGAATTTCACGCTTTTGCCATCGTCAGACAAACTGATTATTTTTTTTAAATTTTAGATTTATGCAGGGTTCCGTATATTGGTGTTTTTATGGATATGGGAGGAAAAAATTCTCGTCGTTACGCCACTCATACTTACGTAAACATACACACACGGCCGTACACCCATTGATCTACGCAGACACACACTCACACGCGTGCGCTTGCCCATCGGAGCTCACACAAACATAAACATATGTGAACATGTATGGGATTTGGCATATATATGTATATATGTGTCGTTGTGTTCATTTGTTGTGTGAATGACAGTAGCTCAAAGCATCGATCTGCATTTCTTGTCAAATCATCTCTGGGTGGTGGAAGTTGACTTTAACATCATCACTTCCAATGTCTTTTTATGTGCCTTGTCAGGTCAGGCTTTCAAAAGATGTCATTACGTAATCGTCATATGCTGTTGGTGTTCGTGTGATTTCTGGTGACTGATCAGACCTGCCCTCGACAAATATACCCGACTGCGTTGGTCACATGGCCAGGTTGGCACCTCATGGCAATTCAAGGATCCCTTCCAAACTCCTCTCTTCAGTTCTGCATATTTTTGTGATGCCTCATGGAAGATCTTGAGGCCGTCAGCATTATCTTCAGCTAGAGTCTCCCAGTTATCCAAACTAATATTACACTTGTATAGTGACTAGGCAATCTTTGTAACGAAGTTTGGGCTTGTGCTGCGGTCCCATTTCCAATTCTCGATACATTAATTGTTTTGGCATTCTGTCATCTGCCATACGCAATCTGTATTTGTATATCACTGCTTCCACAGAGAGTGAATAGGCCTTTTGTAGAACAACAGTATCAGAGGTGTGAGAGATCCAGTGGATTTCAAGCACATGCCCTTGATGAAAACGTGCCAGTATCTTCAGATGTCTGTGATAGACTACCCATGTCTCACATGAATATAACGCAGGCATTTATTTACTTTATTTACTTTTTATGCCCTTCTGACTCCAGACACGGAACTTAAGTGCTGCAAATGCTTCGCAGGACTTCTTAATCCGTAACGATATCACATCATCAAGGGAGCAATGGTGATTGAGGGTGTTACCAAGGTATATAAATTTGTCTACCACCCCAAGTCGACTACCATCAACATAATTTGATGGCTCTATATACTGAATTCCTCGGGCAGGTTGATACATCACCACTGTCTTACATAGCCCTGACAGTCGATCCATGAACTCCTGTGCGTACTGAATTGTGTGTGCGACCAGGTCACACTCATCGGCATAGAGAAGGTTGCGCACTAAACTAAAAAGACTTTTGTCCTTGCTGCAAAACTACGTATTTTGAAATACCTGTACCTTATCATAATACCATCATGGAAGTCCCCGCGCTCATCAAGCAGTACAATTGCAAAGTAGATAGGAAACAGTGTAGCAGCCAGAAGATCTCCCTGACTGACTCCATTTTCAACCTTGATGGGCCCCGTAAGTACACCGCCAAAACTGATTTCACAATCTTGAGAAATATATATATATATATATATATATATATATATATATATATATATATATATATATATATATATATATAAGCAAAATTGCGTAGCATTATAATTGTCCATCCCACAAATTGTTTAACATAAAAAAACACTAAACTATTTGAGTTTCTTTTTTCTTGGTTTTCAGGTAAGTCTTGTAGCCATCTTGTCACCATTTTTCGTAAGAATCACTGAAAAACCTTTTGATTTATTCAGGAAGAAAAAGAGCCGGTTATAATCGTTTTGTGTCAGCATCACTGTCTTCCCAAATGAGCAGTGGTGCGAAGAAAATGATCATTCAGGCCTTCCGTAATGGCATCAACATTCATACTCTAGCTTCCATCTTCAATGTCCATTTAAAAAACATTTGGATGACTGTGAATAAGTTTAAAAATGGGGAATATCAGAGAGGATAAGTTGCTCAGGAGTACACAAGACGAGGTATCATCATTTCATGTTATTTCTAAAGAAATCAATTATAAAAGATCTAACTCAACCCATGAGCCGTTTGGCAAGTGAGAGCGGAGGTTCAGCTATGACAGAAGAAAAGAAAAGAGACTTGAAAAAGAAATCGTACGTGTAGCTTGTGAAGCAGCTTGTCACTCCAGGATAGAAAATTAGAAGGTTATAGCGGGAGAAGTTCATCTTGAATAAATGAGAAAATGATCCTGGAATAATTTAGACAAGTTTTGTCTACGTATTTCCAATAGTATCTTCACGGACAATCTTTTTAGTATTAGTTATTAAAGGAAGAGAGAAAATTACCATGTTGATACATATTCATTTATTCCAGGTATTTTCAACATTTGCACAATGTCATTATTAAGGTGTTACTTTTTCTAAGGCAAAATTGTTGTGTTCATCTGAATACGAAAAATACATTACAGATATAATAATAATATTTCTAAGTTTTAATTCATATTTTAAAGAAGACAAATTATTATACTCTGATTCGAATCGAGTTACCTGGAAATCGGGAGTTTAATCGCTGGATCGGATCGTGCAAATAATCATTGATTCCGGTACAGTGGAAGAGACAAGTGACATAATAAAGACAAATTGACTAGATAGAATTAACCGAAACGAATTATCTCCCCTAAGCATAGATAGCGAAGCGAGAAAAATCTATTCCTGCGTATTGAATAAAGTTTTCCAGAAGGTTACAAACTACGACAGACGGAAAGTATAATGACCGAAATGTTTTGACAATAAAACGGACACTAGTTCGAACAAATCAGTGTATGACCAGAACATTTGTAGTTCTACGGGCTAAATCAATAATTATTTGGAAGTGAAATTCAATCTCACTTTAACAGACCAAAAATTACATCGTCCTTGCTCAGTATCTGTCAAATTCGACTGAACCTAATTAGATTCTTTTGAAGTTCAAAGAAGCTTGATGAGAAATGGCTTTCATGGGAGGGTAGCTGCCAAGAAATCATTTATGTCGTAAGAAAATAAGAAAAATTAAATTACGAACGTTTAAAAAGATCGCGGTGTGAAAAGAGTTGTTTTGCAGAATGAAAATGTGAGGTTTAATGATTTTATCTAAAATTATGTAGTACAATAGTGAATATGATAAACATTCTCTTTCAAGAATATATATTTGTCTTTGAAGTGTTTTTTTACAATTGACGGTATCAGATTACAAACAAGTTCTTATTGAACACGCCGTTCCTAATTGGAAACATTTTTACTTTTCAGCATGTAATGACACAAACACACACTGCTAATTCAGTGAAATATTTTATATAAAAAGCAGTCATGGATGAATAAGCCTTCAGTGTTTGAACCTAAATATTGTAGAAACTTTCTAGGACTACTTGGGCTGAGAGAGAAAGAGAAGAGTACTGAGAAGTTTTAAAAGAAGTTTTATCGAGAGTACGGAAGAAAAATTCACGACAGTTTTTTAAAAGATTTCAAATGGCTTTCATATTAAATACTGACTCGTCTACAGAATTACAAAAATATTTGTATTTTGTATTATACGCATCTGATAAAAGTAGTTTTACTTTCTATTTTTTTAATGGTCTAAAGCATTTTCACAGTTTATATATATATATATATATATATATATATATATATATATATATATATTGCTTTAAAACGGATATTTTAAAAGTATGTATAAAAAGTATAAAAGAAAGGGACAGAAGAGGAAGGATAAGAAAATAAAATTATTCCCATCTGTGCCTAACCTTTTTGCATGAACTTTTTCACTGTAATCAGTAAAGCGCATTCAGATTACCATCTAAGAATTCTTATCTTATCTGTATCAAGTCAAGAATCCTTCCCTCTGTAAGCAGAAGGAACGTCTGCTGGTTTTAAACGTAATATATATGTAACTTATATGGCCGATTCCCTGATATTAATTTTCCCCCTCTTGTTTTTTTTTCTTCTTTAAGTCGTTATACATATAATTTTGTCCTTGATTTGTACTGAAGAGGGAGGATTGATAACTTTTTAGCCCCCTCTTTTATCATATTTTGTCATATGTTTTCGATCCGCCACATTTTCGAAGAGTATTTTTTCTTATCCTTGCTCTTCTGTCATTTCGTTTTATATTTTATTCTGTATATATATATATATATATATATATATATATATATATATATATATATATATATATATATATATATATATATATATATATATATATATATTAGTATTATATTTTTTATGTATATATTTATATACATATTATATTTTAAAATTTCCGTTTTAAAGCATTAATAAAATTTTGTACCCCAAAGTTAGACACACAAACACACACATATGCTTTCTTCCAATTCCTAAAAAAAAACAATCAACCAAACAACAGCGTTTAGCAGCACTAGACGCCATCAACTTATTCACCAAAGTATCAATGACAGAACAATAAAAAAAAAATCAATGATAAACATCCATAACTTCCACCTCCAAAAGTAATCCAATGACTTACACCTAAGACTAAGCGGCTTTATACACTTTCTCTTTTATATATACATTTATATACACAAAAACTAATGGTGTCAACATTGGTTTACTTATCACTATGACACTATCAGATTTTTAAATGCCAAACCTAGTAAACGAAATCCTTAAAGAACACTCTAAATCAACAATCTACACCCGCTAGGATAACGTCATATTACCTGACAGTAAGAACGAAATAAAAACAACCCTGCGAACAACCTTCGAAAACAACTCAATACTTATAATAATAAGTAAATAAATGAACTAAACATAAGAACTAATTGATTCGTATAATGAGAATTTAAAAACCTGCGTCTGCCCATGCCAACTTAACTACAATAGTGAATGCCCACACATGCAAAATGGCCATCATAAACAATTTAAAAAATAGAGTATTTTTTAATATCCTTTAGTCAATAAATGTATATTAAATTAATTTTTTTTAATATACATAACGACAAAACAAATTAAACTAGTAGGAATTCACTTGTCACTTGGAGAATGTTTTACTAATAATAAGAATTCAAACAACACATACATTGGTTATACAATCACCAAATTATCGCACCGATTAACGTGCCGTTTATGTGATAATAGTTCAATTAAATCGTATATTACAAAATTTAACCAATTACGCAAAATACTATTTCACAAAAACTCTAAAAATGACTACATATACTAGAGATATTATTAATAAAAACAAATAATACAACATCAATAAAAATTTATCAAATTCAGAAACATATTTCCTAAATAATAACTTAAAAAACGAAGCGATAACACGGACTGTCACATATTTGAAAATGTTGAAACCGATACAGCATAAAAACAAAACTCTTATAAGACATCGTACGGTTTAAATATGTACCGGAAATGGTTCGAAATATAGAAAGAATAAATTAAAAACCCTAAAAAGAGAGCTTTCGTTGTTCTTATATAAATGAAAAACTGCTGACAAAACGCACCATATATATATATATATATATATATATATATATATATATATATATATATATATATATATATATATATATATATATATATGTGTGTGTGTGTGTGTGTGTGTAAAAATATATAGAAAATAGGAAAGAACTCGTTAGGTAAATAATCCAAAGTTCTTTAGTATTTTTGTTATTATTTTAAAAAAATAGTCCTCGATATAAAAGTAGAGCATAAATATAATTATTTATTTAAAAATATGATTCCAACGCTACATAAGAGTTCTCATGTTTCAAAACAAGAGCCGAAAACTTCAATATAATTATTTGAATTAAATTGAATTAAAGTACCAAGCCCTGTTCCATATTCAAGCGAAATTTTTTGGGAATCCAAAAAAAAACATTTCGCTTGAAGATGGACCAGAGCTTGGTACTTTAATTCAATTTAATTCAAATAATTATATTGAAGTTTTCGGCTCTTGTTTTGAAACATGAGAACTCTTATGTAGCAATGGAATCATATTTTTAAATAAATAATTATATATATATATATATATATATATATATATATATATATGACAGTAGCTATACGCAATATAATGAAGATAGTTAAAATAGAATATGAAAGATAGAGAAATAGAAAGATAGATAAATCTCTCAATAATATCAGATTTTATAGATACAGATATAGGGCACCTCGAGGAGATGTAATATTTAGCAGGTTTGTCTCGCTAGATCAATTACGACTGAGTAGTGAGTTCGATCCTCACTGGGTGTCCCTACTTTCGGCCTTGTGCCACATGTATGCTACGCTTGGAAAATCAATATAGATATAGAATTAGTATTTTCAATGTTTGAAGCTCACTTCCCTAGACGAGACAGCCGCTTTCCTTTAATATATAGCATTTCAACATCCATTGAAATATATTGATAACTAGAAATACACTGATATACATAGATGGTCTAGTAATAATGATAGAATAAACAGCTTGACAGGTTTCTTAGAGAAACAGGGAAAAGGCAAAATATACAAGCACAAAGCTTTCGTATGATAAAGCATTTGAAACCTTTCTCTTCTGCCGACATTTACTTACATTTACATCCAGTGAAATATCAAATCGGAAATCAGTAAAACTGACAGCCACATTTGTATAACTGACAGTTACTCTCGCAATATTCGCTACAAGTGAACAAATATTATTGTTGCATGTGTCTACAGGAATCCATTTGTCATCTCGTAACTTATCGAAGGTGTAACAACTGGTCACCCTCCGATATTTACGTTGGGACTTTCTAGCTTGTGTCAAAATGAAAGTTAGTATAGAGTGAGCCAAAGAGTTCGTTCGGTTTATTAAATAAAAAAAAAAATAAAAATTAAGGAAGAATTTTAATGTTATTTTCAAGAATAACGCCACTGAAAAATGTATTTCCTTGATCTCTACTATCTACGACCATTTTTCAGGCAACTTCTTTTCCATTACGTTTTATTTTTCTCAGCAAAGAATTAGCCTTGATGCCTTTTCAAAGAATTGAATTCTTTTTCAACAACAGAATTCTGTGAAAAGTATTGCACCTTCCGCAATGGATATAAATGGTAAGCGGAAGTTGTAATACTTGATAAATTCAACCGTTGAGTTAAACCTTCCAACTCAAACCGTAACATTTTGATAGATTTATAATATGGGATATTACGCCCTTTTTCCTAATTTCAGATGCTTTCAATTTGTCTAATTGGTAGCAGTATTGCCTTGAATTACTTTTTTTTCTTTGGAAAAAGCTCGTAATATAGAACTACCATATACACATACTCATTTTCTTTTAATGAAAACTGGCCTTCACTACTGTTAGTGGAGCTTTTCATTTTGTTTGTCAAAAAACCTTTACAGTCCGTGTTATTATAAAGTATCCACATTTTATCGCCAGTCAAAATTTGTTTTAAAAACGGAAGCATTTTCACTGCGTTTGGCATTCGGAAATATAATCCTGTAGGGATTTTTTCACGTTAGGTTATGTGGAAATAACTAAAATAATCAAGCTAATGATTTTCGACGATTAGTTGGTATGTTGTCCCCACTTGGTGCCATACAATATTGATTATTCTCAAGTAGTGACTCGATTACATCTCCATCAAATTCAACTCATTTATCCCAACGTGGATTACCACTCAGTGTATGATCTTTGCAAACCACATTTGATATGTTCGGTCATTCGCAGTATCTTCTTCATAAACTGCACAGATCTGAGTTGAGCTGTACTGATTATAGAAATCATGGAGAAACATTATATGTTTGGTAATGCAAGCTTATTCAATGACAATTTAAACAAATATAGGCTTCGTTAGCTAAATAGCTTCAAGAATGGCGTATCGCAAATACGTATTTTCACTCACTTGTTGGTTCAAATGTAACCAACAAGTGCCAAATATGTCAAAATACGTATAAAAAAGTATTCTCTGTCAATCTGTCTTTACTAGATATCTCATATTTATTTATGATTGTCTATATATTTATAGGTATAAGTATATTTTATAGAAGTCAGCTTTTATTATTTTTCCAGTTTGTGTATATGTTGTCACATATCCAGGAAAATGTAATAAAATATTTAAAAGATTGTATGTTGATATCCATAAAACATATTCTTGGTTTGGCTGAAAACTTTCAATGCCTAGTTGTACATATATTAAACAAAGTGGTTCAGAGGTTAAAATTATTATACGGATTTCTAAATATCTTTCTTTTAAATTTTCAATATCCTCAAAAGAAATTATTTTTATGTTACATCTGGATATGTAGTCGGTGTCTCATTAGAGAAAAAACTTGTATACTCCCGGATTCGCATCGGACGACAGACATGACATTTCATCCTCATTAGCATCAGTAAGTCTATTTGTTCAGCATATATCACATATTTTCTTTCTCCAATGTAGCTCGGTCTCAATGTCTTTAGTTTTGATTTTCAATGCAACCACTTTCATTGATGCACCTATTTGATTTTGCGAAATGACATGATCCTTATTACAAAAGGTAATGTCTACACTGAAAAAATCTCTCTCTCTCTCTCTCTCTCTCTATATATATATATATATATATATATATATATATATATATATATATATATATATTACCATAATCAACAAATAGGAAACGTTTATCAATCTAACATATTTTGCTTTTATTAAAGCTTCATCAAAGAATGAAGAAAAAGAAATTGTTGTATTTTTACTTTTGCATTCTTTAATTTTCATTCATTAATCAGGTTTCACGTGCATTCGACTTGTTAAACAAACGTTAGTATAATTTAAAATGGATGAGAATTTGGCATTAAAATGACATTTTAGAATATGACAAAAGTTCCGATCGCATACAAGTGCTTTGAATGTGTTGTCTAGCTCAGTACCTTATATATTCGTATATTATTTTCTTTAAATTTGGGTAGGCTTAGCCAATTTATTTTAGTGGGCATTTTTTACATTCTATTTGATAGACTGCTGTTTTGATGTAAAGTTATCTCTTCTTTCATATTGATTAATTTTTTAAGAATTAAATAGTTAGAGAAACTGGACTCTTTGCCATGATTGTCAACCAGTCGAAGAGAGGCATGAAATAGAATCTTGAGGATGGCTGTTTCGGCTCATCGGAGCACACTAGTCCTTTGTATATGATTCTTACGAAAAATGTGGATGGTTTTGACCATGCCTTCACTTTATAATCAAATCATATGTACGGGTAGAGGTAATGTTCAGTTCTAAGAACATATATGTCAATATCCACGTAAACATATAAGAATATATATATATATATATATATATATATATATATATATATATATATATATATATTTTTTTTTTTGAACAATAAAAAAGTAATAAAAAATTAAAAAAATAATAAAAAATTAAAATCTTTTGACACACTGGGTTGTAGATTAATATTCTTTCGTCTTTTTTTTATTATTATTTCATTTAGATTCCTCGACTAGTTTCGACCAAAATGGCCATCATCGGGAGGGGAAATATTTCTGCTTGCTGGTAGCAGTAAACTACAGAAATTAATCTTTTGCTGGAGAAAATGAACTTTTGTCTGTAGTTTTCATTTGTTTTTTTTAATTTTTTTTTCATTTTAACATGAATCTTTTAATAATCCTTGTGTTGGTAAGATAAGAGCTGGATAGATACATGCTGCTCTGAATTCTCCGGTCTGTTTGACAGTTTTATTGGACCTGGTGAGGGGATGTGTCTCTGTTTAGTGTTTGTGTGTGTGTTATTTGGTTCTTAGGGAGTGAGTGAGTATGATATGTGTAAGCGTGTGTATTGCTGTGGGTGTGTGTTATCATTTGGCTCATTAGGGAGTGAGTGAGTATGATGTGTGTAAGTGTGTATATTCGTGTGGGTGAGTGTATAAGTATATATATATAGGCAAGAACTGAGAGGTATTTAATTACCCTTAAATGCAAGGTGATCAGATTATGCGAATATTTAATTAGGCAGGTAAATTGCTTCAATTACACTTTACTTCAATTATATCACATTTAGTTTCGATAACATATATAAAGAAATTCAATTAAGCGAAGAGGTGTCTACAGATTCAGCTGCAAGTATTGAGAAAAACAAAGATTTTACGTTAATACTATGATTCAAATTGATTATATTTGAAAAAATCTTCTAAAATTCAAATTATTTTGATGCATTTGTTACTTGATTGCCAAAATGTGTGACTAGCTCTACCCCAGAAAGAACATTCAGCAAACCTCACCTATTTAATCCGATACTATTTAAGCCTTAAATCTGATACTATATAACATATTATACGGATGTTTCTTAATCGTCATCATCTTCATGATCCAACTTGAAGGCTCACCTTGATCACGGATTCATTGATTCCATCGAAGGAACCATCTACTCTGGTCAATCTAGGAAGCTTTTTCCCTAGCAATGCAGTGTCATCACCGCACTAGTTACACATATAGCTATGGAGTCCAGTGCTAGATGACCGATGACACTACAAGAAAGTTAATCTTTGACAAGTCTTATTTTTAATTCTGCTGCATGTCTAGCCATGCTCCTCATTACTCTGGTGGAAGCATCGGTTTAGTCGACGATGATTCGACCATGCAGCAGGTAATAATGGGTTACATGGTAAGAGTAACACTCATAGACTGACCAGACATTACTATTAATTACTAAGAAATAAATTAATAGTAAATTGACAAGATTAAAGAAATTGCAGGGGTCATTTACATTTCTATATTTTTATGAATAATTATATAAAACAAGCCTTACGCAAATGTTTCGTCACAAACTTTTCATAGAATAACAGTCATTGTAGACATTTGAACGCGCAGATTTTGATCCGTACACTGCTAAATTCAAGATACTTATCAAATATAAAATGATTAAATCACTGATATGGTTGTAACGATTAAACGATGAGCAGAAGCCGAGCAGCAAATCATTCAGTACGTTGCCATACCTGATATTTTAGCACGTTGTCTTACTCTTACTCTTGTCAAACATTCTTAGGCCACAGAAGAAAGTATTGAATAAGGGAAGACGATTAAAAAAAAAATATGTTATTGAAAAGAAAAAATCCGGAATGATTATCATTATTTGAGAAATCTACAGAGGAAAGATATTCGTGTGGAGCAAAAAAATAGCATTAGGAAAGAGAATAAAGAAAATATTAGTAGTAAAAAAAGATGAGAAGAATGAAAAAAATGTAAAAGAGTGAATATTTAAAAGAGAAAGAAGAGTGCTGTTAACAGCAGAAGAAAGTAAACAAAGAAAATGTAGAAAAGAAAAACACAGAGAAAATTGTAAAAATGAATAAACTGAAATAGAATAAAAATAATGCACTTTGGTAGGAATTATAGAATGTTAAAGAAATGGTGAAAAAGCTACGATTATCGATAGGAATTATAGTGCGACAAAACATAAAAGGCCAAGGCGTAAGAAAAACGAATAATTGTAGCCTTTTAGATAATAATTTTGTACTGAGAAATCGATATGAATGAAGCATATAAAAGTATTGTTACCCATAAGCGACACCAGACTACAGTTTGCCGATGGACAACGGAAGCAGACGACGTTTATTCGTTTTGGTCGGTAGTCTTCGATAACCTTCGGCAATCAATCATGTTTCCTTCAGAGTTGTGCGACAACATTTATTTTTTAAATTAAATCACGATTCAATTAAAAAAATGATCTTTCAGACTATATATATATATATATATATATATATATATATATATATATATATATATATATATATATATATATATATATATATTAGTTAAACTTGTATAAAGGAAAAACTGCTGCTCAAATACACTATATATTATTCGACTTGAAAACGTATCTATGAAATTTGGAGTTATTATTACAGATAAAGGTCTATTTAGTTAATTTTAAAAAATAGCCCGAAAAATGGAACCGTCGAGCAGAGTTCAAATATTGTTGCCTTAATACCCGTGGGAAAGGTATGAATCCATTTCTTCTTTCCAGCCAGTTATAAGTTAATAGAGTAGATTCGTTGCCTTCCAACGCGAAAGAATTCGATATAAGTGAAGGATACCTCTGAATTCCAACCGATGGAGAAGGCAACGAAAAACCACTCCTTTATTTTTCCTCAGAGGTCACATTGGCAAGATCAAAATGAGACAATATGGACGTCAAGTTGATCAAGAAATCACCAATCAGTGGTTAGTGCCTTACAATACATATTTGTCGCGACAATTCATATCAATGTTGAAATCTGTTCATCGATTCATTCAATCAAGTATAGCATCAAATACACATCAAAGGGGTCAGATCAAGCTGTTTTTATACAAACTCCTCACTGAAAACTTTTCCCCCTTTGATTCAAATTATATATATACTCACATACACAAGAAGTATGAGTTAATGAATGAGTATGATAGATCATATAGATATTTTGTGCTTTGCAAATACAAAGAACAAATTCTGTCAGCTTAATTCATCACAGCTTTTGAAAATCTTCATAATAAATTCCATCAAGATTTTTTTTTAATGGGAATTTTTTGATTTTTATCCTCCCTTGGAAGCAATAAAGAAGCCACTGTTCGCATAAAATTAGAGAAAGTCAGACACATACTCGAAAAACAAAAGCGGCTAAATATGTAAATCCTCTACCTGCATTGCCACTTAATTTCATAAACTGAATAACTAAAAATTTGGAATCTTAACAATAATAATTAGGATTCCAAATTCTAACAGTCTAAATTTATATTTGGACTCAGAGAAAAGTGTACTTAGATCAGAATTTACTTCTAATAAATGAAAATGAACTTGAATATATTTAGGTCAGTTTCAGAATTTGCAAAATTGATTTTAGTTAAAAAAAAATATTGTTAGATATCGACGTAAAAACTAAATTCTTAGTAAGTAAAAAAAATCTGTGCATATTAATAGTTGTTTTGGTTGGCAAACACATTCAGCGAAAATGTTATGAAGAAACTTCGCGGTAAAATATTTAAATAAGAGTTACTCCTCACAGATAAAGAAGAAACTTGAAGAAATGTGGTTATGCAGAAGGATGCTGAGAATATCATGGACCGAACACGTGAGCAACGACAAAGTTTTAGAGAAAAAGAAAACAGAAACACATACTTAACATTATGAAGAGACAGTTGAAATTTGCAGGGCACTTAATGATGAAAGAAGGCTTGAAAAATTTTATACACAGAGAACGGATTAAAGGCATGAGATACCAAAGAAAACGCATAACGCCCCTAGCGAGCTTCGATAAATGGATGCTGGAACAAGGTTTAGGAAAGATGACAAAAAGACAATTTAATAATTGATACAAAAGACAGGAAAGAACCATGATCACCAACGTCCTAAAGGGACACAGCACATAAAAGAAAATGAAAACATTAGTCTATCTGTTTATCTATTGATAGGTAGGTATATATTGATAGGTACGTATATATTGATAGGTAGGTAGATATTAATAGGTAGGTAGATATTGATAGGTAGGTAGATATTATAAGGGTATACAAGTTAATGTTTTCAAAATTTAAACAGATGATAGTAACTTTTTACGGATATACTTATACAGAGTTCGGTAGGAACACCTCCCACATATACCTTCCAGAAATACCTCCCACCGATACCTTCCAGAAATACATCCCATATAAGGCATTAGTGGCAATGGCGTGTTCATCTAGCTAATCTCTTATCATTCATGTATTTCTGATACACCCTGTGTTATAAATATATCATAACAATTTCAGCTTACAAGAACTGCTTCTAAATAAATGCAGAATAATAATAATAAAAAAGAAACTGTTTTATTATTATTATGCATCTTATTATGCATCAAATTATTATTATGCATCTTATTATGCATCAGATTGTAGAGTTCTTCGTACTTTATTACAACGTTTCGGCCGTTGTACGCTCCGGTCTTCTTCAGGTGATTAGAATGTCGAACTTAAACCCCTTATTTTGCTCACTGGGGTAGACTGTTCTAGTTCCATGTGTCATGTTTAATGAATGTCAGTTATCAGTTATCTCCTGTTAATTTCCCTCTGAAAATTCTCCACTGCCTTAACCGGGTATTGAACTCACACTCTTTGGGTCCTGTCAATGGATCTAACCAAAGCCTTTATCCACTGTGCCATGTATCCTTGACACATGGCGACAAAGATGAGGACAATAGTCCGAATAATTTAAATAATGTACATAATAATCTCATCTCAAAAATATAGACAGATACAGCGAACAATCAATGAAGAAGCTGAAAATATTGGCAAGAATAAGAAAAAATAATTATAATAATTTAACAAAAAGAGATTTGAGAAAAATTAAAAATGTAATAAGAAGAAATGTGGACTGATCAACAAGATATCTGAAGATGGTAGTACGAATGTAAACTGAGACGAGAAATAGATGCAAATTGGGAAAAGAGTACGTGGGAACTGATCTGTCAACAGTAATTTTTAGTGATCAATTTAGATGGATCCAATAGCTGGACAGGAGATTAGGCCCTTTATGTAAATGATCAACCAATAGAACTTCAAAGACAACTGTGGGGAATTAGAACTATGTTTTGTGTTAGTAAGATTATAATTCCCTTCAAAATATGAAGAAAAGGTAAATGCAAAAATTACGCAAATCATATCGAAAATATATTTTTGGATGATACATGTCATAACCAATAAAGTATATATTCATAGAAGTCAATTCTCTTATAATCTGCAAAACTGACTATTGCCCACCTTGCCAAAATAAAATTAACTGAATATATATATATATATATATATATATATATATATATATATATATATATATATACATATATTTATATATATTTGGAATTTGGTTTTATGTCTATTTCAATTTCATATTGAAAGTGGATCTGATAAATTGTTTCATATTCGGCTTCAAAACAAATTCCCATTTGATTTCGACAAAATGAAAAAAATCTGTCTTAAATTGATCGTTTCATTATACTTTTTGGGTGCCTTTTACATCTATATTCACAGTAAGGATGAATGTGATTCTTAAATATATGAATTTAGCATAAATACACATCTGCAGATGCATATACTGACAAACATCTGTGAATGCAACAGATATAATTATAGATTTATATATAATTTAGTCAATATAAAACATCGACATCATTGATCCATAATCTCGACAGGAGCATTGGCGATTCTTCTATTTCCATTGTCTTTTCATTTCACAGAAATTTAGGCGTCTCGTACCTACAATGGCGTCGATAGTAGTTGCAGCAATAACATTTTGAAGTAGTTATAGAGAGTGCGCTGTTGTCTTTGTTTTCAGCAAGCTAGTGACGCTACAACAAAATCACTACATATTTATTTTTTCTTTCTTTTATAATTTAAATTACATTTTATTTTTATTTCCTATTTTCCCGATTTCCGTTTTCAATATTTTTTCTAATCCAACAGTTTTCCCCTTTTTCATCTTCATTTAACATTTTTTACCTTACCCTATTTTTATCATTCATTTAATCTTTAATTCAAAGCCCTTACACATGTTCCTGATCAGATATCATTTTTCTTTTAGCTATATTAACAACAGGGACAACTCAGTAATATGTCAACTATCAACCTTATTCTTGTCGTTTTATTGATTAAATAGCCTTTGACTAGCGTTCTTTTGCGTTCGTATTGATTCACGTTGCAGTGAAAGTTTTGATTTAGAGAAGCTTATCTCATAGCAGTGAAATGATGTTTCTTGCAACAAATGATTGTTACACGCTATGTATGCATTGCTTCGTGTAGCAAGCTGGGTTACATTATTAATAATTTCTCTCCTTACTGACCACTACTCAAATAAGCATTTGTTAGTACGCATTTAACTGCTTATGTAGGTGAAACTATATAACAAGTATTCATCTACTACCTTACAAGTCTTAATAGAGATTATTTACGAAAGAGTTTTTCGGCTTTTAGCGTTGTTTAAATTCACTGGAGCGGCTTCAACATTTCCAATCAGCAAAATAGGAGCAACATCATATACCTGAAATCCCTTTAGTTGATAGATTTTCTTTATCTAATCAGATATGACATTCCTCTAAAAAGGTTTGTCTGCGATGTCGTTATGATATATATATATATATATATATATATATATATATATATATATATATATATATATATAGTAATCCTTTCACCCAAAGCAAGGCGGTAATGACTTTCACTCTCTGACTTTCACTCGCTGTAAATCACCGCGTACATTAGTACGCGGTGACTTAAAGAGGGTGACAGTTAGAGAAAAGACTGGATATAGAGGGGATCGAGGAAAGGATAAAAGATGAAGGGAGTTTAAGACAAGAGAATATGACGAAGAAGTGCGAGAGAAGAAACTGTTGGAGTAGGAATGGCGGTTGCAATTAACTATTTCAACAGTAAAAGAGTGGGAACTAGATACAAATCTAGTAGCACGCTTAAATTCATATTGTTGGGGCACCAGGGAAAAAAGCTCCTCAGAGCAGTTGCCATGAAAATATTTGTAGAAAACACACAGGAAACCACATCACGTCTGTAAGAAAGTGAACGAAGTCGAGATGCCAATTCAGGACCGATTACATTGTAGATCCTTTTTTGGATTGTGACAAGAACCTCGAAAAGAATAGCAGGAGCACCAGACCAGATATGGCAACAATGCTCGACCGAATGTTACATTTATAAATCCGCAAGATAGACTATGACGAGAAAAACCTTCTGGCACGACATAATGAATCAACTTTCCTTGCATAGATGCAGCTATATTAATTCAATGTAGTTGTCCCACTTCAAGTCAGTTGAAAACGTGAGGCCAAGAAGGCGCAGTAAGTTACTTTTCAGGAGTCGATCATCAGCTATGCTAATGGCGGTCAGTGAAGTTTCTTTGTGGTGATTAAATGAGAGCAGTTTAGTTTGGGAGGCATTAAAATTTACATGCCATTTTCTGCTTCATTTAATCACTGATTGGAGGTACTTTTCAAGAGCAGAGGCCAGGTTAACTTTGTCAGTTCTGACGGATTTGCTAGTTAGACAAGAGTAAATGGTAGTATCATTTGCATAAATGCCTACTTAGGAACTGATGACATCAGAATCAGTGTAAAACCCAGGAAGGATCTGGAAGAGGCCCGTTCAGAACGACCTTCATTTCACGATTTAATAGGAATGATTGGATTAAATCAAACACTAGTCTTGTAATACAATAGCCCTGTAGCTTGCGTAGAAGACCCTAAAGTCTGCGTATAAGACCCTGTCAAGCTCGAACTTGAGCTTCGCCGTTATTATCAAAAGCTTGATATACGTATTCACTGATGGCCGCAAGTACATCAGCAAGCAGGCAAAACGGAATTCATATTGTTTGTTAAAGAGTAGGTCGTGAGAGGTAAGATGCTTAACCACTTCAGCATTGGTTAAAGCCGGGAATATTTTCTCGAAAAGCGATAGTTAGAGTGGTCAGAAAGTTCTCAAGAGATCTTAAAAACAGGGACGACAGAGGAGTACTTCCAACAAGCTGGAAAGCAGCAAGCAGGAAAGCAATAGTTGCAGAGTTTGGAGAGAAATGACGGCTGGGATCCTGTCACCTCCGCTTGCCTTATGGGAGTCAAATTTGAAAATGAAGCCCGAGACCAGTGATGGGATTATGCGCATATCTCACTTAGAACATCAGTTCCTGGGAGGGGGGGGCGGGGGATCAGGTGTGGGTACTCCAAACGAGTCGCGTGTTGAGTTTGAAGAGAATTTATGAGCAAAGCATTCAGCCTCATCTGCAGTAGATGTCAAGACTTCGAATTGATTGAATAGAGGAGGAATTGAGGATTTGCTGTTGTTCAGCACACTTTTACAGAGCGAGATGTTATACGTTGTTTCATTTGATTAACAAACGGCAACTTGCACTCGTTACAAGCAGAGACAAAGAGATGTCTGTTGCAATCAGACGTGTCGCTTTAGTATAGCCGGAAGAAGTAATTCCTGAAGGCTATAGCAGCCGAGCATGCAGATGAGAACCAAGGAGATGAACGCTGTTTAAATTGATTTTTCCTTGCTGGAATGAAAGCATCGATACTAGCTTTCGCCCAGAAGGAGACCTTAGATGCTCATTTTTAAACAGGATGATTAAAACTTCATTTCAAGGGACGTCATGAAGGAAATAACAGAACGAGTCCCAATTTGGTCGTTGATAATTTTCTTGGTAGGAGGTTCTTGGCTTGCGGGGTAGCAGAAGGAGAGGTTTACCGACACTACCACATGGTCATAATTGCCAAGAGTTGCGTAGTACAAAAGTCAAGGATAGAGGTACAAAAGAGATCGAGAAGAGAAGCGTGTCTGTCAGGGTTATTAGAGAAATATCATCGAGGTCAGCCTCCTGGTATATCACTGAGCACGAATATATTTGTAAATGTATGTAGAGAGATTACCTTGTCTATATTATCGGAAATACTATTTAGCACGCAATAGTTATGACAGAAAGCGGAGTGGTAGAGAAAGAAGAGATAGCTGACTGAATTAAGTAGAGAAAGACGGAAACACATATATAAGAATGATCAGGAAATATAAAAGAGAGTTTATGTCCACGAACATCTCCCACTGGCTAGGGGAGATGTTCGTGGACATAAACTCCTAGGTCATGCACGTGGGCATTAGAGTGCTTCCTAAACATAGGAAGATAGACAGAAATCGAGAAATCAAAGTAGGGGATTGAAGAGTTAAGATTAGTTTCGCAGAGAACTAGGATGTCCGGAGACATTTCGAAAACAAATGATGCGACACTGCAGAAGTTGGTACGGGTAACACGTATGTTGCAGAAAGAAAGTTTAAGGGGTTATATATATATATATATATATATATATATATATATATATATATATATATATATATATATATATATATGTATATATATAGTTTTAAAAGGTGCGAAATTTATGAGATAAAGTGCTCAATATCAGAGATAGAGCGTATGTAAATATAAATATAAACGTGAACATTGAAGTCAACACTCAGAGGCGACAGGCTGTCTCATACAAGACGCAATCCTCAGGCCGTCTGACGATTGCGTCTAGCATGAAACAGCCTGTCCCCTCTGAGTGTATATATATGTGTATATATATATATATATATATATATATATATATATATATATATATATATATATATATATATATATATGTATTACAGCGTGCTATTATATATATAAATATACATATATATAATAGTGTGCTATTATCTCTCTCTGTATATATATATATATATATATATATATATATATATATATATATAAAATTGTAGCCCCTGTCTTTCTGTTTCTTTGTTATCGAGTTTTATAACTCCATAGCAACATATATTCTGAAACTGCATGACCCAGGGTACTTGATAAGTATATTTAATTTTGATCAAAGTGGGTTCCTGGAGCACAAACTCCCCAGTGAAAACCTTTTCCATTGATTTAAATTAAATTAATTTAAATTGAATTTAAATTTGAACAAGGGAATGACTCGTATCCAAAATATAGAAGGAGAAATCCAGAATATTGGAGTCAAATCGTCAAGATCATTGAGTAATATTGAAATACATCATTTTTAAAGTCAATCATCATTTTCTTACAAAATAATATGTGACAGACAGGAAGATACGAGTAATATATATATATATATATATATATATATATATATATATGAAGAAATATAGTCTTAAGGTGTGCTATAACTGTTTTGAATATACGCTCTTTTAGCGCTAGAGGGCGTCGTCAGTGATGTTCTGGAGATGGATCATTGGACAGTTTCGGGTCTTTCAAACATCATACTGACCTCACCAAATCGACCCCTTCAGAGCTGATCAGACTCTGAAACGCCCTCTAAAAATGCTCGTAGACACTGACTTCTATAAATATACCCAGTTATCACACATTTGATTAGAGATTGACCAACAGCCAATCACAACGGTGCGAATTCTATTTAAGTTGTTTACGGGTAAATTTTTTTTTTCTCGTGGACAACCCTTCATCGGATACTTAGAAGGTAATTATATTTTTCGTCTTTACCCATGTCCCATCACTTTTCATTTCACCAGTTAATAATTACTATTTACAGAGATAAGACAATACGGCTATTAAAAATTAATAAATAAATTACAGCGAATTAAGCCGAGAGTGCTTATAAATATAATAATAAAACGTTTAAAATGTTTACGAATATATAAACATAGAATAAAAATAATTATTGGATAAAGTGCTCAATATCAGAGATAGAGCGTGTGTAAATATAAAAGTGAACATAGAAGTCAACACTTAGAGGTGACAGTCTGTTTCATGCTATATGCAATCGTCATATATATATATATATATATATTAGGATATTAAAACAACATGTAAAAATCGCTACACAATTGCAGTCGTGTTTTGGCTCATAACAATGCATCTCCTAAGTAAATTACTGGCGAATGCCCAATTAATTTGTTTTGTTTTTTTTTCGAAAAAAAAAATTGTATAAGGCTTCGATTCAAACTAAACGACAAAGAAAAACGTTTCGTAGAAATGGGTCATGACCCGGAGTTATTAGCCGACAGCAGCCAAACTGTTATTAGGGCCTCCCCTTTTTCATATAAGTGGACTTGACCAGAGTGTTACTTGGACTGCTGTCGTTAAATACCCAGAGTCAGTCAGAATAGAGTGAGAGTGAGCAGAGATTGTGATTGAGTTGGAGGTAGAGTAATAGTGTGAGGTAACCGCTTGTAAAAGTCACAGTTACAAGCACGTAGACTCTAAGGAAGTCCTACTTCAAGACTATATATATATATATATATATATTATTATTATTGCTACTAACCGCGTTCCTGGATTTACTAACAATATTACCCATTGTATTATTGTGTAAATACATTTAATTTTTTATATTTAATTCTTGCGTTTGTCATTTATTGGAGACCGAATTTAATCTCGGAATTCACAACACAAACATTAAATTAAAAATCGAGACAAATGATTACGTAAAGTGTATACATGTCTGATGGTCAACTTCCCAAAGGAATAAAAGCAGAGGGGTAGAGAATTTAACCTAATGCAAACTTTTTATATACTTTGTGAACTTCTTATGTTGTAACCACATTAGACGTACCAATTCGTTCATTGCTCAGTCATTAAGACTACTTTCAAAATCTACCACAATTCTAACTGTAGAAGTCATAACATAATTTACTTATTAGAATGCACACTATGCCAGAAACAATACGTGGAAAATCTGAATGGCCCTTTCACTACAGAATTAATTATTATTAGAATCGGATCAAGTCGGCCCCCACGAAAGATTATTACCTGTAGAACAACATTTTCGCATAGAATGCGGACATCTTGTTCTACAGGTAATAACATGATTTTAATAGCCATGATTTAAAACTTGATTTTAATAGCCATGCAAAATTCACTATAATTGAAAAAATAGAAATAGAAACAAAAGATAATCTTAGAAATATACTAGAGGAACATGAAGACAAATGGATTTTGCATCTCAAAACACTTTGTCCGGACAGACTAAACAACACAGATAGATTATATAATCCCACAGATCAACCTCACCTACATTTCTCAACACACTAAACGGACATGCTTGCAGAGGTGTTGAGGTTTCCAGCATACATAGACTCACACAAATATATACACATACACACATCACACACACTCTCCAAAACCTAAAAAATAACATACACTTAACACACGCATCCCCTTTCCTGCTACCAATAATGTCATAATGACTAAGGGGGTAATTCTGAGACTCATGAAACTCCCAGCCTCTATTTTAAAAACTTGAGAGAGGCCGTTTAACAAATACAAGAACTGACCAAAATTAACGATAAAAACAAAAACTACAGACAATGTTCATTTTCTTCAGAGACAGTCATTCACTCCTGTAGTTCAAGCAGGGATTTTTTTTTCTCCTGATGATGGCTATGCAACTAATTGAGGAACTTAATTTAAATTAGAAAACAAGAAATATTAATATGAAACCCAGTGTTTTTAATCTTTAAAAAATTTTACATATATATATATATATATATATATATATATATATATATATATATATATATATATATTCACGTATCATGCAACATTTGAAGACCTAATTTCGAAGCTAATTTGACTACAGTAAATGGATATATAGTTTGGTCAACGGCGTAGCCAGAGCTAGCAGTAAATAATCTAATTTTATATCTGGTGTATGATGCTACCCACTTAAAATTAGTTTCAAAATTAGGTCGCGAGTATATACGGTATATATTACTGTGTGTTACTGTATATACAGGGTGCGATGGGGAAATTGTCGCCATTCTATATTTTTAATTTCGCGCATGGTTGTTGCTTGTTTTGTCGACTGCACAATATAGTAGGGTCAGTTAGGCAGTCTGAGAGAAAAAGAACACCATGACACAATTCACTCCAGCAGAAATTTGGAAATGGCATACTTTACTGCTTGTCATTCGCGTCGGAAGTTCCAATACGAACGTTTCAGAGGATCTGGGTGTCAATCTGAGGACAGTGTAGAGAATTCGGAAAAAGTTGGATGAATCTAATGATGATCACGAAGTTACGACAGTTTGGGAAATTCACTCTGATCGTTCTGATTAGAAAAGAACGCCAGATTTTGTTGACTCAACACGGAGACCTACATCGTCCTTTGATGAAGTAGTGCTGTCCTGGGTCAAGAGGGTGGCTGATGGAAGGCCCTATGTCTGTCAACAGGACTCTGCACCATGTCACACAAGCAGGAGAACCCAGTCATGGCTGTCAGACAATTTCTACGAACACATCACCATTTACATCTGACCACCTAACTCCGCATACTGCATCCCCCTTGATTATTATGTGTGGGGCGCAAAAAACCTCCTTGTAGCAACAAAGATTAACTGAAGGCAGCATTCACAAACTTAAACAAGAAGGCCATTCAGAAGAGTTGCATGAGATTCCGAAGACGTCTGGAAGCTTTTGAGGTTTTTTTTCTTTCTAATGGGCATTCCAGGTGTTTTAATTATATGAAATGAAATCCAATTTCTTAGTAGTTTTATTTTGCTGTTTGTTTTATTTCTTAATCAGTAACCTGAATGATTTATTGGAAAACTTATTTTTATCAAATATCTTTTAACGATTATCACAGACTCTGTACAAGGGCATGTAAACTTTTGAAGCACTACTACTGTAAAGGTATTTCTGAATCTGTCATTAAAAGAAAAAAATTCTTTTGAAAGTAATAATTAATGAAAAACATTTAGTTCTGGGAAAATATCTGTGAGAGAATCCCACGAGAATTAAAAAAAAAACAATTTGTCTATCCTCAAATATCCATCAAAATAACCATTTATCTAAGTTATGCAATGTCGTACATAATTTATAATCTATTTTCTATTTATTCAGTTAAATATTAGGTTGGTGCAAAAATAATGACGTAATAATGTCTTTTTTGTCGTTAAAAAATACGTCAAAAAACGACATTATTACATCATTATTTTTGCACCAACCTAATAGTATCTGTTAATTTAATTTCAGGCTTTCTTTTATCACTTTTTCATTGCGCACGCGCGCACACACACGCGCACGCACGCAAGCGCAGGTACACTCTTAAGTCCTTACTTTTTGAATGAAAAATAAATTTATTTTCAACATTGACGAGGAATAGAATTATGATAATATAGCTATAACATTGTATAGTAAAAATGTAGAACAAATTTCAATTAATATCTTTGAACTTACCATGTCACTTTCATTTTCCATTTTCACAAATTCTTTAGGTAGTTTACTTTTTGTTTCTTCTGTTCTTCCTGCCTTCAAAATGTCCTGTGAGTGTCAGATTCTTCAAGCCCTCTTTTCTCTTTATGAGTTCTACAAATTTCAACTGTTTCTTTAATTTGGATAAAATACTTTTGTTTTTCAAGCTGCGTAAAAATCGACGAATCTGTAAATCTGAATATTTTTGAAGAAACCGTTGATTCCTATTTTATTTGGTTTGTGCTTATGACTTCATTTCCAATGAAAAACTTAAAAAAAATGCTATTTTAAAAACTGTATAGAATCAGTTAACCGTATACTAACCACCACCACCGTACCAAAGTAAGAATGAAATTTGTAAGGTTTCCCTTGAATATCTTTTTTAATATTATTTATATTATATTAAGATTATAAATCTAAATTGACTGTTAGACGAACGCAGTTGTCTTAGGAAAATTCAAATTGAAACCGAAGCTGATTGTAAGATGTGTAATTTAATTCGTCGATTAACGCAAAGCTATACAAGTGATATATCGATTTTTATATACATATTTTATCGATTACATGTATACTGTGAGATTTTCTGCACTCTCTATCCGTTGGGATTGACGTACTGTCGTGTTTGTGCTGTAAATTTGAATAAATATATAAAGAGATAAAAGAAAACTTGAAATTAAATATTGCAAGCCGAAGAAGACTTTGAAACTTGCACTTAATCCTGCGTAGATTTTAAAATTGAAGGACAAATGTAAATGATCAAAAATAATAATAATAATAATAATAATAATTTTGTCTCTTATAAATACTTGAAATTGTACTTCCGTTCGTTTCGCTACTATTTTCAAGTAACCATTACAAATGAATATGCGAATTTTTACGCATCTCTCTGTGTGTATCGCTATTAATTTCAGTGCACTTGGGTAAATATGCCTTGTTGTTCCGTATATATAAAGTGCTGTTTGTTTAGAGGTAGAGATACAAATGATATGAAGGGAAATGGACCAGAAGCGCAAAACGTACAAAATAAACAGATATAGAGAATTAACATCTTTAAGGAAGCTATTGATCTCTTTATCTACATTCGTATACTGTTTAATTGCTAGATGAATAGATATTTAAACTCAATTTTACCAAACATACACTATGTAGAAAATTGTATTTAGAAAGAAAGCAAAGAAGGAACTCATAATTTCTTCCAACATTGCAAATAAAACATAAAACAGTAACACCACATATTAATTCGTTTAATCGAAATTAAATTTACGTATACAAAATATGAAACAGTTCACTAAGTACAAGTGCCACCAGGAATAATGACTATTCCTGATGGCACTTGTATGTAGGAATTTTCCTTTTTGTTGGTAGGAATTTTTCAACTTATAAAATGAGCGGGAAATTTTTTTAATTCCTGGAAGAAAGTAATTGTGCCACGGAGAAAATTATTTGCAAAATAATAAGCAATGCACATGTCAAATAAACACAGTGCCCGGTGGGTGGAGAACTGAAGAAAATAGTTTAATTGTACCTGCACTTGTATTTGGTATACACTATATATTTGCTATGTTCAAAGACTTTTGCTGTATGTTTCGATGACTAACAGGAAATACTGGCGAAATTTGGACATTCGTTTGTGCAAATTAAACTTGATATAATGTAGTGAACATAATAAATATTTTGGTAGGAGGTGAAAGAAAATTGGCATGCATGATCGGTGATTAGGCACGGCGAATTGAAGCAGCTGTGTATTTGATAAATCTTAGTTGGCTTCATAATACCTGGTTGTTAAATGCACCTGGCTGTCAGTGGGTGACTATAAAGAGCGGCAAACTTACAGTTGCAGCATATCCTCAGCTGCGGTGGCTATAGGAATAAGAGATAAGATTGAGCAGCAAATCGGCTTCAGCCTGAAGCACTTAAACTGGTCGATGAAATGAGATAAAATCTCAGCAGCACAGTAGTGTTACAACAATCACAACGCATGAGAATTTAAAAATTCATTTAATATTTTTCTTAGTACATTCATTCTATGTCGTCATAAAAAGTAATACTAAAAATATTACTTGGTAGCTGATAGAAATGCAGTCGTGAATTGTCAGTGGGTGCGCGCACACACACACGCACAATATATCATTTAATACTACATTATTCTTCCAATAAATGTTATACCCTTACCAACTTTCCGCAGTAAAGAATGAAATTGCAGATTGGAAAATGACTTCTCGTTGAAGAATGATTTTCATATTGCATAATAAATTTCACAATGCGTCGAAAAATACAGTTTATATTTCAAAATAGCTTTCGAATTGAAAAATGACTTTAGCATTTTTTGTTATTATTTCACTATTAGCTATCTCCTTTTCCTTACATCCCCCATCTTCTCAGGACTGTAGTGTATTAGACAAAATATCTGACGGTATTGAAATGACTATCTCTGACACTCTATCTCTACATTCATCTGCGAACATTTTTGTCTTTGGTGATTTTAATGTTCACCACATCAATCATTCTGATGTTACTGATGTTGTTGGAATTCGAACTTTCAGTCTTTCGTTTACTCTTTCGGTCTCTTAGTCAAATAATATTAGTTTCAGAAATAACATATTCAATTTGTCCTCGGCTCTTGTCGGTACATAGCAATACTATATTCTTCGCAATTTGAATCACGTCTCTTGATATTTGTTTTGACTCATTTAGACCTTTTTCTCTTACTAGCGTATTGATTGAGATTCATTGCCTGATTCTATTCGTCACGCTCCTTGAAGTGAAAATTTTTATCTTTATATTGAAAATTGTGCCACTGAGGTTTATTCATAGGTAAAAGACAGTATCGATGCTTTTGCGCCATCTCAGAAATACCGGGTGAAACCACAATCTTCTCCTTGGTTCACTCTTACCTGTTCAACCGATATAGCCATCAGGGATCACTTTTTCTGGTTGTACCATTGTGATAGCTCTGATCACAACTGACACCTCTGTCTGCTCTTAATTGTAAATTAATTGTGTCCCCGAGGAGCCAAGTCTTTGTTTGCTGACAGAATGAGGTACTATATAGCCTTTCACAAACTGTTGTCTCTCGTGATTAAGGGCTGCTCTGTAGTATATTAAATAAGAGCAAGTGATCAACTTCTTCATGTTTACTCAATTTGAAATGTTATCATTTTCCATTGAAAAAAACAGAATGTTTTGCTCGTAAATTCTTTATATGAAGTTTAATATTCGTGTGTATTACATCTGCTGGTTTGTGCATTCGAGAATTTCCCCTATCAAAGATGACGCAGTTTCATACCCTAGGAGGGCACATTTTCTTTAAAATTCTCGAATACACGGACCAGTAGATAAAATTCACATAGTTAAGCACATCTACTCAAATACATGTAATCAGTAAAAGATATAGCATTTAAAGTAATAAGAATGTCGGATTAAAAATTCAAATCTATTAACTCTTTAAAAATTACCTTATGTCAGTTAACTCGTTATCGAACAGGACTCTTTTTTACTTATTTTGTGTCTAGAAATGTTGCCAATAATATAATGAATCATTTTTTGACTGCCACGGAACTGGCATGTCTACTAAGATGACAAGTTCTGAGAGAGACTTACATATACCTTGATAAATAGAACAGGTAGAATTATCTGCCGAATTGTTGTTACGTGTAACAATAACTGACTGGGCAGCAGCAACGTAAATGAATGTTCATGTGACGTTTTAGACCAGTTGTGAGTTTTACAGTATTACGACATTACGAGCATGGGTAATTATTTTCAAGAGGCTAAAGAATTCTGTCATGAGAATGCATGCAGGAGATTAACACTGCATTTGAAAGATAGACTACAGAAATTACTCGGGAATCGAACATTGTAATTTGATGTAGTTATTAAGACCACATCATTTCCTTTTTTCGTTTCAGTTGTACAATTATTCAGTTTGACATTTATTCCAAGCAATGTTTACCACACACTCACTCACTCACTCACTCACTCACTCACTCACTCACTTATATGAGGCAAAAGGAAAACTTTTCTTTACCAACGCGTTTCATCACTTGAGGAACTTTATCAAAGGATATTATTTATATTTTATTTACAAACATATTTTATTTATATCTGATTTTTTTTTACTCACAAACCTTTTGCATTGTTAGACTCAACCACTTCTTCTACTTTTTTATGTCCTATGTTTAGTGCCTCTCATCAAAGTTTAACCGCGCTGTTTTGTGGTATATGCGGCGTGGACTTTGAAGACGTCTACGGTTTTTAAAGCCTTTCTCTCGGAAATGCCCTCTTATTGTTCTCGTAGTGCATTCTACATCCGTAAGAACCTTAATTTAGTTCGATGATCGGCTGGTGTCTTGCCGGACAATCCGTCGAAACATCCTGCTTAACGCCCTACCAAATTGTATTGGGCCGATCACTTGAAATTCTCGTTCCGTATCTCTTAGGATGTTTTAAGAAATTTGCAACAGTATTTTTACAATGCCCAATCTTACCATAAGTAATAATTTTACGATAAAAGTCAGAGATATAGGTGGAACACGAAGCATGAAGATATATCTGAGGTTCGTTTATTATTTGTTGGTACCTTATTTAAGAAACTCATATATTCAATATCCCGCTGAAGCGCTATTAAGTGATGAAGTTCAGATAAAAAGAATTTCCAGCTCTTGACAAAGAATCTGGTGACAAATTTTGCACAAGTGCAGAATTCAGTTGGTTAAATATGAAATTATATTTTTTCATTTGTCCTTATACTTGCTTTTTTTGTGTAGGAATTTAGACGATTCCATAATATCTACAAATTGCAACAGTTATACTATTACCCAGGATGCGTAATTATTGTATTTGATAAAGGCATTGAAAGTAGAATCGGTGAACCGACTTTCCTTTTAAAAAGATATGAATCCATTTCATTTCCCTTCAGTAATGGTTTAAATAACAAGGCTTTTTAAGAAAAGTAAAACTATGCTTTTCAAACTGTGGAAAAGGCAAGGAAAACCTACCTCACTATATTTACCAAGTCATGTCAGTTCGCAGATAATAAAGAATGGGAACATGTGGAGAGACACGATCGTCTTTCTCCTGAAAGGAAATAATCTCATAAAAATCCCATCACCTGTAGCAGTGGTGAAAACCATTTTATCATATGACAGAAATGATTGTTTTAATTTAAATCGTTGGGAAAAATATTTGAAATATTGGATTATTATCGTTCATGTAGCTCCCTCACACAGACATAGGAAAATAAATGGGAAAAAATCATGATCTTTCCAAATTTAATTTTCTGTGCTTAGAAATAGGAATACGTCTGATCATTTGAGCCCTGAATTGAATTCTTCAAGTTAACCTTTAATACTGAAAAAACTGTATACGTGACATTTTCAGTTCTGACCATTTCTAAGTTTAAGCGCAGAGATTTCATATATTTGATACAAACTGAGTGTAATAACAATTTTGGTCGTTTTCGAAAAGGTTAAAGAATTTGCATCTTACTTTTTGTTTTTATTTTTCCTCTTATTTCTGTTCATCAATAACGATTGACCTTTCTATAAATCCTTTTCCAAGAATTTTACAAGATAATTAGGAAAATTTATCAGGAATATGTAAAACAGAAAATTTCCAGTTACACCGTCTTGCAAATTTCAGTTTGAGGTTTTACCGTTGATTCTATGATTTTGATTGAGTTTGTTCTTTGAAATATTGTCTCCGTCATTATTTATTTGCTGTTAAAGTCTTTCTTAACTTCTCAGAACGCTTGACCATCCAAAGTTGCTTAAAAGAATTCGCCTCGCTGTTAATCACCATCTCCTATTTGGTATTAAACTAATTATTCTAAATAGGGTCGGCAAAAAGAATAATTTCCAGGATTCGCATCATTGCCCTTTGAATTCAAGTAACTTCAGAATCATCAACAAAGTAATTTTTTCAGAGTTTCTGATGTTGGTTGTTTTAGGGTTCGGTCCCCAAACACCCTTCATACTGGTACTAAATGGGAGAAGCACTTGTTTTGTGCACCCAGAAACCTTATCAAATGAATGAACTGCATTTATTTGTTTTGTTTGGGGTTTCAGAAAAATTTAATTTTTTATACATTAATAGAATAAATAATCTTTTCCCATTTATCATGCTGTTCAATAAGAAATATATTAGAATATGTTTTCTATTGTATTTTAAGTTATTTTTGTTGAGGCAACATTGGTTATCCCTTATATATATATATATATATATATATGGGTGGATTTGGTTGGTGTTTTAATATTGTGAATACGCCAACTCCACTCAGTGTAACCTCTTAAGCTAACCGAAAAGGTATAAAATATCCGTGTAGCTGAATACAATTACCGACTATTTCAGGATTGCGTGTACAACCATGTATAAAATCAGTGGTAAGTGGTCGGTCAAAAAGTATGCCGGTAGATATTAATATATAACGATCTGCCACTTCAGCACTGAGCTCTTTTTCCACTGTACCTCTTTTAGCAAACCTTCAGAAGTTGCTTCATGTGTTTTACAATGTATATATTCATTTATTCATTGATTCTTTCTTTCTTTTTCTCATATAAGAGTCTGTTAATTTGCCATTCGTCACATGACCAGAATATATGAAACTTCCGGATGAAAACCTGCCAGTTTCCTCTTCCTACAAGCTCCGGTGCACTGTTAAATAATCAATTGTTTATTTTCAACGTGGAAGATGAAAAGCAAATCTGTACTAAATGAAAACGATGACGAGGTCAACATATTGTCTTCGTTGTTTCTGAAACGAGATATCATCGTTCTTTAAGGACTCGTTTGTCATTATCAGGAGATTTATTCTTGAATTTCTACTTTCATTCTCTCTCTCTCTTTCTTTCTCTCTCTCTCTCTTTCTTTCTCTCTCTCTCTTTCTTACTCTCTCTCTCTCTCTTATATATGGAAAAGAGATGATGACTTTTTTGGTAAAGATTTAACAGCAGAAATAGAAAGGACAAAGTAAAACAAACAGGGTAAAGTAAAATAAAGAAAAATCAATAGAGACAAAAATAGAAAATAATAAAGGCGGGAAAGAATGTTCAGTAAGATGGAGACAAAATGACCAAATATCGTGACAACATTTTACTCTTTCAAATGTACAAAACAAAAGAGAAAACGTATTGCGACATAAATTGGCATCAAAGTCAGATTCAGATAACGCAATCAATCTCTCTCTCCCCCACCTCTCTGTCTGTCTCTGTCATATAAGTGGACAACATCCAGCGTCATGGCCTGACGATTGCGTTTAAGCATGAAACACATTGTCTCCGCTGGGTGTTGGCCTTAATGTCCACTTTTATATTTATGTATGCTTTATCCCTGATATTGAGCACTTTAACCCATAAATATAGCATACAGTAAAAATATATTTTTATCAAATACACACACACGCACATACACACACATACACACACGCACACACACATATAAATATATATTAATACATGTTTCATTAAATAATATAGACACGTGTTATTATAATGAAAAAATGTTGCCTAAATACACACACAATATATATATATATATATATATATATATATATATATATATATATATATATATATATATATATATGGATAGGAATCAAACAATGAAAAAACAAATAGGAAACACTATTCGATCTAACATGTTTCAATTTTATTATATTTTTATCAGAGACATGGAGAAAAAAAGAAAAATTCTGGTATTTTTTCTATGTAATTGTATAATAATTCTAGCATGCCTATGTAGGATTCCGATGATAATATATATTTGTGTGTGTGTATGTCCGTAGACATACACAAATTGTGTTTCGTGTTTTTTTCATGTTGATTTGGGAACGTTTTTATGTATGTAACATTTGTTTTAGATAAGCATTCTTTAAGAATGGATTCAATAAAGGTTCGTGATGTAATATGTTTTTGACATAGATTTAAAGTTGATTAGTAATCGCTTGAAGTACTTTCGTCGTAAAAAATATATTCTTTTTTTGATTAGGGTAGCATTTGTAAAAAAGTTATGACGAGTTTTTTTCCTGTGTATTACGAGTGAGCTTAAATGGTTGTCTAAACGCAAATCCATTTTATGTTCGTAGATAGTGCTTTTACATTCTAAGCTATTTATTTGATAAGTACCAGCATGTAAATTGGTGGTAGATTTATTTTTCTTCTTAATTAAACCTCCGATTGTTTTGAATGTGGTTTTTAAAAATCCTAGTAGTAGGGATAACTAATATATTTACAAGTTTTGTAGAAAGAAGATAGGATTATGAATTTTGTGTTGCTGGAATGCTATTTTCTTTTTTGATTTGTAAACTTTGTAAGTTCGTTTTCTAGGTTACATATACTAAGGACTCTGAGGTAAAATCCTGTGACTAATCATGATTTGATTTTTTGATTGTAATAGAAATAGAAATTAATTAAGATCAATTTTCTTAGTGGATGATTTACGATAAACTCTAAAATCTATTTTTTTATTCTTACGTATTAATAAGATATCGAGGATATTGTGTCGATTTGTTTATTTAAGGTTCATGTGTGGACTGAATGGTAGGTTCAACGCTATTAAGTTTCTTTATTACGTCTAATAGATTTATATTATGAATATACGATAAACATTATCATCTGAATCTCACATAGATATACTAGAATTATTATACATTTACATGTTTAACACGTTTGTTTAACAAGTCGAATTGCACGTGAAACCTGCTTAACCAATGAAAATCAAACAACACAAAAATAAAAATACCAGAATATTTTTGATTGATTAACCTTTCCTATTTGTTCTTCATATATATATATATATATATATATATATATATATATATATATATATATATATATATATATGTATGTATGTATGTGTGTGTGTGTGTGTTAGATTATATTGTAACAGTTTGGTGTGGAAATGAACTAATAGTGATTTCTGTTTATGTTGATCAATAATAATCAATATTTTCATATACTGGTGTAAATGCTAACGCAAAGGTAAGCATACATTTTTATTCATGGTTGAACAAATTTATTGTTGTTCAGACAAAATATAATCACCCAAGGTGCAGGTAACTCTTGTATCTCGCATAACTGACATTGGAGGTGTTTCCAGAAAGAAATGAGCAAAATTTGACATGCGCAATATGCAATTATTTGACGCTCATTGCAGCTACTAAATCATTGAATCTGCTAAGCGATCATTGAATCTACTGAAAAACTATTTTAAATGTATAAAGGAAACTAAATTAAAAATATGTTGACGATTGTCAGACCAACTGAGGGCTAAGTCATAAATTGAAGGTTTTATATTAAGTGCATTGGGAAATGAAGTTTGGAAAATGATACAACATAATACTGAGGAGCGACACTTCAGTTTTTTTACATATATTCATATGTATACGTAGGTCGCCTCGAAAATAATACTTTCTAATATGTTGGCCCACAGATTTTAGTTGTATTGCAATAGAGAGCGAATCATTTGCTTTATTACACATAACAGCTAAACTGTAGTTTCGAAAAATGGCGTCTGACATGAAAATGTCATGAAAAAACAAGGTGTGCCATTAAATTCTTTCATACAGAAAGAATTGCATTTGTTGATATTGACGCTTGCTCTATAGACCAAACAATGGATATGAATACATGTAAGTGGTGGATAATATAATTCAGAAGTCTATGAGTCTATGCACATGAAATGAAGACCACCTCGACAAATGATCGTGACTGTGTGTAAAAATAGTGTTTTTATAGGTGAAAAATTTCTTTACCCACCAGAGTTATTATACTCCATGTATTTATTGTCGTTTTCATCAATTTTAGGAAGTATTACTAGCGGAGCGTACCTCATATATTCGTGTTTAAACACACACACACACACACACACGTGTGTGCGTGTGTGTGTTTAAAAGAGTAGGCGCGTCTTTTTTTCTTGTAGGTTTGTGGATGTGCAGCTAGTATAATGGATAAGGGCTCGGAATGAGAAGTTGGGGAGCCTATTTTGAATTTCAGGTTTCAGCTTGGTTACGCTTGTGAATGATATGAATCCATCTGCTCCCCCCCATAATTACTTAAAATAAAAGAAATAATGCAGTAGTCACTCAATAAAAAGAAGAATTATGTTTCGGTTTTAAATAACCCACAAATGGTTGATAAGCTATAAAAACAAAAGTCAAATCAATCAGTATTTCTGTTGGAGACGACAACACCCAAGACCAATAACAAAGCTGGACATTTCATCTACTCTTGGTGCCGGTCACTTCGATATCCGAAAACAGCCTCCATTTCCATATCAGAGATTATCTTAACTGTATATTCATGATTCTTTCTGATTATATTGTGCTCCACCTTAAGTGCAGTAGCTATCTGCGCATATATGTATTTGTTTCATTTGCTAGTATGATTTGTAGGATAGTAGTGAAGTCCTTATCCACTTTTGTTTGTTTCGCTGTTGCTCGCATATATATTGAGGGTGCTTTATAGAGTCGATTTATTCATAAAGAAAATAAGACATTCTTATACTTTTCTCCTTTTGTAAAGCCATTTTCTGATATTGCTTAAAAAGTTTGTATGTATTAATAACTGACAATATATTCTTTGTATTTGTGTTCATATCATTTTGCGTAACGGCTGATGGGAAATTTTAATATAATTTTTATTGATAGATTTGCGCGCGTGCGCGCGCACACCCACACACATTATATACGTTTCATTGAATAAGACTGATAGAGTACTTTTGTTTATTATTTTTATTATGTTTTTCTTCTATGTGTAAAGTTTTCTCTTTTGGGACTTAATGAATGTAAATAAAGTCCAAAAGTTTGTTGCTTCCGAGCGCTTTCGGCTAAGCTGTTAGCTATTTTTAAGGATTACTTTTGCTATACAAGCAAAAATAGTGTGTAATTACAACTGTAGATGGTACAAAATTGCTGCGTGATGATACCCAGGATAGTAGTTGATAATATCTTTCTTTACATGAGACGGTATCTTAAAGAATATATAAAATATTTAATATGCGTACAAAAAAGATGGCTGCAACTTGATTACGGCCAATACAATCGCTTGATATCAAATATGGGCAGCGCGGATGTAACCTTATATTCTCTTGACCAGATGTAGCAGTTGTAGTAGTTGTTATATAGATGCCGCATAACGTGTAGTGAATTTCTCTGTATGTTGCGTTTTTTTTAGGCCTGCTCTACTTTGACGCGACCACATCTGTCACACGTTAGATCAAATTTTGCGCTAACATTTTCAGAGAAATTAGCATCAAGACCTTATGAATCACATGATCACTCCATCGTAACTGAAATACCAGTGACTCTATAATACCAGACTGACTGTGTTCGATGATATCAACGTTACTCACGCACATTAGCCACCAGTTAGCGGTGGAGACATTGTTAGTGAAATCTTTTTCAAGTGTCTGCGGTAAGTGACCCAAGTCTCACAAGCATACAAGAATGAAGACAAAACACAAGTAAAATTTCAACTTCGTTTCAATCGAAATTCCATAATGAGACCACAGATGTCTATCTAGTTATCTGAAAGCATTAATGGCCTTCTTGATTCAGAGAGAGATTTGCCATATTTACAGTACTGCCTATATACACAAACTTTTCCGAAATCTGGTCATACACATAAATATTTGGCTCAGAGTAGGCTTTAACTTAGATTAAGGTGGTCTTCTCCAAGGTAATCGTTAAGCCCAGTGAGATGAATTGACATTTAGAATGAATCCATAAGATGCTTGTCAATCTGGGAGTGAGCAACTAGAAAACAATCGTCAGCGTACACGAAATCCCGTATTTGTGATGACAATAGCTCCATTTTGGTAGCAAACCGTTTTATATGCAACATCTTACCAGTTGTTCGATAATTGATGTAGACACCATGTGAGGACCCCTTTCAAAGGCCCTCAAGAAAAACAATAAAGTGGAATATCAATCGACGCCGTTACATCTCTTTGGTTTATACCATTTTCACAAAAAAAAAAAAATAGGGAGTGCTGAACCCCTACATTGATATGTGTTTTTATTCCTTCATGGAAACCTCTAGGAATAAAGAAAAACCTTTTCAGAAACTTCTATCATGGGCTTTCTACGAAGACTTGATAAATATCTTTTTGCTCAATGCATTTCTTCTGATATTTGCCTTACAGAAAATATCATGTCTCCATGCCATGTCTTAATTGATGACATCCCCTTCCTGAATCATAGTGTGATGTTGTTGTTGTTGAGGAATCTGTTCAGTAGTATCATTGTTAACACTATGCCGACAATAAAATGAAAAAATATCCGTCGGTAATTCTCGCAATCGTCTTTCCAATCATCTGGTAGACCAGATTCTATCTAGATCAATTGTATTAAGTTAGAAGTTGAACCATATTTTCACTTCCACAGTTCAAGATACCCTCCATGCTATACATCTTACCAGTATTCAACTTTTTTATAGCATTTTTGATTTTTGTGGGATTGAAGAATCCCATAAAAATCAAAAATGCTATAAAAAAGTTGAATACTGGTAAGATGTATAGCATGGAGGATCATCAACTTGAAAGGGCTTATTTAAAAATTCGTTAAAATGTTCTCACCACCTGACAAGAATGTAATTTGGAGCTCAGAGTAAATCTTTGCTACCCAGAGTTCCTAAAGGAGCGACCTGAGTGGAAGACTGCCTGAAAATTATCCGTAAAGAATTATACAGAAGTTTCGTATTGTTGCAGTCAGATGGAGATTGAATCTATTCTCCTTTAACCTTCCGCCAAATGTCTTGTATCTTACGGAGACCATGCTGTACTTTCCTTCTTTCTGATTCTCCTCCAAAAACTCTCGTTAGAGTTCCATTCCTCTCATTTAATATCATCCAAGTCTCTTCATCATGTTCATCAAACTAGTTTTGATGTTTTCTTTCCACTAAACCTCTAGGTTTAGTTGAAGACGCCATAAACAGATTATTTGAACTCTTCCCAAGAATCATTACATTGATTGTTATCCATTCTCTTCAAAACGTGCGATTTTCGGTTTCTTTAGAATACTTTGGAATGTTAACACCTTTTGTTTTTAATTCTAAAATCACTTCACCTATGCAGAAAAAAAACACGATAGTCATTCCAGCATCAATTTTCCCTGCATAACGCGTAAATTGCACACATCTCGAATATCACACGTACCAACAAGAACATTTGCCATTGTTTTAAATTTAGAGGCATAGGCATTTATATTGTTTTGTATTTCTATTTTTGCAGGAACATATTATGGACCATCTATATGTTCAACACCTGACACATTTGCAGTATTAACAAGCCATACTTTCCGAGTCCATATTTTCCAATTACATCCCATATTTTTTCATCCTTACCAACTCGAGCACTGAAGTCACTAAGTATAAAAATTTTATCAGTACTAGGAATATTGTGGACATTCTCCTTTAGCGAGAGATAAAATGCTAGTTTTTCATCTTCAGAAGAACACATGGTTGGAGCGTAGACACTCGATGCTTGACAATGACATTCTCAATTGATATCAACTGATTTTGGTCTCCCTTCCCAGTAAAAAGTGTAAACATCAGCTTTTTCTGTGAAGTGATCCTCTCCAGATGAACCTCGTTTCATACAATATCATGATATCCACATTGTATCTCGCTGTAGCTCTTTTGCTACAAACGTTCATTCAGGTCGTCGTGTTGTACTGGCTCCAGAGTTTAGTATTGTCCGGAGATTCCAGTAACCAATATTCAAAGATTTAGACTTTCTAGCTAAATGAAGCGATACCTGTGCACGAAGCCTTTTTAAGTGAGGAAAGGTTGTGCATAGAGCCAATCCCACTCTCTGAAATTCGAATAAATTTGTCTAAAACGAATAGCTGTTTCGGATGCAAACAAAGTAGCGGGTATTATATTAGTCTTCTTTCCCCTAGTGAGATATCTTAAGTGGAAACCAGAGATCTCTCAATCCGAGTAGTACTGGATACTAACCTATGTATTTCGAAGTCTCCACGCATATATATATATATATATATATATATATATATATATATATATATATATATATATATATATATATGTGTGTGTGTGTGTGTGTGTGTGTGTGTGTATGTACTGGATAGACATGTCGATAGTCATGGCGCATCGAGCAAAGAACGAATCCATTATCAATAGTTTAAGAAAATTTGTAATCCTACTGCTTCGATTTCATGCGTTGTTGTGATTGTCATACAAATCGCCTATAAATTCTGTTTACAAGAAAAAAAAGGGCTGTTTAACTTTCTTCCCACCAGAATTGATGACTAGCAAATTTACTTGGATGCTAACTAAACAGAAAAATAGTAAAACAGTAAATAAAAGACATGGAAAACGAAAAAAAAAAAAAAAAAGAATGTTTCAATTTTAGAAAATGAGGGTGCATTTTAAATATGATCAATAAGCCTTATGAATTTCACCAATCAGAAGTCGAATCTAGAGCATTTCCTTGATTTTTCTTATTCAATAAATTCAAATTTAATTGAAAAAAGTAATTTTTGTTTGTCAACACACAGCTAAAAATCAATAATTTTTTTTAATGAAAAATCGTTTTAGAATTATTTATTTCGTGTGAGTATGTTAGAACAGAAAATGAATAAATCACATACTTTCCCTTATTAAATGAGTGTATCCTATGGTTCAATACTTGATTCAGTAATGGGGTCAAATTATCATCGATAATCAATTGGTTTTGTGAGAGTTAGCCGTGTCTAGTGTCTTCTGCTATACTTTAAATCAGGATTCAATTCTTTATACTGAATTCAATCAACTTTTGGATATTGATTACCATGACTTTTAATTAATTTTATTAATCAAAGTACATACTCTGTCAGAGACATGTCAGAGAGTGAGTGACCAGATTGGTTTTAATTGAAGTAGAGTAGTAATAATGCGAACTGAAACTTGATTTTACAAAAAAAAAAAAAAAAAAAAAAAAAAAAGGAAGGAAAACTCGTGGAAAATAAAAGGAAAGATAGAATTAAGCATCACGTTGATGTGTAATAAATGTTGGTTTAAAAGTGCACTTTATCAGTTGGAGAAAATGGATCCAAATGAGAGAAAGGCAGTTGCTCTTCTCTCTCTCTCTCTCTCGATACACACACGCGCTCTACACTAATATTCAAACACGTACGTACAAACTCTTTTTCTCTCTCTCACACACACACATACATACATACATACACATCAACATTTTTACATCAGCAATCTTTAATTCTTAATCTGAACCCAACGTGAGATAACATTTCAACTGTAAGAAAAACTTACAAATACATAAAACAATCACAAAATAACTGATGACTCCTAAAAAATGTTAGCCATTAAATAATTTCTAGATACAACCACGTCAGCGAGAATGCATCTTTGATAAACATTTTTCTCAAAATTACATTTATTAATTCCAGAGAAATTTAATTTCCTTCAAGTAGAATCCTCTGACTTCAATGCACTTGTTGTAGCGCTCCACCCCACCCTGTCAAGGCCCATGGAAATCATCCGAAGTAAAGGTGTCCAGGCTCCTTCATCTGTATGCCTTCAAAACGAGTCCCACCGAGATTATTCATCAGTTTGCGGAAAAAAAATCAAACAAAAGTCACAGGAAGCAAGGTTTGAACTGTAGCGAGGGCGAGGGGCAGTGTTGATGACCATCAACCATATCCCTACAGTCAGCAACGCGTCATTCCTTTTATACGTCATTGAGCACTCCTGGAACGAACTTAGCACAATTTTGTATATGTTCAGATCTTCTGGAATGATTTTCTGTACAGTTGCCATACCAACTCCAAACTGTATGCTTATTGACTTTACAGACACATGATGCTCTTTATCTGGATAATTTTGAATTATCTAAACTAACTCTGATGTTATGACGTCTATATTGTCTCTCTCTCATGTTGACCATCGGCTCTCACATCTTCTCCACTGTCTTTGAACCTCTTGTACCAGCGGAAATCCGATGCTGAGTACATATCTCATAAGCATCTGGAAAATTCCGTACTTTTCTGTAGCATTTTTCCCAGTTTAACACAAAACTTTATTGCATAGCGAGCTTCGAAATTGTCTTCACATTCTACATATTTGCATTCTACAAACATGTCAGCTGTAACGAGCAGTGTTTAGTAAGTTGTGTTCAATGAGTAAAATTGTCCAATTGTTACATTAAACTATGAACCGTTGTATCTTAGAAATGATTAAAGATATCTTACTAGAATTCTACGAGGTTTTTATAATACTACTATACTTTACTTTGAGCAAAAAGAATGTATAACTACTCTCCAAGTTTAACGGAATAATCGTGATGAAATCCATCATAAACGAAAATGATATGTTCGTCATTAATTAATCATAGCTAAGGATCGGAAGATCATGAAGGATTGAAATAAAGTTCAAATATATATATAATATTCCAGGATCATTTCTCAACTTATTCAAGATGATCTTGACCGTCTCTAACCTTCTAAGTTTCTGTCCTGGGGCACCTAGGTGTCTCACTGGTTTCACGTATGATTTCCTTTTCAAGTTTTGTTCACTGATCTTTCGACTGTCATAGCTGAAACTCCTCTCTCATGTACCAAGCGTTTTATGAATTGAGTTGGATCATTTCTAATTGATCTCTTTAGCTCTAAGTTGAAATGATGATCTATTTTCCTGTTGTGACCTCCTGATTCAGTTTTCCTTTCTATTGTTCCCTCTTTTTTAAACTTATTCACCATTCTCTTGATGGTTCTTGGGTGGACTTTGAAGATGGAAACCAGAGTGTGAATGTTGGTATCATTACTGAAGGCCTGAATGTTCTTTTACCCATCACCATTGCTCAGTTAGGAAGACAGTGTTTCTGACACAAGACAATTTTAACCTGGTCTCTTTTTAGCCGAATAAATCAAAGGGTTTTCAGTGATTCTTCCAAAAAAATGGTGTCAAAATGGGTTATCGTCTTATCGGAAAACTTCAAAAAAAAAAAGAAACTCAATTAGTTTAGTGGATTTTTAGGTATTAAACATTTTGTGGGATGGATAATTATGCTGTTACACGATTTGGACAATTTTGCTGTTACACCCGGTATATATATATATATATATATATATATATATATATATATATATATATATATATATATATATATATATATATATTGTGTGTGTGAACAGTTATAAATATATAATATTAAGAATAACAGTAGTAATAGTAGGAAAGGGAGTGTCAACAAATTATTTAAGCGTGTTGATTTCAATCATGATGTTCATTACCGAAGGCCAAATCATCGTACAACTCTCGCCCAGAACTAGTGGTCTATCTTAAATCTCGTCGTTTCACTGGGAAGGAAAATTTTTAGTTTCGGTTTTGGTTTTATCGCTATTCTAGTTGATTTCATTTTTTTCTCTTTTTGCATTTGGTATAACTTTAGCTTATTTAATTGAAGTAATATAGCAATTATTTATTTTATATACTTCGGACTTGCTATTTATTTTATTTTATGTTTTGACTGCAAAAAATATTTCATACGAAATTCATTATTAAAATGATATTCAGGGAACTTTGTCTCGTTTTAAAATTCTTCTCTATGAAATTTTTATTCATACAAGCAAATACAGTAATTTACCTAATCTGTATTTCTGTTTCAAACATATTGGATTTTACCGCGTTTCTTATAACGAAACATTTTAATTTTACTTGACTTAAAGAGATAATTTATTAATTCTGTTTTTCTAGTCTTTCTTATTACAACTGCAACAAAGTCAATCCCAAGAAAGTTAATTTTAATATTTTGCTATATTTAATTTTTAAAAGCTTTTTCTTCCGAAAGCTTTCTTTTATTCGGTTTTTACATTGCTAAATTTAAAAATGTTATTTTCTACTTAAGTTAATTTAATAACTTTCTCTATGCTATTCATTCACAACAAATATAGTGATTCATACAATTTAATTTTTTGTGTTTTTCTTTCTGAAATGTATTTAAAAGGGTATTTTAATTTAATTTAAGAAAATTGTTATTAGATGTTAGAAAATCATTTAAGAAATCCGAATTAAATTTATTGAATTTTATTATGATATTAACATTAGTTAATATCATACTAAAATTCAATAAATTGTTTACAATATCTAGAAATTTATTGTACAAAATGTTGTAAAAGAACGCCTCTTAAAAGTTATTTTTCATATTTCTATAAAATAAAAAAAATACTTTCGTGTTTGTTTCATAAACATTTAGTTTTAGTCTTCATATCTATCTATCATATTTTAATTCAAAGTTTAAAATGAATATAAGATTTCGTACACCCCTTTTTTTAATGGTTTGGGCAATGATGGATAAGAATCTCCACGAAATTACAGATTATATATAAATATAATTTGTAATAAGACCTTAGAAAAAAATAAATATATCAAGATAAAGATGATTAACTTTTCCAGACAAATTAATTATGCTCTTAATCTCTACTTTTTCTTTGAATTTCTTGAGCCGGCTGCAGCAGCGAACTAAACCGAAAACTAAAAATATTCGTCCCATGTGGTACGACGAGATTTGAAATAGGCCTCCAATTCGGAGCGAGAGTTTCACTATGACTCGGCCTTTTGTAAAGAACGCAATGATTTCAATATATGTTACATGTCAACTCTGGCAAAATTCATTAGCGACTTCACTTAGCTTAACCAGCGACATAGTTACAATAGTAAGAAACATAAAGATCGATCTCACGACATACACGCCATACTAGATTGCTAACCATCAGCTGAATTCAGGCGTCTGTAGCGATTTTAGCAGGAACAACAACGACGAATGATAATAATAATACCACAAGTTCATGGATGACTTTAAATATTTTGCCAACAACAAAAGCGAACAGAATATTCAAGCGAATGTAAGAAAGGAATTTGGCATTGAGAAATACGCTTTACAACTAATGAACAAAAGAGAAACAGAAAAAACTGAAGTAATTGAATTAGCAAAGCAGGAAACTCTATCATGGCGTTTAAATAAATGGATGAATAGAAAAAGGAGGCATCTTAGAAGGAGAGAGAAATGAAGACAGCAAAAATATTTCAAAAGTAAATTAAAAATATTAGAGACCAAGTTCTAGAGTGGAAGCTTAATTAAAATACAAAAACAGGTATCATGTAGTAGACCCTTCTTAAACTCATGACCTTGAACTATAAATCAACAAATCTGATAGCAATTCATAAGGTATCATCAAGAGAGGATTTTAAAAGAAAACAAAAAAGAAGCAATGAGGATTGTGTTGAAACTACAATCAAGGACCACAGAAGACAGAGATAACATTTTCCCAAAATTGCATTACAGTGAAAAAGAAGAATAAGCAAAGCTCCAGGAAACACAAAGTCGACAACGTAAAAATAGAAAGAAAATAAAATTGATGGAATGGCAAAGAAATCAGCATTGAAACCTAAAGAGGGAAACAATAACTTTTAATAGCGGCCCAAAATTGTATTTTGGCTGTACCGACCAATGTTATATACAAAGAATAAAATAAAATCTCTGGGACTGAGATTTAAACCGACCACTCAATCCAGGCCGGATTAAGTAAACAAAAAGTATACGTGCCAGATATTGAAATTCGCTTTCCACAAATAATATCTGAAGAAAAATGAAAAGATTGATGTCTTGATCTTGTGAAAGTGGTGAAGTAATTGTAGAACGGTCAGGAAGAACCTGAAAAAAGGTTAACGCAACTAGAAATCAAGGGAGAATAAAACATTGCTAAAATCAGCTAGAATACTGGAGAGTCCTGATTATTGAGGAAACTTCCTGCCACTTGGCCTCCAGTAAAAAGCATTAGTTACTCCCGAAAATTATAATTAGATGTGAACGCATAATAATTTGTAGGCCAACCACCTTTACGTGGCTACTTTAAGAAGTAACCTATTTAATTAAAGAGTCATCTCAGTCACTTAAGTAACCGTTTCTAGTTTCACGCACTTAAATAGGGCATCCTTGGCATTCGGACAGGACCATCTAAGGCCGGATGCAAATTACTTCCTGGTGTTGAAATATCAATTCTAGGTTAATTTGTTTAGTCAAGCCTGCGATGCAATGACCACTATTACTCATCCACCAAACAGCCACTGAGTTTTCTGCCATTTTAAATGTGTTGACATAGAAAAACCGGAAATTGGTTGTCATACAGGAATTAGGATGATTTTCCGCTTCTTTAAGTGCACTCATAATAAGAGACGAGACACGTAAAATTTATAAAACTGAAATGCATATACCTATTTACATATACAATATATATGTACATATTCTTGGGAAAATGCCAACAGATTTTGTTCTTAAAAAAGAGGAAGAATAACATATTTGGTCATAATGAACTGTGTGCGAAGCATTTCTATAAAATATATTCAATTTCATATTCCAATAAAGCAACTACTAAAATATCCTCGTGGAAATTTCACGCTGTTTTGATGAAATCCGTGTTTAAATCGGAGCATCAAATTCGACATAGGAAAAAATTTAAGAGATTCATATTGCGATAAATGAAAGAAATAAACAAGATTCTAAATATTTGACTTTCCGAATTTTGCTTCGAAAAGAAATATCCTTACTGAAGGAATTGTATGAGGTGTCATAAACATCACTGATACTCCCCGTCAAGAACGACACAGAGCATAGCAAAAGCAAAATTCACTGAAAGGAATGATAAGGACATTTAAAAGTATCTGGAACAAAAGCTATCAAACATCCATAGCGTTAGCCTGTTATACAAATGTTTGTCTTGTCAAATCTTTCCATTAAATCTAAAAGGAAAAAGAAAAAAAAAGAAACAATAAAAGTAGACATTGAAGACTGCGCACCAGAGACGACGGCCTGGTTCATGTTTAAACCTAATTGTTATGCGTGGATGTTCACTTCAATGTCCACATATATTTACATACATGCTATTCCTGATATTGAGCACTTAAACCCATAAATATAACATGCCTTGAAACTATATTTTATCATTATATATATATATATATATATATATATATATATATATATATATATATATATATATATATATATATATTCATGAATCATTCATACAAAAAACAAATATTAATGATTTAAATGTTAATGATTTAAATGGCGAGAATACATCGTCGCAAACACATAAATAAGATACACCAACCCCGAACCTGTATATGGATGATATGATCCCTGTTTATAAATTCCAGTTGCATAAGGTCTTTTTAATTTTTTATACAAGCTTTCGTCTGTTCTTACAGACATCATCAGGTATGGAAGTAGATTTTGTTCTTGTTTTACTTCTCGGTAATAAGAGGACAACGAAAATACAGATGTAATCCGAATAAATGCTATGAGAAATGTGTTATTGTTTATTATATCTTATAACACACGACGATGTATTCTCGCCATTTAAATCATTAACCTCTATATTTGTTTTTTGTGTGAATGATTCATGAATTTATAAGTTATAATTGCACCTTTTAATTGAAATCAAAATAACTGATCCAACGTGCAACTTTCGGATAATAAGTGTGACATTACTGTAATTATTGAACAATATAGTTCATGCCATATTGACGGAAAATCTACTAGTAAAAAAGAATTCTCTTATTGCTATATTTGTACAAAAACGCACAACCTTAAAATTTAAATTCAAACTCAGCATTGCGACTGCACGTTCCAAAACGAAGAAATCCAAAACATTCCTAACGTCGGACTTATCGTTAGCTAATTTTGACGCTAAATTAGAGATTGTGGTTGCAGCAGATGCAAGTGAGTCGGGTATTGGGAGCAGTGATGCTACACAAATATGAGGATGGAATAACTAAATCATGTTTCAAGATCGTTAATAGCAGCTGAAAAAATACAGCCAGATTCAAAAGGAAGCATTGGTTATCATATTTTCTACAAAAAAGTTTCACAAGTTTATTCATAGCTAATCGTCCATTGTTGTCCATTTATGAATCAAAAAAGTGTGTTCCCACGCATACAGCAAAAAGACTGCAACTATGGGAGATTATCTTAATAAACTACAATTCTAAAATGGAATTTCTACCTTCAAAAAATGAGTCATGTGGACAGACTGTCTAGATTATTACCAAAATTCCGCGAACTACAAATAACTGTAACGATAAGGGCTGAAAATTAAGAATGTATTACAGGGAAAGAGAACTGCCCGTAACATTAGAGTAAATATGAGTTAAAGCGGAAAAAGATGACTTTATAATGAAAATGAAGAAACAATTGAGATTTAAAGAAAAAAAAATACTGCATCAAATTCATTTTCAGTATGTAACTATGTACGCAAAAAGAATTGCGATAAAAAAGCGTATGCTAAAAGAGTTTCACGTAAGAAATCCAGGGATTTCGAGGATGAAATCCTTAATGAGGTGTTATACGTATTGGCCGAATATGGAGCAAGACGTTGAAAATTTAGTAAAATCATGCAGTTTCACCATCGATTAAATTTCAACCTTGGTCAAAACATTGGCTAAAAGTCCAGGATACACATGGACTTAGCAGGACCGTCAAACGTCGAGTTGTGGTAGATAGTTACACTAAATGGCCCAAAATTTTAAAATGTAGAAAACCAACTACCACGGTCACTACAACTTTCTTACGCGTGATTTTTGTAAGACTCGGGGTACCTGACACCATCGTTACAGACAACGGCACGCAATTCATGTCTTTAAATCCTTAGCAATACAACGTCACATTATCACCCAAGAAGTAACGGACAAGCTGAACAGTTTGTTGATACTTTTAAAAGGGTACTAAAGAAGTCTCAGGGAGGGTAAGCAGATGAAGTAATGTTATAGCAATTTCTGAGCGTTTTAATTTCAGAATATGGCAAAACCCGAACACCAGTATGGAATGTCGCCGGCAGAATTGATATTCGCCAAGAAGGTTAAGTCCGTATTTGACAAATTAATACCAGACGGAAGATGAGAACATCAAGGAATCAAAATAATATCAATAAATATTTTAAACCTGGTGATAGTGTTTTTTTTTTTTTTTTTTTTTTTTAATGTACAAATGTGGAAAAGAATTTTGGGAAGATGGCGTGATAAAAAAATCTGATTGGAAAAATGGCATACATGGTAGAGGGACAAAGGTGGGAACCTTAAGGGACACCTTAATCAGTTAAATCGGAGATTCGTTGATTTAGTAAGTCCACGAAAAGAGGTACCGATGGAAATATTGCATGACATGTTTGACGTACACACGCCGCCAGAAATTAGTGAACCATACAGAAAAAATACAGAAAAAGAACAACGGAACATTTGAATATTGAACGCAAGCTGATGAGATATAGACTCCAGAGATATCATCTCAAAAAGGGGACGTGTCATATAGGAAGAAAATGACACTGTGGTTCGAGCGTGACACTCTGAACTTATGTTTTCCGATGTGTATAAATAGCGATATCAGGCTACTGAATGCAGTGATGACTGAGTGGCTATTTAGTGGAAATATTCAGTCGAATTATTGTGTATCGATGATTGGGGTTTTGATTTAGGATTTACCGGACGTTAAGCCAAACCGCGCTACTAACAAAGTATTCACTGAAATTGTTAATATGCTTTGGTTGACTTTTACGTCTTTTTAAGTATTTATTTGCGGTTGTAATTAAATCCTGTTTTATTTTAACATGGAAGTCTTAATTATTATATACTGAATTATTAACGGCTACCTCTCGTTACAATATATATATATATATTTTTGGAAGTGCTATCTGATGATCCGGCGTCCTTTAAAAGGACTCTGGTGAAATAAATTATTATAATGGTACCTTAAAGTGGTCTGTTTTTCTTTTATATATATATATATATATATATATATATATATATATATATATATATATATATATGTGTGTGTGTGTGTGTGTGTGTGTGTGTATTACAGTTGAACTTTAGATGATGAAATCATGCATCGGATTGCTAAGGCTACCAGTGCTTTCGGCAAACTTCGCCATCGCTTGTGCAATGAGCTGAGTATTCGACTGGATACGAACATTCGGGTTTACAGAGCTGTTGTACTTGCCATCCTTTTGTATGGCTCAGAGTCGTGGACTCAATACAGGTACCATATACGCCAGCTAGATGTCTTCCATAAAATCTGTCTGCGTGCAATCTGTGGAGTTAAGCTTCAAGGCCTGTTTAACAGGTGTAATATTGGAGGAATCGAGACTTTTATCATACAGTCTCAGTTATGGTGGACTGGTCATGTCTTGAGAATGTTTAATGACAGGATACCCAAGATCCTAATGTACAGCCAGTTAGATCAGGGCTACAGGAATGTAGGACGCCCATGGCTAAGATACAAAGACAAGCTGAAAAGCAACTTTTCAGCAGTCAATATACCACATAACACCCTTGAGCGCTTAGCCTTGGAGCGGGTAGAATGGAGATCAACGTGTTTTAGTGGACTCAGCAATTTTCAAGCTGCTTGTCTCAATCATCTTCAAGAAGCGAGAGCAAGATCTAAAAGGTCAGCCAGTCTAACAGTGATCTCATCTCACAATCCTCAGACTTGCTCCATATGTGGCCTTCTTTGTAAATCACTAGCGGGTTTTAAATGCCACTTAAGATTATCGCATTCAGTTATAAGATTATAACTGAATCTGTCAGATCCTCATACGTCGAAACCGACGGGAGAGTTCATTATATATATATATATATATATATATATATATAACATAGCTTTTTTGCTCGTTGTGGGCATTTGGGTCTTCGAGCACTTTACTAGTAGGTAGGCTTAGAAAGTAAATTCTTTTTCCATAATTTTATTCAAGACTGTATCTGGAAAAATGTTTTAGGTTTTGCAAGTTTTCCGTTGGTTTTTGTTTTTAATTTCACACACACACACACACACACACACACACACATATATATATATATATATATATATATATATATATATATATATATATATATATATGGGTTGTGTGTGGCGGGGGCGTATGTGGCTATAATTTAATAAGCCTCTAAATTTCGTCTCTTTTCTCACATGCAGTCAAGTAGCACATTAATTATTTATAGCCTGCGGTTCCAATAAGGTGTTTCAGCAATCACATGAAGGAAAAATCGATTAATCGATCTCTGTGCAATATGTCAGGACATCTAAAATAGAGAATTATTTACACTACGACAGACGGGGGTTAGGAGAATTATTTTAGTCACTCATTTAACAAATATCTTATAATCCAAGGTTTATAATCTCGACGCTAATTAAACTATCTCGCATAACTGAGTTTTTGTTCGACATATAAACAAGTATTACACCTTTTCGAATATTTTAATGAGTGTTGTATGAGATATTGAAAAATAAATTACAAACTTTGACATTCACTAGGAACATCTAAAACTATAAATGGTTCGATGGATAAATTGTATAAAGACGCAAAAATGAAAACACTGACATCTCATTTTAACAGATATATTTACCAAAATTACACAAAAGTATCTTGAAATGCTAAAGAGTAAATTTATTTAATATAATTGCCATTGGCTTCAGCCACGGCATCCAAACAAATTCGGAATCCCCTGCAACTCTTCTGGACGGTCTCCTTGTTTAAGTTGCTGAATGCTGCCATAATCCTTGTTTTCAGATCATCTTTGGTGTTAGAAGGAGTTTTGTTAGTTTTTCACTCAACTGCACCCACACATAATAAAGAGGGGTTGTAGTCTGGGGAGTTACGTGGCCAGATGCAAGGGGTGATGTGGTTGCAGAAATTATCTGACAGCCATGACATGGCGCAGAGTGCTGGTGTTCTTTTTCTCACAGATGGTCCCCAACGGACCCTACTATAATTGTATAGTCAACAAAATAAAAAACAAACAAAGCGCATGCGCGAAATTAAATATATCAAATGGCAACAATTTACCCATCGCACCCTGCATAGAGGAACACCTTTTGTTATCTGAGTTCAAAGTCATCGCCAATACGCTGAAGCTTTGAAAAAAAAAATATTCAAAAGATTTGGGAATATATTCAGAATATATTTTTTTAAAAATAGAATACCTTTATATATATATATAAAGGTATTTTATATATATATATAAGTTTATAAGCAGTAAATTCGACCTTGCCTACCGAACCCTCCTTTGTTGCCGAGTCGGTTAAGGCCCGGCAGCGTAAATGACGGTTCCGTATAGGATGCAGGTTCGAATTCTATCAAAGGACGAATATTTTCTATGAAAATTTCTCGGACATTCTGGCCGGTAAATGTTATTTAATACTGTTTATTATAAACAGAGCATTTACTTAAATACTTGTATCTATAAAAAGAACGTTAAACATAAAAATGTCTTTAATAAATATATATTTGTGTTTTGAACAATATTTTATTCAAAAATTAAAATTTTCAGGCTCACTGGGTTGAATATTAATATTTTTTGTTTTATTATTTCAATTAGATTCTTTGACTAGTTTTGGCCAGCATGGCCATCATCAGGAGAAAAAATCACTGCTTGTTAGTAGCAGTGAACTACAGGAATGAAGAAAGTGAACTTTATCCGTAGTTTTCATTTTTTATCGTTAATTTTGGTCTGTCCTTGTGTTGATCAAAAAAACACTTTTAAGTTGTTTTAAGATAGAAGTTGGGAGATACACGACTTTCAGAATACTCTCCTTGGTCATTTTGACAGCTTTATTGGTTGCTGTGAATGGGATGTGCCTGTTAAGTGTCTGTTATCTTTTAGTTCTTTGGGAGTGTGTGGTGTGTATGTGTGTATATATATATGTGTGTGAGACCTCATCACCCCTGCAAGCATGTCTGTTTTGTCTGGGTGAGAAATGTGGTTAGGGCTTGATTCATGGGATTATATATTAATTCTATCTATGTTGTTAAATTTGTGGTTAAGCCCGTCTGGACGAAGTGTTTTGAGGCGCAATATCCATTTGTCTTCATGTTCCTCTAGTATTTTTCTAATGTTATCTTTTGTGTCTATTTCTATTTTTTCAATTATAGTGAATTTTGCATGGCTTTTAAAATCATGTTTTTCTAGGTGGACATGTTGTTCTGCAAGTATTAATCTTTCGTGGGGAGCTGACTTGATCCGATTACGAAAATTATTAATTCTGTAGTGAAAGGGCCATTCAGATTTCCCCACGTATTGTGTCTGGCATAGTGTGCATTCTAATAAGTAAATTATGTTATGACTTCTACAGTTAGAGTTGTGGTAGATTTTGAAAGTAGATTTAGTGACTGAGCTAGTGAAAGAATTGGTATGTCTAATGTGGTTACAACATAGGCTCCTGTTGTTGTTACAATGTTGGGAAAATCCTTTTGTTTTTATTTTGGCATATTACAGGTTACCTTATAATCTGAAATTTGGTTACTACCTATAATTTCCTTAAGATTCTTAAGTCTACGATATGCTAGAAGGCCGGGTTCCTCAAACAAAGTTTTTAGGTCTGGTTTTGATTATCTGAGATCATAGAGAAAGAGTGGTGTTGAAAATGGTTACTAGAGGGATGTATCTGAATTTGTTTTTAATTTTATACATTAAGGTGTCTTCTCTAGGTGTGCAAATTGTTTTATTTATTTGTTCCCTGTTTAAGTGTTGTTTATAGCCGCGTGTTGTGATGCCCAAGATTTTTAGTGTATTTACTTATTTCTTAATTGTTAGAACATATCCTTCTGAGTCTAACTGCTTGCGAATAGGAAGGTACTCCTTGAGATGTTTAGGGTGGGAAGACTGTAGATAGTTGTGGGTGTCAGTGATTTTAGTGTGTAGTGTGGTTTGTAGTTTCTGTTTTTATCGATGTAGATACGGGTGCCTAAAAACATTACCGATCGTGTTGATTTTTGTGGTCGAACTTAATGGAGTCGTGTAACGTGTTTAGGGTCATAAGGAGTTCAGTGAGTTTCTCTTCACTGCCCGTGTGTATAAAGAAGATATCATCGATATATCTTGCATAGAATATGCAGTGGTTACAGATGAAAGGATAAATATGGGTCTCCTCAAATTTTCCCATGAAGATTGGGGCATATCATGGAGCTGCAGCGGCGCCCATGGCAAACCCTCTTACTTTAGATAGTGTTTTCCATTGAAATCGAAAGTATTCAATGTAAGAATATGTTCCATAAGTTTTATGATTACTTCTGTGGGTGGGGTGTTAATTTGTTCTTTTAGTAAGTGATTCTTTAAGAGCGGTTAGTCCTTCGATGTGTTTGATGTTTGAATAAAGTGATCTTACATCCATGGTTACTAGTATTTTCTGGAACTGTTTGTATATAATTAATTCTGTTTAGTATGTCTATTGTGTCTCTGATGTAGGATGTTACATTCTTAGCTATATATATATATATATATATATATATATATATATATATATATATATATATATATATATATATATATATATATATAAATTTGTTTTGCTTAACCGTTATTTTTTAGATGGATACTCATATTCGAACAAATGCTCTGTCTAAGTATATTTACCAGCCTGAATATTGGAGGAATCTTGTCAGAAAATATTCGTCCTCCGGAAGCATTTAAACCTTCACCCCCTATCGGTAACCGTTATTAGATTTGACATGCTTAACCGATTCGCTTAAACAAAGCCCAAAATAGTGCTTTTGAATTCTCTGTCGATTCTCGGAACATCCACATTTGCTCTGTTTTGTATCTTAACGTAAGATATTTTTATTTTATGAAATGGATTAAAACCGACATATTTTAACTTGTTTTGCTTACAAATTAAAATATGTCGGATTTAATATATATACTCTTTAAAAAATACATAAACGGCAAGCCAAGTGTTTGCTGCTTAGAGAAAAACAGTTTAACGAATATAAAAGTTCGGAATATAACTTTAAAAAATAGAAAATACAGAGGAATTTAAACTTTTTTCTAAAATATAGTTGATAAAAAATTCGAAACTTTTTGCAACCGTCATTTCAACTCTAGAAATGAAGTAAAAGACAGGATTTTTTTTTCTCCTGCGAATATGCGAAATGAGAAAAAACATTGCCTATTATAACAAAGAGACATTTTCCCCTGATTCATAACTTGCCGGCAGAAAGTTTCTTGCGTGGTTATACTTTGGATCTTCCATTTAGTAAAATATCTTGATAATGATCACAAATTTTTCCATCTTACAATCTGAAAATGTTGCTTCCTAAGCCCAAACTTTGTCTCTTTATTATATACCATATTACAATAGGCTTTTTTTCTTTTCTTTACTCTTCCACACAGAGCTAGTCTTATATTTCGCCAAGTTGGAAGACATTTTGTCATTGTAAAATATTTTTTAATTGTTTCCGCTGTAGAAGCAATATACACATTCTTTTTTCCATTGTTGGCAGTTTCCATCGTGTTGTGTAACACATTCCCACTTGGCTTGTACTTGTGCTGATACAACATTTTCGTACGTTTTTTTTTTTTTGCTCTTATGTACCATCTTTTTGTTTGTTTCAATGGTGACGAAAGGATTTGTTTAGCGATCAACTGCAAATTTATATTGTCTATTCTTTGAAAACAATTCCCATTACATGGGAAAGATTAAATACAGACTATTTATCAGAATATAGAAGAGTTTCTAGCTAGAATGGTAGGTGATATTTTCTCTTAAAAGAAAATAATTACGACATGACAGAAAGAAAAACAAATCATTTTATTTTAGGATTGAAAGATACCTCCCCGACAAGTGATCATCCAATTGGTGAAATTTCAAAATTACATACATATTTTTGAAAATAAGCTTGAAAAGATTAGAAATAATTTCCAAAAACAGCTGAAAAAAGCTATGAATATAATTAAAAGGTCGTCGAAAGAATTAACAAAGGGTGATAGAATTAATTGAATGCATATATGAAGAGATCTAGATAATACAAGAAAAAACAAGATTTCATAAAAAAAAATAAGGCCCAGGAAATTTATATAAAAAAAGTAAAGCGTAAGCACAGAATATCCCAAAAGAAATAAGAAATCGACCACAAGGGGTCTAGCAATCGAGTGAAAAGAATGTGAACAATCCATCGTCCAGTCTGCTAAAAAAAAACCCCCAAAAAACGACGACAATGTCCAGGAATCTAGTAAAAAGAATATCAAAAATCCATCTGTTCAACTTCCTAAACACAAAGAATATTCTCAACCAGATTAAAAATCGACGAGAAGGTCCAGCAATCGCGTGAAAGAATGTCAAAAATCCCACATCCAGAGGATTCAACTCCAGAAAAACACAGAATATACACAAGCAGATTAAAAATCGACAAGGACCAGCAATCGAGTAAAATGAATATCAACTATCCATCATCCAGACTGTTCAACTTCATAAAAACACAGAATATGCACAACCAGATTAAAAATCCAGGAATCAAGTAAAAGTTTATCAATAATAAATCATCCAGACTGTTCAACTTCGGAAAAACACAGAATATGCCAAACCAGAGTAAAAACGACAAACTCCATCACTCGCGTGAAAAGAATGTCAACAATCCATCATCCAGACAATTCAGCTCCAGAAAAACAGAGAATACATCTAAGCACATTAAATTTCCACGATAAGCTCCAGGAATTGAGTAAAAAGAATATAAACAATCCTCCATTCAGATAGTTCAACTTCATAAAAACACAGAACATCTCTAAGCAGATTAAAATCCACAATAAGTTCTAGGAATAGAGTAAAAAGAATATCAACAACCAATCATCCAGACTGTCCAACTTCATAAAAACACAGAATATATCTTTGCAGATTAAAAATCAACGACAAAGTCCAGGAATCGAGTCAAACGAATATCAACAACCGATCATACACGATAAGGTTCAGGAATTGAGTAAAAAGAATATCAACAATCCATCATCCACACTGTCCTACTTAAAAACAGAATATCTGTAAGCAGATTAAAAATCCACGATAAGCTCCAGTAATTGAGTAAAAAAATATCAACAATCAATCATCCAGACTGTCCCACTTCATAAAAACAGTGAATATCTTTTGGAGATTGAAAATCGACGACAAGGTTCAGGAATTGAGAAAAAAGAATATCAATAACCAAGTCCATATAAACATATATCCGCAAATCCTTCGTTTTTGATTTATGTTAAAAGAATGTCTCTTGTTTAGCACCATTCGTGCGGGCGTATGTAAAATTCATATCTACCTGCACACGATATGAATTTAATGTACCAGAGTGACAGATCTGATTGTAGCAGACGTCTCTTTGTCGCTACTCGTAATGAGTACAAGCGTGTCTTCAAAGAAGCAAAGTTACTTTTGCTGATAGAATGAAACCACGTATAGCATCTCATGAGTTTTGTTACTGTCGGCTCTGCAGACTGCACTGAACAACAATAATTCTTCAGTCCATCAATCTGAAGTTCTAACATCTACAGCAGATGAGTGCTTTGCTCAGAAGTTCTCTTCCAACTCCACACTCGGCTCATCTGGAGTACCCATACCTGATTTCTTCCCTTGAACGGATGAACGTAACAGATCCCTGCCGTCGTCCTAAAGAAAAGTGTTCCTGAGCTGGTCCCGGTTCTTTCCAAACTCTACAACAGTTTTCTCAATAATTCCTTCTTTGCATCTTATTGGAAGTCCTCCACTGTAGTTCCTGCTTTTAAGAACGCTGGAGGACATTCTGAACCCTCAAATTATCGCCCTATTAGTCTTTTACCGCGTTTTGTATTAAGTATTCGGTACTGTAATCAATACTGAAGTGGTAAAGCATCTTACGTCACATGAACTCCTCTCAGACAAACAATATGGCTTCCGTTTCGCTACGTCTACCGCTCATGTGTAAACGGCCATCACTGAATTTCTATATCATGCTCTAGATGAGAGCGGCAAGTGGTTCCAGCTATCTCGTTTTCGATATGTTTGGCATGCTGGCTTCCTACGCAATGTACAGTGTCACAGAACGAATATTTAGTTTAATACAATCTTTCTTGTCAATTCTTGGAGTGAATCCGTTTTGAGCGGATACCAGTTCCAGTTCATTTCATACGAACAAGGAGGCTTTATCCTGGGTCCTATGCTGTTTTTGATCTCCATCAACAATATCCCCGATGTCATCAGTTCTAAACTTGGTATTTATGCAGATGACACTACCATTTGCACCTGTTTCAATAACAAATCCGTCAACTCTGACAAATTAAACCTGGCAACAGTACTTGAATAGGACCTCCAAGCAGTGGTTAACTGGGACAAGAAATGCGTCTCCAAAGCAAAACTGCTTTCATTTAACCGTCACAGAGAATCTTTTCTGCCTACCATCAGCATTAGTCGCGACTCTAGACTCCTTGAGTCTCGTCATTTGATTTCTTGGCCTCAGTTTTTCCACTGACTTGATATTAGGTTGGTGCAAAAATAATGACGTAATAATGTTGTTTTTTGACGTATTTTTTAACGTCAAAAAACAACATTATTACGTCATTATTTTTGCACCAACCTAATACTATATCGAATCTACTGCAAGGAAATTTGGGTCACTGTGCTATTAATATATTAATGGCAACTGCTCTGACGAGTTTTTCCCCCTGGCGTCTCGAATACATTAAGTGTGCTACTATATTGTCATCTAGGTCTCACCCATTTACTGTTAAAATAGATAAACACAACTGCCAATTCTACTCCAACAGTTTATTTTATCGAACTTTCCGCCTGCGGCACTACCTTCTGTTTACCTTCTTACCTTATAACTACAATCCTCAAAAATTTAAATGCAACGTCAATCGCCACCTTCTGTCTTCTTAAACATCGTTCATCTTTTGTTATCCCTATACACAGTCTTCTATTTTACTTCTATTTCCTGTAATCGTCTGCATACTAATAGCATTACAGCCTTGCAGGGGTGAAATGATTAATATATATATATATATATATATATATATATATATATATATATATATATATATATACACTACATCGCCTACTTTGAATGATTCCTTTTACATGCCTCTTTTTTAACTATTTTTCACCCAAGAGCTATTCACGGTAGAAGGTTACCCAGTGAGTTTGTTATCAGGGTGTAGAGAGAGACAGAGATAGAGATAGCGAGAAAGAGAGAGAGAGAAAATATAATAGATATTAATTGACTCTAGACTTGAAGAGTTTAAGATTATAGTGATTGAGGAAGCAACCTCTCGGCAGTCTGTTCCACAAAGTGACAGTTCTGGGGTGATAGCTGTCTCATTGACAAAGGAGTACAAAGGAAATGAAAATGATTTGATGATTACATGACAGATCGTAGCTGTGAAGGTTAGAACTGCTAAAGTTAAGGAATGTACCTCGCCTGAACATATGTTATACGAATAGCGATAGAGATAGGCTAACAACGTTTTGTCTATAAGAAAGAGGTTACACGGGGGAACCATTCACCCCCTCTCCACAAAGCTGATCAATGAGAACTGCGCAAATCCACCCTAGACACACTCCATTGTTTGTTTGATCTGACTCTTGTAAAGCATGTCAGGAGGAGTCAGATACTTTATGGGGCGGTACAAAAGCCGAACTTCTAGCCTCTTTTGCAATAATACGGATATACGACTTGTGGTCTAAGTGAGTTTTACTTCAAATAGACGTTCGAAGCAAAAAGCCTCATTGAGAATATAAGCAATCATCAGGACTATCAAATTTAGAGTCTGCTCGGTGGTGCTGAATGTTACTAGCTCTATTTTTAATGTATTGAATGATAAATGTCAGTCTTTCTCCTATTGAGTTATGAGAGCGAGATTAGTGGAGAGGACATCTACCGGGCTCTGGTCATTTAGATTTTTATGTGCACCTATAAACTGTGGTATTACGTTTGAATCAATAAATGTATGCAAATTTTGACAAATAAAACAATACATGAATCTTTTGAAATTAAATTTGGTAAAATACTTCTAAAATCAGAAGGAACCATTCAGGCTAACTAAATTCATTTTTCTCGCCATTAATAAATTTTAGCATTACAATATTTAAAATCTATGCTTTTCTATTTAACTTGAGATGTTTCTTATGTATACTGTTTTGTTCAGACTTAGCAATGCGTTCCCGTGTGTATGATCTCATATTCATGCAAACCTATTCTGAGATTAGTTATAGATGTTTATTCAATCTGTGATATCAATACAGCCTTATTTGAAAATTTCATGGCCATGTCCGCCAAATTTGTCGCTTCATTTTATTTTGTCATAATTTATAGTTTGGTTTGGTTTCACTCTTCATCAAAGCATTCAAGTAAACAACTCCTTTTCTCCTGAATTTGTTTATAACCAACCACCTGTTTTCTCTCGTTTACTCTTATTATCAACAATTATTTAGTCAATGCATTAAAGTGGTTGCACCTAAATTATGCAATGATTTTTTGGACTGACTATTATTATTTGGATGAGAAAATAAAGTGACAAAGGAAGAATTATAGTATTTCATAATTAACTTCTTTAGTTTAACAAGAACTTAAACAGAAATGAAAATAAGCAATGTATTTCTTTTAAGTTTGCATTAAGGTTAAGAGTATTATCAGCACTAAGAATATGAATTGTACTTGCAGAAATCAGATTATTTGAAAGACATTTTCGAATAGAAGACTAGGATTATATTCAAGTTCACTGATTATTTGATTAATCTTCTTGAGGATGTTGATCGGAGGTTCAATGAAGTCAATCACTTGGATTGTATACCTTTCATCGCTTTTTACTTCAGTTTTTTATGAATTTCCATTAGTTGTGTAGCATTTAATCCAAGATTCGCTAAAACTGATCATCAGTCAATTCATTTAACCATAGATCACTTGAGTCACAAAAGCCGAAATTGATCATTTGCTATCAATTGACGCTATCGATGTTTTAATTCTCTCTATGAAATAAGTTAATGGTTTTCTCCAGTTTATTATTTTAATTCCACGGTGACGAATTATTTGTGCTACAGTAATGTTCAAACCACTGGATATTCTAATTTTCGATTCTATTAAATTAAAATCAAGAGATTTTTGTAAACCCCCATAAAAATAAGGCAAAATATTAATAAAACAGAGAAGTATCAACGAAATATATTCTAAACATAAAAAGAAAAATGTCTAGTGATTTTTTTTTTTTTACTGAAAAACAGCTAAATGCACCGAAACCCATCATTATATCATTATATTTTTTCTTACACTTATTTAATTTTCCCAACATAAATATCTAATTTTGTCACTCGAACATTAATTTATGACAGAGTATTTGAAGATTAAATGTTAATGTCAAATCACACTTTGATATGTGTACACAGTCGGTGATTGTTATCGAGTTTCTGTTAACAAATATTTCAATCGCCCGAAAAAAATGAATATTTATTTACACTACATTTTAAAGTGCTCTTTAATATTTTACCTAATGATTTACGGTCAGCCATTAGGGGTAAAACCGAAAAGTTGAGTAAAACATAACAGACTTACAAAGTGAAAATGAAAGAAGTTATGAATGAATGTTTGGGAATTAAATATTTCTTGTTTTTTATGACGTTTTGATTTTATTCTTAGGAGAGACAAAATCTCAATTAGAATGCCTCGTCATCCTCAAAAAGTCAAAATGCGTATTAACAAATGGTAAGTAGGAAGGTTTGTTCTTGAGTGACTAATGAGATATTTTTCTAAGATATCACCCACTGGTATGGAATGCATGGGAATACCGATATATAACCGATATATGAAAAAATATGATGGCATCTGAGGGTTAGATAATTCAGAAATACATCCCATACCTAATAATAGGTCATTTTAAATATTTTCCCACTTTCATGTAAGGATGTTTTCTTTGATCTGCGCTTAGTCAAGATTGTAAACTCATATACATGCTGCAACCGTGTGGGAGAGCAAAATTCATCCAAAATCTTCATTCGAGAAGTCAAATAATGATAACATCAAGTGAAAAAGCAGTAGAACTTGATTCTGATGTCTGCCACCACGAGAACGAATTAACATGGTCTACGTTGAATGCTTTTCTTTAGAATAACTCTAATGTTTGTATATTCTTTCATTTTTATAAATATTCTTTGCAAAATTCTTTCCCAATATTTAAAATGCACGTTCCAGTAAAAATCACGTCGAAATGAATGCGCATATGCGTGCACATGTATATTTACTATGAATAAGGATATAATTCAATAGCAATAGCGTGCGATACTACTATGCTAACCACTACACGAGAGTTGAACAAAATAGTGAAAGGTTATTTTTATCATAATTGCTTTCTTATTGAATGCCACTTTTTGAATCTCTTTAGATTCATGATAATACCATTAAAAATCAAGTATCAAGTAGATTATAATCAGCAAAAATTAATATTTTCTTTTCAATCATCAATATTACTGCATTTCGAAATATATCTAGGGAAATATATATATATATATATATATATATATATATATATATATATATCCTTAGATAAGATCAAGAACAATTAGGAAACATTTATCAATCTAACATGCTTCAATTTTATAAAAAATAAATTCTGGTATATTTAATTTTGTGTTTTTTGTTAATCAGGTTTCACGTGCACATGTCTTGTTAAACAAACGTTAGTATAATTTTTGGCATTCCGAAGTAGAGACGAAGCGTCCTTTGGAAGTTCCAAGAAATTAATGGATTCCAAGCTTAACTGAAAAACCGTAAATATCACTTTATGTTTGCAAGTGCAAAATAATTCTAGTTTATCTACAATGATATATTTATATGATAATGTATCTCTCTCTCTCTCTCTCTGTGTGTGCGTGTGGTAGACATCATGTTTGGTGATTTTCCCATTTTAATTTCGGAATGTTTTTACGTACACACCGTTTGTTTTAGATAAACACACGTTAACATCTTTAAGAATGGATTCAATAGAGGTTGGTGATGTAATAGGCTTTTAAAGTGTGTTTAAAAGTGGTAATATGTTTATTAATAATCGCTCGAAGCACTTTTGACATAAAGAATTATTAGGGTGACATTTGTAAAAAAGTTATGACCATTTTCCTTCCTTACGAGTTGTCCAAATGTAAATCTCTTTTATATTCGTAGATACAGGCTAAATTTAGAGATGTCTCACCGATATATTTTACATTTTAAGATAGTTATTCGATAATTACCGACTTCTGAAAAATTAAATTGACAGATTGTTTTCTTATAAAACCTATGAAAACATATTTTAAGTTAAATCTGGTAATTTAATATTATCACATCTACAAAAATAAAATAGTGGAAAAGATCAATTTTGCAAGAAAATTAACTAAATTTGTATCCTATTTTTTATTTATGATTTGTAATTGTTAAAGGTTTTTCTTGTTGTGTGTTGCAGGTTTTTCACAAATGTGGTAGGAAGAGTGTATTGCAGCAAACTATCAAATGCTGAGCTTCAATTGTCTTGAACCTCAGCATGAGAAATTACGTTTTTATCATTGTTCTCACTCCGATATAACCGTCAAACGAAAATAGGCAAAACCTCAACCAGCAAGTAAGATGAATGAATATCTGAAAGATTTTATACAGTTTAATTCAAAATAATGAAACATTTTTCACTAAATTTTAAAACATTAAAGTACATGACTATGATGTCTAATGTGCGCTTCTATTGAGAAATATAAGTTTGTAAACATTACGAGAATTCACTACAGGAAAGAAAGTAGTTTCAATTGATTTATATATATATATATATATATATATATATATATATATATATATATATATATATATATGGACACACGTACCTGTGCGCCTTAAACATTTTTGTTAATAGATTCAGACTGAGAAAATGAAAGAGTAAAAATATGGTAGACATTCTAGAAAATAAGAATAAGATACATAATTATGGAGATATGAAGAAATGGATTCAGACAAATTAGCAAGAGATCGTTGATTGAATTAAATTTCCATTCTGTCAATTCAAGTTTATTTTTCCTCGTCATTAAATATCTAGACATATTCTCAAAAGATGCAAACATTTCGGTTGGGATTTTCCAGACAATTATATTCATTGGTTTAAAATATTTTCATCTATTTTGACTTCTTTATTAGTGTACAGGTATTTTTATTTTTATAAAGTTTCTGTTTTTGCAATGCTAGTCTTATTTTTTTATACGTATTTTTTTTTCTCTCTCTCTCCCCGTTTCCCTCTCTCTCTCCCCCCGTTTCTCTCTCTTTACACTACTTATACATTACGTTTAATGTGTGCATATGTATATACCTATTTTAATGTGTGTGAGTGTGTTTTCACGTCTGGGAGAATTAAAAGTCCTATACAATCTTATCAATATAAGATATGCAGATGATACAGTGTTTATCGCTGGCATGGAACGTAAACTACAGGCACAACACCAGAAGCTTGTAAAGGAAAACGAGAAGAAAGGACTAACCAACAATGTTAAAAATACAGAATGTCAACAAAAGGAACAACTCCAGATGCGAACTACGAATTGGAGACACCAAAATCCAGAAAGTACAACAATATAAATATCTTGGAAGTATTTTAACAGAGGACAGAAATTGCCAACGCCGAAATCCGAAGGCGAACTGTAATCAGAAAAGATAGCTTCCAAATGTTAAGCACAGTATTAAAAAAAAAAGAAAAAAATTCGTTAGAAACAAAGAGAGTCCTCTTATACATGATGCATTAGAATGATGCTGAGAAAACTATGAACATGTGAGCAACGACGAAGTGTTAGAGAAAATGAAAACAAAAAGGGTAGATGCTTAACATCAGAAAGAAATAGTTGAAATTTCTAGGGCACATAATGAGTAAACAATGTATAGAACATTTAACACTCACAGGACATGTTGAATGCAGGATTGTCAGACGACAATAGATAATGGATTAACGGGTTTGTGGAAATGGTTGGTAGAACGGGAATTAAAAGAGATAGCAAAAAAGGCAAACACTGCTAAGAGCGACAAAGCGCGAAAACTTCTGGAGAATTATCATGGCTCCCATCTTGAAGAGATACAACACAAGAAGAAGAAGAAGAAGAAGAAGAAGAAGAAGAAGAAGAAGAAGAAAAAGAAGAAAAAGAAGACGAAGCATGCGAGTCTTTCTTTTACTTCGTATTAATATCATTGGAAAATGGATGAGATCATCTTCCTCCAACAAAGAGTTACATAGCAGGACAGACTAAACTCTCTAATCTTGAGGTGGCAACTAGTCTATATTAAATATATGTTATATATAGATTTACTTGTAACTAAATACATAAAACTTATAAATACATTTTTTAAAGTAAAATTCAACCCTCACAAAGAACAGAAAAAATTATAAAAATACGGCGTTGTACGCTCCGGCTTTTTTATTCTAGTCTACGTGCTATGCATCTTCCGTGGCCCAGTGGCTAAAAGCATTGGTTATGTCCAGTGACTTGATACAAAGAGTTGTGAGTTCAATACGTAGTTACTCCAGTGGTAAACAAATTTTTGGAGAGTTGAGTTAAAGGGAAATAATTGAGAAGAGGAATGGCACATAGGATTAGAACAATCTACCTTGGTGTATGAAGAAAAGGCTTCAGTTCACCTGAAGAAGGCCTGAGCGTTCAACGGCTGAGACGTCGTGAATATGGCAACAAAGATGAGGACAACAGTCCGAACAATGTAAATAGTATAAACACTTCTATTCCTATCAAAAGAACTAAAATATAATCTGGAATAACAATAGGGTTATATTTATGAGCTCTTAGAGTTTGTAGTTACTAACTCCTGCCTGAGAAAGAAAAATACTTTGAAAACAATTTAAAACACATCCTGTGCCCAATCTATTTCTTGTATAATGCTAAATGCAAAGTCTACGAAATCAACAAAATAAAAATACAAAAGTATACAAAAATAATAATCCCAATAACTCTGACAAAATTAGGTACAACTCCATAACAGCTACCATCGAAATTAACTTACCCAATCTTGATCTAAAATTTATCAACACCAACTCTAAAACAATAAGAGATATAGCTAGCACCCAAAGAAATAGCAACAACAACAAACAGGAATATACAAAATATATTGTGCAAAGTACCCAATGATGTACATCGTCAAAATCTCTAGAAATCTCGCAAAAGACTATATGAGCATCACAGAGATATGCTGCATAAAAAACAATTCGAACGAATTGGTAATTCACCTTAATACATGTGGCCACAATTTAGTCAGACTGATCAGTAGAGAAAAGGATTCACTAGGAAGAAAATGCATTGAGAGTTCGCTGAACCCACAATTCTTGACTATAAACCGAAGACCACGCTCATACATGATATAACCGATCACTTCAAAAGCACGATAGCAAGAATAACAGATGTCTATGCGGAGTGGGCTAATTTCAAATCCAACAGACATTAACGACTTTAAAAAAAAGCAGATTTGTTCTTTCATTCCGACTGGAGATACCAACCTAAAAAACAGGCATTAACGGCTTTAATACAAAAAAACAAAAAAAAAAAAACAAAAAAAACAAAAAACAAAAAACAAACACATTTTTGTCTTTCATATTGAGCTGAAGATGCCAACCTACCACAGAGAGGAGAAACGCGTTGTCATAAAAAAAAACTTTTCCGTTTATCTCATTTCTTCACTTTTCTTTTCATACTGTTCTACGTACTACTAATATGCATACATACATACATATATGGAGGGTATGTCTATTTAATTTTTTTACAATATTTTTGCTATTTTCATATATATGCTGAACTTTTCCGTTTATCTCATTTCTTCACTTTTCTTTTCATACTGTTCTACGTACTACTAATATGCATACATACATACATATATGGAGGGTATGTCTATTTAATTTTTTTACAATATTTTTGCTATTTTCATATATATGCTGAACACTGGAATCAAAACCTGAAATTCATCTTTTGTTCTGTTTTTATTTAAGTACTTTCGAGCGTTTCAGTTACAAGCAAAAACTCGATGTCGTCAGTATGACAGGCACTTTTTTTATACATCCTAGAATATTTTTTGAACAATAGAATTCAAATTAATCCAAAGCGACATCATGTTGGAAACAATTACTTGGATATTCACAATTTTGATCTCGACATATAACACCTTGTTCGAAAATTAGAAAAATATAATAAAAGCGGAAACAAACTGGCATTGCAAGTTGAATTTGACAAAGCCTGATGGATTCTTGCTGCCTAAATATATTTCGTAAAATTACTGAATCGGAACAAAAGTTTGTAGCTTTTATTTAAGTCAATTTGTAAGAAAATATTTGAAGATTTGTACATAAAAACCATATGGGACATTTTATTCCACTATCTTTCGCCGTCTTTGAGGCATCATATATATAAAGACATTTTATGTTTAACATTCTTTTTATAGACACAAATATTTAAGTAAATGCTCTGTTTATAACTAACAGTATTAAACAGCATTTACCGGCCTAAATGTCCGAGAAATTTTCATAGAAAATATTCGTCCTTCGACAGGATTCAAACTTGTATGCTATACGGAACCGCCATATAGCCTGATGTGTTTTTACCGATTTCGCCACAGAGGATCGATCAGTTAGCAAGGTCGAATTTACTGCTTTTAAGCTTCAATCATCTGTGGCGAAATCGGTAAAAGCACGTCAGGCTAAATGACGGTTCCGTATAGGATACAGCTTCGAATCGAATCCAGTGGGAGGATGAATATTTTCTATGAAAATTTCTCGGACATTCAGGCCGGTAAATGTTATGTAATACTGTTTATTATAAACAGAGCATTTTCTTAAATATTTATATCTATAAAAAGAATGCTAAACATAAAATTGTCTTAAAATAATTGTCGGACTTTGTCCATTTCATTTTATATATATATATATATATATATATATATATATATATATATATATATATATATATATAAGGCAACTGGATGAAAAAAGTGTAAAAATTCTATAAAGAACAAAACACGTTATCCAGAATTTTTACATCGTTCGATTATATAATAATTTATATTAGGTTGGTGCAAAAATAATGACGTAATAATGTCGTTTTTTGACGTATTTTTAACGTCAAAAAACGACATTATTTCGTCATTATTTTTGCACCAACCTAATATATAATATCCCCCCACACCATTAAATTTTTCAACTGCTTTTGCCTTTCACTTATCCCTCGTTTCTTCCTTTGGTATTTAGAGGAGAATGATTTTCTCATAGATATCTATTCAGTATTCCCTTCATTGTTCCCTTTCTTTGTTTTTCTTTTTTTTATTCTTGTTTTTCCCTCTGATCCTTCCATTTTCCTTCCTTTAAACTTCTTTAACATCTGGGTGTTTTTATTCCTCTCCCTCACCTTATTTTTTTGTCTTTCACCTGATTTTCTAAACGTATTCTTGCTTTACAATGATGTTCGCCCTGTGCAAGACCTAAGAGCCCTTCTTTCTTTCTTTTTAATTTGTTTTTCGCACATCTTCAAATCGAATTGCAAACCTCTTGCTGGAACACACTGGAAATTTATTTTTATTGAATAGAAATTAAAGAACGCATAAACTATGCATTAAATTATCTAATAATTACTTTTTAAAAGTGTTCTTTCTTTCCTAAGGCTTTTCATAATTAAAATATTCTCTAAGGTTTAGGCAATTAAATTGTGAAAAAGACTCTATCATCATCATCATCATCATCATCATCATCATCATCATCATCATGTCCTTTTGTAATTGTTTTCCATTTCCTCTCCAAACCTGTTTCTTTTTTCCTCGTTCTCCTTCGATTTCTTGTTCGTTTTTATTCTTTTTACTATTTCTTATTTTCCTTATTTCTTTCTACTTATTTATTATGTCTTTATTTTGTCACCTGCTGCTTTTTATTCCATTTTCTTCCATTCTTTCTTAGTTAATGTTCTTCACACATTGTTTATTTCAGATTAACTTAACCGATACTATTTACATTAATTACTTTCTGTCAATTAATAATTCTATTAAGACAAAAAATAATTATGCGATGTTATATGACAGTAAGGTGCAACATCAAACTTTCAGAATAGTTGGAATATATTTGCTGAAGCTCGTATTTTCCAATAACAAATTTACATTGTCTTTTTCAACAGAATTGAAACATGGAATTATTAAATATCAATCAAAATTCAGAAAGTCAAATATAGTGAAACACTCCCTCAAAATACGCTTTTGAAAGAGTATTTTTTCATTTTCGTCAACTATATTGAAGAAACTGATATTTAAAAAAAATGATTTATATTTCTAAACTGGCGTACTGTTCATTATTTGCATTATTCGGACTATTGTTCTCATCTTTGTTGCCATATTTATTACGTTTCGGCCGTTGTACGCTCCGGCCTTCTTCAGGTAGTTGCAATTTCAATCACTAGGGTAGACTGTTCTAGTTCCACGTGCTATGTTTAATGGATGTCAGGTATCAGTTATCTCCTGTTAATTTCCCTCTTAAAGTTCTCCACTGCCTTAACCGGGTATTGAACACACACTCTTTGGGTCCTGTCACTGGATCTAACCAACGCCTTTATCCACTATGCCGAAACGTTGTAATAAATATGGCGACAAAGATGAGGACAATAGTCCGAATAATATAAATAATGTACATAATACCTCATCTCAGAAATATAGACAGATACTGACGTACTGTTGTTGGGTAATTATCATTATTAGCAGTAATATTATTTGTAACGGTTGCACATGACATATAAAATATATTCTTATTACAATGATTATATTAATATATTATAATATTATTGCAATTTAAATTAAAAAGAAATAAATTTATTGTAATCACAAAAAATCGAATACTGTTAGTGACAGAGTTTTATTAAATATATTTTGAGTATTAATATTCAATTCAAAAACCACACACGATTTTAACGAAATATGGACCACACCAATGCAACTGAAAGCCCCAAGCCCAAATCTTTTTGATCTGCTTTGTATGACATATCTCAAAACATTTTTTCAGATATAGATAAAAATTGATTTCTTTTGATATTATCAATATTCGGGATTGGGATTCAACGTTAAAATGGAAAATAAAGAAGTTACAAGAAAAAAAAAAAGGTCGCTGAGGTCTCTCTCTCTCTCTCTCTCTCTCTCTATATATATATATATATATATATATATATATATATATATATATATATATATATATATGTGTGTGTGTGTGTGTGTGTGTGTGCATATTGATTGTCATTTAATCGTTATCTTTATTTGATACCCGTATTTGAGTAGACGCCCCGTTTATTTATTATTGTTCGTAAACAGTATATTTACTTATTTTCGTCTACCAGCATGAATATTCGAGAAATCTTATTAATGATAAGATAAACCTCCGGCAGGTTTCGAACTGCGTCCCTTTAGCTCAGTGTTTCTTAACCTTTTTAAGCAACTGCACACCTAGTATGATATAGTGGAAACGCACTGTTCAAACAGCACGGAGCCCCCCTAAGGACAATCTTAAGATATCCAAAGAAATGAAGAGCATAACGTTTGAGGCCATCTTGGCTGCGGGTGTTACCGGAAGTGATCACTGTTCGTAAATAACCGCCTTAGGGACTCCATTGCGGATTCTCCGATTGGTTTTACTTTCATAGACGTTTCTATATTTGGATATGGCTGCAAGACAACAGAGGTGAGTATGAATTCAAAGCTTTCCTTCCTCTGAAGTGGCTACCAATCCAGGACAAAAGATATGCCCCACTATTTAACCAATTATTGACGGTTACAGAAGAAATAAATTCCTCACATCTTGAAAATTATAGTGTGAAGGGAACACAATGCCCTCTGCAGGAACTTGAAATCGATCTATTTTCAGCATCGTTATCTGCTACGCAACCCGTCATATATATTCCAATAATAAAAAGTTAGTTTAATTAAAGCTGCTAGACAAGGTATATTTTATTTTTTAATCTTTTTTACCTTTTCTTGTTAGCGTCCAAGACTTACTACTGACTTAATACACATTATTTACATACACTTTATATCAGGTTATATTTACTTTCTTAATTCTTTTTTATTCATAGTTTCTTGTGACAATATTCCTGTTTTGGTATGAAAGTATAAAATTTCAAACAAAATCCTCATATTCACAAAATCATTAAAGAAACCTTTCAAAATGTTCAAATTATTTGCAATTTAATCTTTACAAAATGTTAAAATAAAACATCTACTTATGCAGGGAAAAACATTTTGAAAAGGTTTTAAAAAATCCTTCCTTAATTTTTTTATTTTAAGGAAAATAATTTTTCTGAATCTGAAATTTGTTTGAAATTACTCCGAAATTTTTTTTTATTGAAACATGTGATAAATTTATAAACCAAAATTCTGTTATTTAAAACAGTCCATAATAGTTTCTTTTTATTCTATATTACCAAAATATATGAATGACTTCCTGAATTCTTCTTAAATTAAAATATTATCCATTAAAATTTAATGAACCCCGAAAAAGTAGATGACAAAAATGAATGTGCCGAGTCACCGATATAAAATGTTTTAATTCATTTGTTTTTTCGTGCGTTGATGTTAGTTTTGGCTTCCTTTTTTATTTTATTTTATTTTTTTAGATATCTTGATATAATTATCTGTTCCATAGAACGTCAGAAGTGAGTTGTCGTAACTGATGTTCTATTTATCTGTTTGTTTGTTTTTGTTTTTCATGTGTTAAAGTAACTAAAAACCTAAAAGCCAAGTTTCTTCACTTTTTACTGAGAGACAGACACATATTGGTTTATCGTTCGAAACTTTTATTCCGAAGAAGCATGACGTCACTTTTACAAGGATTAACTGAGAATGCAAATTCTATCTTGCTAATTTGTTAGCTATCTTAGTAAAATTTCGAACAAAAATGCATATCTGTCTGGAATTTTAAATTATATACGAGTTATTATTTCGTAACATGTATATCTTCATTTCTAAAACGTTTGCGAAACCAATTATTTCCCTTGTTTAAATACATGTAAAGAACGTTTCGTGTATAATACGCGACGGGGAGCTGAAACCTAGGTGCCCTAGACATCACATTATAGATTTTTATAAAAAAAATAATTATCTTAGTAACGAACTAGATGTTAATTTAACATGTATGCAAAGTTTCATCATTATTGGTTGCCGAGTTTATATACCATTGAATACTTTATAATATTTTTAGTCCTCTTCCTTTCTTTTCTTTTAACTTATCAAAGTTTCTTTTTTATTATCTAGACAGCATTTTACTAAGATAGCTAGCAATCCAAGCAGAGAACGTATCCATTGGCAGAATGGGAAAAGTTTGCGAATACTGCAGGGCCATTACAGCTATCAGATGAGGCTCCAGGTATGTGCTGCTCAAGAGGAACGGTGAGACAACTGCTTACAGAGGATACCCCGAAGGCCAAGCATTTTCGTAGTACAATCTGAAAGTAGAATACATCATTTTGTCCGTTGGAGACCTAACGGCCCGAGGTTTCTTCATCACCTATAAGATCCAGGTGAAGCGCTAGCACCGTTTGGGTAGCTTAAAGCTACGATCAGATGAAGAGCCGTAGTATGTCCAGGTGTTTTTCATGGGTGGTGGCAATGAGGGAATTAACCAGTGCCTCAGGCTCAAACAAGAAAGATAATAGCAGGGAAGTGATACCAGACCTTAAATTGATTATCAAAGGTGACAATGCACCTGCAATCAATGAGGTGGCAATCATTCTGGCTGGAGAAGAGCACAGCGAGCGTGACATCGTCCTGAAGAAACGTGACAATCGCTTATCATCCAATAAGGAGACACACACGTTATATTATTTCTTGCAGTATCCTTTGATGTTTCCACACAGAAAAGACGATTATAATTTTTTTCTGCGCCATGTTGACCCGGTAACTGGACAAGAAAACAACAAAAGTGTTTTCTGCAAGTCTAATGGTCCGAGATTATGAATTTAATTTCGATTCAAAGAGGTAACAAACCAGTTTATAGTGGACATGTACGCAAAGAGTGAAGCTAAGCGCTTGCTTTATATTCGCGGAAACTAGAAAAATACGCTCAGAACAATGTATTCACCTGTAGTATGCAATGAATCACGATGACAATGCTCAAAACGTGGGTCAACAGATCATCTTACCATCAAGTTTCACTGGTTCACCACGTTATACGTATCAGCGCACCCAGGATGCCATGGCATATGTGCACAAATCTGGGTGGCCTGACCTATTTCACCTGTAGCCCAAAGTGGAAGGAAATTCTGGACTACCTTCTTGAAGGCCAAAGAAGCACTGACAGTCATGATCTTATCGCAGGAGCTTGCCTGGATGTACACCATAGAGTGGCAAAATGAGTCCCCCCTCACTCTTATTTGGTGCAAGGTGATGATTAGACCAGAGAACATCGATGGGATCATTTGTGCAGAATTGCCAAACCCTGAGCAATACATGATAGTGGACATCATCAAGACACAGATCATTCACGGTGCCTGTGGCGTTCACAGCCCTCGGTCACTCAGCATGGAGCACAATAAATGTATCAAAAGTTTGCCCAGGGAATTTATCCAGGAGACACACACGGGACATGACCATTACCCACTCTACAGGCGCCGAAAACTACAAGATGGTAGAAACGCTACTAAGCTCAAAGTAAATGTCAAGAAACGGAAATTGACAAATTGTGCTCTACAACCCACTACTGTCTAAAACAATCGAAACCCATGTGAATGTTGAGTCATGCGAGTATGTATGTAAATACATCAAAAGGGTTCAGATATTTGGCTGTTTTTGGAGTTGAACAGGAGAGCAAGCAGGCGGGTGAAATTACGCAATATCATTTGTGCAGAGATATTTTTCCTCTAACGAGCCAATGTGATGCATCCTAGACTTCGAAATTTTCAAGCGACATACAACAGCAGTGAATCTAGCAGTTCATATTGAAAATGACCAGCGTGTATGTTTCACAGAACATCTGCTCGAAACTCTGTTGAGAATCCACCAGAAACCACTTTGACAGCATTCTTCAAATTATGCAAAGGAGACTTGTTTGCGCGAACACTGCTGTATGTTGAGGTTCCTTTCTACTATACCTGGGCAGACATAGATGAAGCAGAAGCAAGCAAGGAGCACAAGAAGCAAGGAGCTTGGAAGAAAATGCTGTCTTCAGATGCGGGGCTCTCGGGTGGGTGTACACTGTACACCCAAATCATCAGGAATGCTTCTTTCTGCGTCTGTTGCTGCACGCCGTCAGAGGTTCTACATCATTCACAGACCTGCGTAGATAAAATGGAGACGTATGTACAACCTAGAGAGAAGCCTACGTCAAACATGGATTACTGAAGGACGATACCCACTGTAGAAGGCAGAAATCATCAAAGTACCAAGTCACCTGCGCCAGCTATTTTCTATCATGTTGATGACACGCTTTGGGCAACCCACAAAACCAGCATAATAAAACCTACGAAGGATTCAAAGGCAAACCCCCGGAAATTGTCACGTTAAATTATGTCATTTACAATGAGGCATTACTTGACATGGACAACCGACTGCAAGCTATGGGAGGCTAAGGAATTATCATATTTGGTCTACATCAACCTGGGCAGGCAGCACACTGAGTACATGCGGGAGATCACCGAGGAAATGACAGCCGATAAAAAACACAAACAGATGAGTGTTTATAACACGATTATTTTGAGCATTGAAGATCAAAGAGGAAATCTGTTCTTCCTCGATGTCTCAGGTGGAACTCTCAAGACATTTACTAAGAAAGAAAAGGCATCCTGCAACATCAGTCGAGATTCTCTAAAACACAAACTCCTCAGTGACTGCAAATTGAATTTCTGGGATGAGGCGACAATGAGATATCAGGTTTCCTTCGAGGCTCCTGACACGGCACTTCAGGATCTTAGACACATCACGGCTCATGGGAGGTGCAACAGTTTTGTTTGCGGGAGATTTTAAACAAACCCTTCCAGTGATTCCGAAAGGGACAAGAACTGACGAGGTGAACGCCAGTATAAAGTCTTGCTACCTGTGGAGCAGTATGAAAAAGCTGAGACTCACAAGTGCATCTCAGTGGTGAGGAAGAAGCTGGTACCTTTTATAAGCAACTATTGGATATTGGTAATGGCACTTTGTTTGGCGAGCAGGATGGCCGCGTCAGTTTGCCTTTTGGACATATGGTATCTGATTTAAAGGAACTAATGACAAGGGTGTTTCCTAACATAAGGAATCAGTTTAGAGACCACAATTGAATGAGAACCTGTGTCATTTTAGCTCTAAAGAATATGGCAGTTGGTAGCTTGAATATCAAACTTCTGGAACAGTCGCAGCTACAAGTCTATTGATGCTGTAATAAACGACAATAAAGCTGTGAATTATCCTGTTGAATTTTTGAATAGCTTAGGGGTTACAGAAAATGGGCGAAAGAGTAAAGAGGCGTGAAAGAGGAAAAGGATGAAGAGAAGGACGGGAGAATAGATCAAAGACCACCCGCATTACACGGTTTGACAGGAATGATTGTATTGTCGAATAATCGTACTGAAATACTGTATCCCTGAAGCTTACGAAGAAGGCCGGCATGCCAAACCCTATCAAACGCTTTAGAGATATCTAGAGCCACGGCACGAGCTTCTCCGTTATTTTGAAGTGCCTGGTAAACAAATTCAGTTATGGCCGTGAGCACATCAGCTGTAGATCGGGCAAAGCGGAAACCATATTGCTTGCCAGCGAGCAGATCATGGGATGTAAGGTGCTTAACCACTTCAGCATTGATTAAAACTTCAAAGACTTTGTCGAAGAGTGGTAGGAGAGTGATAGAAAGGTAGTAAGATGGGTCAGAATGGTCTCCAGAGTTCTTAGACAGGTACAATAGAATCCACATAAACGTATTTGTATGCTCATATATGAAGTTAGATCATTATGTTCATAGCCTGATACGCAGCGTTTTTATATGAAATATTTCACTGTATAATGTTCGCTCTATGTATTAATGGAAAAAAATCAAGTTGAACGCATTTACAACGAAATTAAATATTTATTTTATATAATGCTATTTTCATAATTAGATTGCAGATTTATTGATGTACCTACGTATGTGAAAATATGAAGATATTATTGACATTTATGATCAATTTTATAAAATTTATTTTCTCCTTAACAAGTCCTATGGATTGAAGTATATTTTAAAAATAGTTTAATTTAATAAATGATTCTGCATAGCCCCGGAAAAATCTCTTGTTCTTTCCTAAAATATCAGCATACTGCAATTAGTGACAGGTGACAATTAAGCACATAATTGAAACATTTCTAGTTGAATTGTGCATATAGAAAATTAGCAGATGTTCGTTCTTTGCTCCTATTGCTTACAAGTCGAATACAGCTAAGTGTTCTATCGACTACAGTCCACTTTAATTATTAATATTATCAAAAAATGCAGTGATTGACACATGAATAATGACGTAATTAACATGGAATTATTGTGCTTGTTTTTCTTATAATTGAATCCAATTCAAATAAATGGAGCTTCTGTTTTCATTGTAACAGTTTGTTTGTTATATCCACTTATCTCTATCCACTTATAAATTTCAGTTATGATTTATTACACAGGAATAAAAACTTTTTCAATAAATTCAATAAAAGAAAAGAAAAAAGGGAGAGGTTGGGGAGGAATTTTGGAACACGATTAAAATAAATTTATTAATAAAACAATTTCCGAATAAAATATATAATTCCAAGTGAATATAAAATGGAAAAATATTACTCACGAGCCTCCTAAAAGATTCAGAGAGCGAATGAAATACGCCTTCTGTTTGCACAGAGATGGTTGATGTAACTTAATATGGGTTGCTTCAAGGAGAGGTAAATGATGAGCAGACCGGGCTCTGTGCAAGACCGTGAAAGAATTGTTCACATATTTATTTGCACAGTCTGGGTTGTCAAATCTTATACTGGTATTCGAGTTTCTAGTCGTTGACTGGTTCGCCTTATGTATTCAGCTTCGCAATAACATTTTACATAGATTCTTTCTTCAATATTCGTGGTATCCATTCCAATTTATGCAGCGTGGAATCTTTCTTTTTAGGGTGAAAAGATTTTTTTTTAAATCGTTGGACAGCATGAATGACAATCCGAACAAACAGTCACTTCCGGATTAGCACTGAGCGTCCTATTGGCTCAGGGAATATTTTTTTAAGAATCTTTTTCTGATGTTTTTCAACATATGTATAAAGTATTTTGAAAATAATCTGATTTTTTCTGTTGCATTAAATTTGTTATCGATTATCTGATGCAACTTTGTACTTATTTACTTAGCTCAGTCTGGCACAAGGCCACAGTATTCTTTGACACCATATCAAATTATTTTGTGAATCTGACGTTAGCGCAAGGATAGACGTTTAAAAATGTACATTTATTTAGAACTAAAACATTTTACTAGAAAAAGTATATTCAATAAAATATCTTACAAAATCGCACGAGTAGATATTTTTAATTTCCTTTCGTTGATAACAATACGCATTCAAGTTATGAACTCAAAGTTGAATGAGAAAGAAAACTCAAAATAAAATTAATGTATTTCAACTACCAAAAATAAATAATAAATAAATTAATAAATCTACCTTTACCAGTTGAATCAATCATAGATTGAAAATTAAATGGCATATATGAAGAATCATTTGAAGTTAAAAGAAAAATGTTTCATGTGCTTTGTACGTAAATGGTCGTTTGTAATGAGGAAAGTTCATATGTGCGAGTGCGCGTCTTATAATACCATCGGCTAATGAATATTCATGAGTTCAGCGTGTAATTAAGGACTCGTGATTTCCGATCCGCCAGTAACTTGGGAACGCTCCTTAATCGGAGACCATCTGTGACAATTGGGTCCCACCTGTAAAGTTATGTACTGCTTTTATCAAAACCTATCACGAACATTTGACTGTGATATATTTGCTTGGTATATACTTATCAGACTGGGTGTCATGAGGAATATGTAGCGGAACTAATGTTAATAGAAAACATGAGTGCTACAAAATAGAGTTTTTATTTTATTTTATTTTTACGCCACCAGACTTATAAATATCTGATAACAAAAATTAATCGTTCGTGTTTTGTTTTTCTAAAGAAAAAAGTCTCTGAGAGTCGCAGAGAAATATAGCAGCCGCGTGGCGTCAAAAGTATTATCGCCAAATTGAGAATTGTAATTTGATACCGTTCATTTAGAGGTCAAAGGAGCAGGCTTGCGGTGATAGATAGTTGTAATTCATCTTGACGGACAAGTAAACTGTTCTGAAGCGTTTTGAAATTTCTTACGAAGCGACCGCATATTTTTTGTACATCTGATTGGTCAAAAAATGTGGTCGAGTATTTTATTTTTTTAGACAATGGACAAAGGAGTTTTTTTTATATATTAAGACTTGCGCCAAAATTGATCTGATTTTTCTCGAACTTTCTTTGACGAGAAATTGCATCATTTCCTATAAGTATATTGAACTTCGTATCTTTGTACTGCCATTATCACTTTGTCGGTATGATCTTACCCACAGAAAAAGGAAAGAAAAGTTGGAGATAAAAATGGAGAGTTCCGAAGACAAATTGAAGTGGGTGATAAATATAAATAGTCATGGCTCCGTAGTGGAAGTCGTAAGGGAGATACTGAGTTGCTTTAAATAAGTATCCCAAAATAATCAACGATACTCAGTGGAGAAAAAAGAAGATCAAATACAGGTTGTGGGAGGATAAAAATGAATACCCTTTAATCAGCGAATGTAGGAAATTAAACGATAAACATGATAATAATAGATATGACTGGGTGGAAAGTGTGATAATTGGGAACCGTTGAATGATCCTACAGGCCAAGTGTACAAGCTGTCCAAAAGAATGAAGGATATTAAAATTCAAATGTATCATTCACTTTAGAACAGGAGACGGGTTCTGGTAGTCGCAAACAATAATAATAATAAATGAATAATAAATAATACTAGTGAAAAATAATACTAATGAATACTACTACTACTACTACTACTAATAATAATAATAATGAATAATGCTTAATCTAATAAAAAATTAATTATTACAACTTCATTCCACCTTTGGTATAAAGAATCTTTCACCAGGTGTGAAGCCAGATTTCTTAAACCTGAAACACTTAAACAAAAGGTTGAAGTCTGAAGAAATATATAAATGTATAAGAAAACGTCAAAACATCAATGCGTTGAATTTCACTTGCATTAAACATCTTAAAATATGTTATTTATATTTACTAAGCTTAAAAACTTCCATCGCTCCCCCTCTTCTATATAAAGACACAAAATAATCTGAAAATTTATACATATGTGAAAAAGAAAACTAGGCTAAATTTAAAAATTCAGGAGTTATTGAAGGGAACTACGTGTGTTTCAATTTTCAGTGACATTTATCAGATGTTTTTTATGCGATAAATCGTTCTTTTTCATTGTCTGATAAAATAAAAAAGGGAAATTGTTTACATTTTGACTTTTACTATATATAATCTAGACTTGTTTAGGGTGATTAGGATTGCATTAGCAATTTGTCAGAGGAATATATTTATAGCATGAGCTATTAATTGGTTATTCAGTTTCTAACTAATTTAGGATTATTATTTTTGTATTTACAGGAAGATTCATGAAAACAATTGTTCTTAAAATTGCAGTCACTTTCCAAGGTCTTATTTAGCTTCTGTAAAGCTGAGATAATTCTTGTTTCATTATTTGCTTTGAAGAGAATTGGATACTAAACATTTGAAATGGGAATAGCAAGTAGATAAAGTTCAGGGATATCCAAAATCCGCAATACGGTAAGATAACAGATGGCATCTGAAAACGAACAAACAGCTAAATAATTAAAAACTGTCAAAAACAGTCTTAGATGATGATTAGTGAATTGTTTGAATAAGATTTTTATGTTAAAATTATACCAAAATGTCTCTCGAATCCTCAAAATGTCAAAGACAGTCACTACAGTCATAGAAAAAAAAAACGGTTTAATTTTCCGAAGTGAATGAGTGATAAAGTGAATTAATCAGTAATGCTCTTAAAAAACTTGAGAGAGTCGGTGTTATATCCTGATTGACTTCAAAGCATTTTAGGGACTAATAACCAATTAGACGTGAGAAAATGAATGACCAAATTCGCTTAAAACAGCAAGAACTCTTGACTGTTTTTGAAGAAACTAAAGGAATAGTTACCAGAATCAAAGAATTGTGTTAATAAAGGCGCTATGATTAAATATTTATCTTTGTCTGAATTTACAACATTGATATGTTAATTCTGAGTTATTTTTTATGTAGAAAAATGACGAAGTATATAGACGTGAGAAAATATTGTCACTGGACATAGGAAATAATACTGCGCAGGGAGTGACAGTTTTAGATTACAAGGAGATCGTCAGACAAGCATTGCTTTTAGGCATGAAACTGACAGTCACCATGCAGTGTTGATTTCTATGAACACGCTTTATATCTAGAATTTTTTTATATTTTTCTTTTTATTGATTATCCACGAATTATAGGCTATTTAAAGCCGAAAAATATTTTGGAATACGAGTTTTAAAATATTTCATCAGGAATACTGTGTCATCCTTCTTTACAGTAAAATCAAAGCTCTTCCATTTTTTTTTTTGCTTTTTTGTTTTCAGCTTTCTCTCCATAGGTCAGGGATTTGAGAAGACAATGTAATCTTCAATGAGAAATGTCTTTCTTACGACATATTTCATTGGGTTTCATCTTCTCTTATATCTAGTACTAGGCGTGACTTTAGCAAAGTAATGTTTTTGCTGTTCAGCGTCCCATCAATTTTATCTTTCTTTTACTATTGTTTTGGATGTAGCCTGAAGCTATTAAATTCCCATTACGTAATTTTACTGTCTTTGTTGTATGTTTAAAATTTCTTCTTACGAATTGGTCTTCAGACGTACTCCTGCATTAGTATTCAGTTCTATTTTGGTTTCGTCACTATATCACTTTTACCTATTTTTCATAATGTCATAACAGACGTTAATTTTCTTTCACTTTATTCAATGTTTTTTGTTTTGTCTTTGTTTAACGATGACATTTTGCTGCAATTCATTTATATAGTATCCGTCTTACATTTCATTCATTACTTGCCGAGCTGTTAATTTTGGGTTGAATACTGATAATGCTGGGAACTTTTTTTGATCTCTTGTCTAATTTCGAAGTTTTACCAGTCGTATTCATATGCAAAATGCCCCCAATATCAGCAGCAGGTATCATCCAAGTGACTTGGAAAGTATGTCATATGATATTCCAAACTCCTTAGTCATTTCACAATAACTCATTCTTTGTAATTTTCATCTTATCCAAACATATTTTTTCAATTTTGTAACTTCAATCAATAACAATAAAAAGACAATATCAAGGTTCCAGACTTTATTCAATCTTTTTGATCACTTAACATGAGAAATTTGTATGCGTAAGGGGTTTCAAGTGGACATACTTTATTTTAAGTACAACGTTACATTTACATTCTGTATATCACCTCGTAATATCTGCACATGCTTACGACAATTTACATTACAGTCATGAATGACCAGATTCGACTGCTGAAAATAAATTGTCGAATACTTACAGCTTTGTAAAAATGAAGCAAATTGATTTTTTCACTCGTTGTCTCATTTCTTTTGCGCGCCAATATATATAAGATCATTAAACTAGTGTCAATAGAAACAACTCATTAAACGAACGAGTCGTTAAAACAAACATTCCGCATATGAGTTTCAATATTACTTATTTGTTAATTTTAGTTTATATATTTAATTTCCCTCAACAAAGACAGAAATAACTTAATTTTAATGGATTCTTCTTTGGACGGATTTCTTTAAAAAGAGAAATATCTATTTTTTTGCAAGTTCAGTATCAACAAAATTTAGTAAGTCTAACTCTTCATACCATGTGACCTTTATTCGTTTTCCATTCTTTTAATCTATGCCTGTAATTCTTCGATTCAACTATCGATTCTGCAACTCATTCTGCATCGTATAAATAATTATTGGAGTTCAATCGGTATACCCATTTATTCACATGTAACCGCTGATGCATGCTATGTGCATTATTATGTGCTTGTGCATGTGCACCATTGATAATGTAGTAGGAAAATGCGTACATATACTTAGACGCATACATATTTACTAGGATTATAATAATCCTAGTAAATATTCAGCCACCCACTTATCTGTTAGCCAATGAAGCAATGAAGTTCTATCAATCAATTTCTTTTACTTTCTTTATATAGTTAAATATAATGCATGTCAACATTTTCACAATTTCCAATATTCAAGATAGAATTTTTTTTAGCAATATATTGCTTAAGTTTCAGCTTATAAACAAATTTCGATCACTGGCTTTGATCAACATTCAACACTTACCATATACCACACAAAACCACCGCCAACAACAAGAAGAGAACCAAACGAAGGTTGTCTCTCAAAAGATACGCCTAGAATGGCTGGCTACTGGAAGTTCAATCTGTCTTTACTGGACAGGTAGGACTTCCAGGAACAGCTGTCGATCAGATCAAGCAAGCTACGATCACCCTCCACCCACTAGCCACCCACCCTTGTCTAACTTGGGGTCCAGGATGGCATTCCAGTCCCCCATTCACACGAGGCGCGTTGAATCCACCAGGAACGGCCCCAACCGCCGAAAGAATGAGTCCCGTTCCTATATGTTGCTGGACGCATAAACCACAACGACTTGGAACGAACCACTTTTCACGGCAACCGACCCCCGGCATCGACATGAACAGGGTCCACCTTCGCATCCAGGATATGGCTAACCTGCAAAGAAACTCTGTCATGCCGGTCCCCATATGCTGAATAGACGACAAAGTCGTTAAGCAGCACACACGCATCGACGCTGCAAACAAAGTGGGTCTCTTGGAGCGCGCGACATCCACTCCGAACGACAAGAGGTCACGGAGCAGGCCGGCAAGCCTTACTCCGATTCCTCAAGCCCTTTGCATTCAGTCTGGCTATCTTGATAGACATTATTTAGACCTGAAATTAGAAAAACAGCAATCACCTCATTCGCATATCGGGACAGAGAGTTTGCAGTCAGTTGCCGAGTCTCTGTGAAGGGCCGAACAATTCAGAGCAACTTGCATCTGATAGACTACACCGTCTATCAGATGCAAGTTGCTCTGAAAGACGATGATGAGGCCACGTTGATCAATTTATTGATCAGGCCAAGGCATTTGATAGGGTTGACCATCGCTACCTTGTTGCTGTCCTGCAGACCGCCGGATTCAAACCCGACTTCTGCCGCTGGATTAGCCTGTTGTATCGCTCCCCTAGTGCTGTGGTACAGGTGAACGAGAAGTTGTCGGGCGCTTTTGCGCTGTCTCGGCCGATTCGTCGGGGTTGTCCACTGTCGCCCCTACTTTACGCTTTGTCTTTGAAGCCTCTACATGCTGGCTAAGGGACAGAGCGTGCAGTCCGGTCCTACATCGAATCGCTGTCCCCGGAGGGGTTCGGGCCAGGGTTTCCGCGTACGCTGATGACATATCTACTTTTCGTGTCGTCCCACAGCGACATTGAGGTGGTACTGAAGGGGCTTGAACGAATACGAAACGGTGACAGGAGCCATGATTAACCGTGACAATCTTTCGGTTTGCAGTTAGGTGCCTGGAAGGGGGTCGATTTCTCGGGGCCATTTGGTTGGACAGACGGTCCTGTATGCATTCTTGGAGCGTGATTTGGACTCGACCTCCAGCTGGAGAAAAATTAGTCAGAAGTACAAGCAAAGGCCGTTGCGGCCGGCCAGACTTGGCACCGACGGAAGTTGTCCATGAAGATCAGGGCAGAGACGTGTGCCATTTGCGTCTTTCCTCTTGTCCGTTACCGCTTATCTGTGTACTTCCTCTCTGTAAAGGTCATAAGAAGGTGCTCGAGCGCTGGCTATCCTCCATTTTGTGGAGGGGACGCAAGCATCAGGTCGACAGAAAAGTCTGTGCACAACATCTGTGTCATGGGGGACTGGGATTGCTGCATTTGTCGAGTCACAAGCTCGTCTTGAGGTTGGCTTCCCCACGCTGCACATTGACAGGCGATTCAACTAGGGCGGGATTGTAAGAGACGCCTTCCTTTTCCTTACTATCATTCCTCCCATCTCGCGGGTTGAGCGCCATCGTAAATCTCGGGATCAATCGGATTTCCTTCGTGAGTGTCGACATGCCTTGACGATCATTCCTCGGTTCAGTTACCTTTCTCAGCCTAGGAAACTCTTCTAGCAGAAACTCGTAGAGGTGGCCGCGAAGGATCCACTAACTGAGCGGCTCGGCTTGTGGTAGGAGGAGTATTGCTCTTTCTGGTCTTGGGCGCCAGCGGCGGATCACCTCAGTAAGGCTGAATTTTCGCTTACGTGGCGACTGTTTCGGAATAGGCTATCTCTCAATGACAAGGCCTTCATATGGGTCTTGGCGGATTTGTCAGTTTGTGAACGATGTGACCTTGAAAAAACGGCTTCGCACCATTGTCGTCGGATCCACCCCCAATGGGACCATGTCGGCGAGTTGATGGCTCGTATCGCTCCCTAAAAGCTCATGCTCATTGATCGCGCATACGGGTGTGGCAATGTGTCGCCCCGTATCCTAACGCTGCTGGCCACAGCCAGAATGGTCATGCAAGGCAACCGTCTTTCTCATCAGGATCTGATCCGATTCTTTGAGCATCAGCTCAAGATAAAGATTAGAACTGATAGAAAACGTTTGCTTTCGATAGACTTTAGCGAAAGTTGGGTGACCGAGCTTGGTTCGTGTGAACGAGGCTAGCCTTGATTTTCTTTTTTAGGTCTGCCTAGTTCGCATCTGGGTGGTTTCCAGTGGAGCCCTCGCCTGATTAGGCTAGACAAGCTTTGTGTACCTAATTAATGTAAGTGTTTTCCAGGCCTGCTACCGGATACATCTTTTGTTATGATCCAAGTTGAGATTCCTAACCTCCCCAATTTGATTTGGCCTCCTTTCATCTTGACTGGGTCAGGTTTATTTATTTCCCATGTCCGTATATATTTTCCTTTCCCTTTTCCCTTAGCGAGAGAGCCTCTTGATTCTGTCTTAGGGCAGAATACAGCGGCCTCACTTTTTGAGGGGGCTGGACGGGTCCTACTAAAATCAGTAATGCTTATTTTGCTTTGTTTTGATAGTTAGTTCGTTTTGGTCTCATCCCTTTCCCTCTCATTGTCAAGCACTAATTTTTTATGTATGAAATATTTATTATCATCCAATTTTTATAACATGGGGTGCGTTGTGTAGGTCCCCCTGAGAGGATTCGGCATTATGGTATATGGAGGATTGATTTGAGACGGACGAGATTTTATGGCGAATGTCCGAATTGTAATGAGTAAATGGGTCGTGAATTGGATTAGCTAGGTATAAGATAGTCAGTGAAGACCAGCTTCAACGCATTCCACCTTTTTGACCTTGTGCCGTAATTGTAATTTTGTACAATAAATATAAATATATATATAATACAAAGAAAAGAATGCAACAATGAAAAAATCAAGCAAGTTATTGTAATGGTACAAGTAGTCCCTAATAATGAAGTTTTTGCTTATATTTTAAAATTCGGTTTCACCATTGAGATTTTGCTTCAACTTTAAAATCTAAAAAAGATTTCCCATTCAATCAGAGAAAGTAAAACAAATTGTCACTAAACCTTGTGCAACTTTTCTCCATTTCTGCAAATGAGATTTTAAAGATATTTCTCCGCATAATTTACATTCAGAAGTCTGAAATATATATTATTTAGATTTTTCATTTAAACACTGACACGAAAACTGCTGGAAACCGGGAGTAAAATAAGGGAGTAAATTGAAAATAGTGAAAAATACCACAAGAATACAAGAATCTCCGGGCTGAAAATAAGTCAGCAGGATAAATGCGCAAAGGACAACTGAGAAAAGAAACAGTCTTTGTAACCAGACCGAATTATATCAAAGTGAAAATAGGTAAAGCCTAGAAAAAACAGTAAACGATATATCCGTGAAAACGATGAAACAAGAAACATCTTAACGGAATGCGAAAAGATGGCTGCACATGAATAAAAAACAACAACGACAAACTGCGGGAACTACTAAGATAATCTAGAAATTGTGCAAACGAGTTCGGTTCGATGATGTAAATTGATAACAGCACAAACCAAAACATTTTGTAGACAATAAAGAATAATATACTCTGACTTAGATATACATACCGACGTCCAGCTTCAAGCGAAGAGAAAAAGGATCGTAAATTAGGAGAAAATAACCTGTCACATAGTAGACATGGCTCCACCATCCGACTATTGAGTAAGCATGAAAGCAAACGAAAATTTCAGAAAAATCTGGTGGCTTAGCCTTGAAACGTAGAAAAATGTGGAACATAAAAGTAGAGGTCACGCTCCTAATTTATGCTTCGAGAATTTACGTCTGTACCCAAAACACTTGAATTGAAATGAGATGAATTAAACATTCGAGAAAGATTTCGAATCGTCCAGATTGTTTCTGTGAAAATATTGATAGAGGTTCTGAATTTTTGAAGAGCTTTTTTCTGTGACACAATCTCTAGACAACGGGCAAATACAAAAATTAAAAATATCAGCAATAAGAATTTTTTTCAAAAAACTTGTAGCTTCCCTTAAAAAAAAAGAAAAACGATGTGCTTTTAGTCTTAGATGAGAAAGCATATCCAGAAGAGTAAAATAGAAGTGGTTTTGGTATTTCAATTAAGAGAAAATAGATCTAAGATCTAATGTAAATACTACACGAAATATAATTCTACTTAATATGACGATAATAATAACGAGTGCTTCAATAGGGTTAAATATTATAAAGGACATTTTTTTCTAAATATTTAAAGATGGAACAATTTATTAATGATCATTTTAGACTGAACACGTTTCTTGTAAATGATTGATATTGGAACAAAACCTCATTCGTTTCTTGTGCCATAACACCTGTTTTTCACTGTTACACGTGACTTTAAATTGACTACACAAATTGGTTTATTTCCTGATTCCATTCAGCTGCCAACCATTTGTACAAAGTGATTCTCAACCGAACAGAAGTGGCCTTAGCAGTGAGACTTCATATAATTATCCAACAATAAAGTAAATTGTAAGAATTTATTTTCTATTTAAAAAGATGCAAAATGTTTCTTAATACTTGGCATTACGCTAATAGATAAAATGATATTTAGACTTAAAGCCAAAAAGAGCAGCATTAAAATGTCAACGAATAAACAGAAATCAGAAAATGTTATTAGAAAATCATCTAACATTAAAAGAATTCAACAAATAATTATTTGCTTTATTTGGTGATCTTTAAAGCGAACAGCGTGGAAATACAATGAGAAATAGAAAATGGAGAAAATCCCATTTGAGTATGGCGATGTCGAGAGGCAAAGAAAAGATTATATTGCCTATTAACTTTGAGGCAATTATTGATATTTCGACATTGATCAGAAACGCTATATTGTTAGGATGTCTTTCTTTAATTAATTAAATGTTGAAATCCAAAACAACGTGTAGAATATGAGTTGGGTGTTCTGACAAATCATTACTGGTGGATTTGAGATCATCTGGGCGTTACATAAGAAATTGTGTAAGTTTTGAATTATTTACAGGAAGAAAACAGTTTTCAAAACAGACATCACGCACGCACAATACTCTACACACACACACACACACACATATATATATATATATATATATATATATATATAGGATAAAAAAACACAATACCTTTTTAACGTTTAAAATTAATTTTTGAAAATTAAAAATCTTTCTTGAAGCTTTTATTTCGTTTTAATTTCAAGCTAATAGATTAAATGTAATATTTCCAACAAGTACTTTGTATTTCAAAACCTAAATTTAAATTGACTGGATTTCAAAATAGCACCCTTCTTTAGTCGTCTTTCATCGCAATCTAATACTCTTTATTAAAGCTTCTAAAAATAAAATATACTTTTCTGAAACTTTGAGGAATATTAACTAATCTAAAGTATAATTAAAATGATTTGAAACTAATATTTACTTTAAAATATCACAGAAAGGCATTTTGACACAGCAGTAGCTGTTTATTCTAGCTCTTCGGGTGTTGACAGATTGATGTTTATCTAATGTTGTTCTATGGGTGCTTTAGTCGTAAATAAATAATTGAATATAACGTGAACGCCTTTTTGTAATTTTTAATTAGTACTCTTAAAAATTTAGGAAAATATTCTTAGTAATCTAATATTTTATTGAATTTTGAATACTTTCTGGTTTTAAATTTACTATAGTCATCCCCCTTATTTTCTAATGTGCATGGAGTCCGTATCTAAAAAAATGGTGGTTAATGTATGATTGTGCTTTGGGCTTATAACAGGCGAAATTGCCGTTGTTAAACATTCATAGGTGCTGCTAAACTTTTGATCAAGATCCTGAGCAGGTATATACTGTGAAGCGACTAACAATTCAAAGCAACCTGCATCTGATACGCACAATCCTAGAGAGTGTAAAAGACGACGATCTAGCAGCGCTGATCAATTTAGATCAATCTAAGGCATTGACCATAAATACCTGGCTGCTGTTCTGCAGGCCGCCGAATTCAAACCAGATCTCTACAGGGAGATCAGCCTCCTGTGACGCTCCTCCAGTGCTGGTGTACAAGGGAACGGAAAGCGGTCGTGCGCTTATGCGCTGTCACGATCGGCCCGGCAAGGTTTTCTGTTGTCGTCTCTACTTTACGCTTTGTCATTGGAGCTCCTCCTTCGCCGGCTAAGGGACAGGGCGTGCAGTACGGCTCTACGCCGAATCACTGTCCCTGGAGGCACACGAGCCAGGGTTTCTACGTATGCCGTTGACGTATCCATATTCGTATCGTGCCACAGCGACATTGAGGTGGTAGAGAGGGCGCTTGAACGGAAGGAAAAGGTGACAAAGCCAAGATTAACCGCAATAAGTCTTCCGGCTTGCGGTGCCCTTTAGTTGAACAGACGGACCCGTCCGCATTCTCGGAGTGTGGTTCGTGCCCGGTCTCCAGCTGAAGAAGAAGTCTGAAGTACAGTCAAAGGTCGAAGCGGCAGTTCAGACTTGGATTCGACCGTGATTGCCCGTAAAGGGTGTGTAACTTATGTCTTTCCTCTTATTCTTTTCGATTGGCAGTACTTCCTCTCTGAAACGAACGAAAGAATGCTCTCGAGGGCTTGTTGTCCACCTTCTTGTGAGGTGGTCGCAAGCATCAGATCAGCAGGGAGGTCGTTAGCCAACGTCCGTGTCATGGAGAGGGGGCAGGGAATGCCGCACTTGTGCCATCGGTGCGCATCTAGGTTGGTTTTACTACGCCGCGTGTTGACAGAGGACTCGATTGTCGAGGGGAGTGTTAGGGAGGCCTTACCATCTCTCCTCCTGTTTCGGAGGCTGAGCGCCGTCGCAAGCACAGAAATCAAGAGATACCCAATGTCGGGCGGCCTTAAGGGTCATTCTGTGGCCCAGTGAACTTTCACAGCCTCGTAGTGGAGTGGCCGCAAAGAATTGCGCTCTTTCTGGTCTTGTGCGCCAGCGGTGGATTATCGCAGCAATCCCGAGTTTTCACTTAGCTGGCGATTGATTCGGAACGCCGATTGATTCGGAATACCGATTACAGTTCACAAATCCTTCCAGCCCCTTCCGAAGGCTGGGAGTATTTGCCAACTGTAATCGGTGTGACCTTCTACCATTGTCCTCAGGTCCGCTCGTTCTGGGACTATGTCAGCTAGTTGACTGCTCGTATCGATCTCAAGTAACTCGTGCCCATTGACCATAGGCGTGCAATATGTCACCTCGTTCTCTGGGGTGAAACAATGGTGTTTGTCACGTTGCTAGCCATGGCATGAATGGTGGTGCGGATTTCACGGATGGATGGAATCTTGCGATACGAATGTTATTCGCATAAGGATCTGGTTGGCTTCTTTAGGCATCAACTCAAGATGAAGATCAGAACTGATAGAAAGCGTTTGATATCGATATTATTTATTTATATATTGTTTACGTAGTTAATGTGAGTAAGTATTGTTTTCGGCATTCTCTTTTGTTATGATCCATGTCAAAATTCCCAATCTTCCCAGTTTATTTTTCCCCCTTTTTATCTTGACTCAGCCAATCTTTCATTTTCCTTCCCGTTCCATTAGGGAGTTGCTTCTTGATTCTGTCTATAGGCATTTTTATTTTTGAGAGGTGGACGGGTTCTAACATATGTTTTATTTTGAATGTTATGTTTTGTTTTTGATTTTTTGGGCTCATCCTCCCCTCATTCCATGATTCAAGAAATTTTTATCTATTTTTGTAAAAAAAAAGAAAAAAAAAGGAAACATCTACGAACTATGAGAAATTTACATCAGGTTCCCTGTGAATATATGGTGTTGTGGTACATGTAGGATTAAATGGTGATGGATCAGTTCTTATAGTGAATGAGTAAATTGTTATGAATGAATGGGTCGTAAATTTGATTAGCTAGGTCTAGGATAGTTACTGTTGACCTTCTTACCCACTTCTCCTTCGGCCTTGTGCCACAATTACTGTATTATATACAGGAATATACACATTTATAGGTGTTACTTTATTGCGAAGAGCATCTGGTTTTTCGCAACACTACTCTGGGGTTCTATGCTTCTAATCTATTTTTTTAATGTAGACCGTAACCAGTCTCAGAAGTTTAGTGGGATTTTCGACACGTTGTGAAAGTGTTGTTGGGTGTATTACTACTTAATCACATGGACAACACGCAAGAAAAACTGGTCAATCGTTGCACTTTAAGGAAGAAAATTGACGTTACTGTGAAAGTTGAAAATGAAGGGCTACGCCACCTCAAGTATTTTCCTTTTTTCGTTGAGATACAGAAGAATTGTTAACTGAGCTCGAAATAGCTGCAGTTAGGCTGCAGCAACTCTTTCAGTCTCAAGGAAACGAAACAGAGCTGCTTGGAGGTACTAAATTCTTACAATATCGGATAGAGGTGCACTTGAAATTAAACAAACTTCACTGTTCTCTGTAAAGCGGTTGAAACCACCCCAACTACAGTGTTTACATTCTCGTTTACTGATAACCATAATACACCCCCGTTTACGTCACACGGGTCATCGTTTAGCATAAGAACTCCGCAAATGCAATTGAGTGGACCCTCGTTTTCTGGAATTGAAAAAATAAAATGAGTTTCAGAAGTCTTTTGTCTCCACTCAAGAATTGTGGCCGGCATAAAGAGTTCGCTCTATGAACACACCTGTAAAGTAGAAAAGAGCCCTACACAAAGACCTAGGTCTATCTACACCAGAAAATTGTCTTTATCATTGAGTAATTTTGCCGTCAATACAGATGAAAGCGCTACATGCCTAACAATGAAGAAGTACTGCAACTTTTGTCATGCAACCGTTCATCTTATTCCACAGTGGAAGGTCGTCTGTCCAGATGTAGGGAATTAAGACTATGCTTTTTTCGCAAGTAATTCACACATGTGAAATATGTGTCATCTACAAATTGTTTGCATTGCAGAGCGCATTGGCATATAACTGCAATGCGCAATCAGAAAACAACGAACCATATAGTGATTTTCCAAGCGTAGCTTAGATGTGGCACAAGGTCGAGAGTCGAACTCACTACTCATTCGTAATTGTTCTAGCGAGACAAGCTCGCTAGCCATTACACCGCCCCGAGGTGCCCCAAACAACGAATCAGATATACTATAATATCCAAGCAACGGGGTTAAACTGTAATTATATATCCACTATTGTTAGGATGGCATTTTCCTTGGGGAACGGAGATATTACGGTAAATTGTTTGAATCCTGAATTAGCCATAGAAACATTCCTAGGGAGAAAAAAGAGTAAATTAAAGGAAATAGTGTTACAAACAACACTAGGCCTTAAGCAAGCTCAACCTTTTCGTATCCTGGTAGATATTAGACTTGTCGTCTTAAGATGAAATTACCAACGGTTATTAGCAACCTAAAAATGTTAAATTATCAGCTTGCAGCTGACTATAAAACTAATTGAAAATGTAATTGTGAAAGGTTTGTTAGAAATTTAATTTATTAATTCACTATCTGGAGCCCCTCCACGTTGTGTCATGTATGAATGGTTCGCCGATATCTATGCAAAATGGCCTAGTCCCCATCTGAAAAAATAGCACATTTTTTAGACCAAACCAACTAAGAGCATCTCCCATAAGAAACGGATAGACTTTAATTCCACTCAGTAGTAGAGGTATCGCGTATTTGCTTTGTCATGGATACTGAAAGTAACTAAGTAGACCCCTTTGAAGATGCTTTCTACGACGGTGAAGTACAAAGGATAAAAGAAAATGTTCAGTTTGGAGTCTTTTGGACTGCCATCCGAGGAAAACTCTGGTTACGACCAGTGCAAAATCAATTAGACCAAGGATTCTATATCATACAAAGATAGACAATACTATGTTAAACTACCATGACACGAAGATAAATTGTCAACTGTCCCTTCAAAGAACGCAGTGGCGTCGTGTGTGCTAGACAGTGGCCCGAAACCTCGAGAAAAATGTACATTGCCTATTATTAAATCTGATACCATTTCTACAAGAATATGACGTCTTCAATTGTAGCGTCTTATTTCGAGTGACTAAGTATGTCTTTCTTGCCGACATTAAATGATTCAACTTCATCTTCTGAAGCTTACATAGGTTCTGTTTCTTGAATATATATATATATATATATATATATATATATATATATATATATATATATATATATATATATATATATATATATATATGGATTTACAGCTAGTGCGTTTGCTTTAAACTATGTACTTAAAGACCATGTTGCTAAATCTAACATCTATATGGACAATCTCGTTAAAATTCACCATGATCGAACCTAATTATCTAACATGTATGCACTCTCAAAGGGGAGTGGTGGTATTATCCAGACATGTAATTCCAATTACCCTGAACTAAAAGAGAAAATTCAAAGTAATGGAACTTTAAGTATTCATGGGAAAATGTCTTAGGGAATCGTTACAATCCACAAACATACCATATGTACATGGCTTCTCGAAGATGAGATCCCGAAACGGCAACTAAAAGAAGGATCCTTGTCGAACCGTCTAAGCTCTTTGACTCACTAACTTTATATCTTCCAGAAGCAGTCAAGCCGTGAAGATTACCTTCACCTACCTTTAGAAGCGCCAGTTCAGTCCAAAAATGGAGTATTGATGTCGTATTTAAGAGGGAGCTGGCCAGATCTTAATCCAGTCTTGATAGTCCAAAAGCGTCTCTGAACACTTGCGGGTGACGAATTATTCTCTACCATACATCCTACAGGCAGGATGTAGCAAGCGTCTCAATGTTCTACCGCTACTTCCACGGAAAGTGCTCGGACAAACTACACTACCTATGCCATGCCATTTACATAGCAGAAAACCACCTACATTCCTTTCGCATTCCCTAAGTGAAAAGTAATTTCCACTCGAGTAGCTTCTTCCCGTGAACCACTACCTTGTGGAACCGACTATCAATAGGTTGTTTTCCCGATCACTATAATCTTAAGCTGTTCGAGGCTAGGGTTGACCGTTGTTTTCCACTCCTATACACACAAATGTCCTCCTACCATAATCCTCTACCTCAAGCGGTTCCCAGACCTTGTACAGAGGGAACATTACTAGTAAAAAAAGTGACAAAAAGTCGGGTCCTGATGGGAGAATTATGGAAGAAAGGTTTGGGATGGAACTAACTAGTCCTCAATGAAATTCAGTCACACGTGCGAGAACTCGTAGGAGACCTTTCCCGCCATAATTTTTTTAAATTTGATTTATTTCCACAGCCGAGCTCTCGTCGAGGACATTGATTTTGATCAAGTATATTTCACGACATATATGGTGCAAAATAATGAAGCCCATCTGATCTTCGCTAAAGACAAACGTAGCTCCAGAAATTCTACCCACGTTGAAATTATTGTCTGTATACCTGGCCTTAGAATTGTTCCCACTTTTTAAAAAAAAATATAAAAAGATTTACACTAAAGACATTTATCTGGCAGTTGATGTCAAGGTTGTGTCATCATGGATACTTTTCTAATCCTTCACAGGCAAAAAATATTTTCATCAGGAACCGCTTGACTAAAATAATACAGATGCTAAATAGAGTGACGTCCCAATTTGGCGTAGAACTTGTATCTAAATATGTTCCCTCTGCCGAGAACTCGGCAGACCTCATGTCCCTAAATTGTGTCCCTAGAAAAATTAAGCAGAATTTGGAATTTTGGTAATCTAGGCCAGCTTGTATTTGCAAGGAGAAAATATCATGCACCTCTGAGTAACTGCATTGTTTAAATAAACAGAACAAGGGAATTGATTGTTCTGCCTTGTTGATTGGGGAGAACCAATTTCCTTTGGATCGTTTTGCCAGCCTTGTTAAGTGATGACCATTTTTTTTATTTGTTTCGAAAATAAGAAAGACGACGACTGTGCACAGAAGACCAGTACGTTCTTGATAAATCAAACGCAAAAGCAGGCCTTTTCGCTAGAATTAAATCAACTTCTCAGCTTATCAGAAGGGAAGACATCAGATCTGATGGTAAGGCTGAGACTCTTCTTGGAGGAAACTAGTATTATCCGCTCGGGTGGAAGGATCGACAAAACACTGTACGACATATATGAGGTAAAAAATCCAATCCTGTTAGGGAAGAAACACCTCCTCACAAGAGTTATTATATTGGATTGCCATTCTAGATGTGAACATTTAGGTGCATTTTCCACATTGAATGAAATACGACTTACCGGTTATTGGATTCCTCAGGGCAGACAAGCCGTGAAGACTACCTTAAATCAGTGTGTAAACTGGTGGTGCATCCTATCTCCTGCATAGGAGATTACAATGCGACACCAGTTTACATTCCAGAGTGAATTTTGAAAACCCATTTCATTACACAAGGGTTAACTTCAAGGATAGTGAAAAGGACAAGAAAATGTATTTATTGCTATTCACTTGCCTTAATATCAGGGCCATTTATATAGAATTGTTTCCTGATATGAGTATCGTCTTTTTTCTTTTTTTCAAGAATTTATCCGCTTTAACAAACTGCATGGTGTAAATAATACCATTTTTAGTGACAATGCTAAATCGTTGTGAGTTCCAGAAGTTTGGGGCATGCAATATAAAACACCAAACGACCCCCCACTTTATTCGATCTGGTTCAGCGGCACAAAGGAAAGAATGATAAAACCATCAGGAATTGCTTAAACAAAGCCATGGATAGAGAAAGGATTAATTATTTTACTCTTACTTAATTTTCAGATGTGCACAGAGCCCTAAACAATAGACCTTTGACCGACCGGGGATGAGAATATCCAAATCTAAGTAGCAATCACGCCCAATAGCTTTATTCGTCCAAATAGAAGCTTCTGCTTAATGTTAAAGGTAGATAAGGATGAGCTGAACTCTGCCTTCGTAACTAGCAGAAGAAAACTCATCCAAAATATGGCAGACAGAATTAACATTTAGAAAATTTTAGAAGCATATGGTATGATTAAGCCTCAGAGAATGTCCCTTCTGTCTACCGGCCTCATTTCCGAAATAGAATACAATTGGGAGACATTGTACTGGTAGAAAACCCAATAAAACCTTCTGGATGCTGGGAAAATCTTCCAAGTATTCCCGAAGGGTGGGGATGGATTAATTCAGTCAGAGCAAGTAAAAATGAGTTACAGCGCCATGCAAACCTATCCCTTAAAGCATGTTTTCTCCCCCGGAACTCTCTTCTATTGATATTGAAGAGCCCAATTCTCCCTTGCTGATGTCACCCAAAGCTTGCTAGAAATGACAGTTTATCTCCAGATGTACACATCGAACTCAATGACACAATCATTTGGATTTGTTAAAGTTGCGATAAACCGGAGATCTGATTGCCTGCAACGAATACAATGACTTATTTCTTTTGAGATTCAGAGCAGATTTTCGGTAAATGGTGCTTGATGATTTAAATTATCCAAGGAGTCCTGCTTTTAATTAATATAAATATAAAGTATCTGGAATTTTAATTTGTTGAAATTTCAAAAAATTAACCGGAGTTAACTGATATAAAAATACCAAGATTTTCTTTAAAAAAAAAATACACAAAAAAAAAACTTAATTTGTGAATAAGTTCTTAAAATATGACACATATTTCATCTATACAATAATTTTCTACCCGCCGACGCAAGAAAAACTAGATTTTTAACAAATTTGGAACAAGAAAGGATTAAAAAATTTAATAAGATAAAAATGCTTCGGTCTTTCCTCTTAATAACAAACATTTTGACGATAAAACGTTTTTTTTTATATATTTTCGGTCCTTTTTTTATTATGGTATATTCTTTTTTAGAAAAATCTTTGGAGTTACATACTTACATTATATATATATATATATATATATATATATATATATATATATATATATATATATATAACAATGACTTAATACACAAAATTTAATTAGAACTGATGTAAACATCTTAATACTAAAACGGTGGAGATATATCTTAATTAGCTTTCAGCCAACCCTTCGTCAGAGAAAAAGTCGTCGGCGAAACAATTATTCTTTAACAGGAACATCGAAAACAATTTAAGGAAATAAATGGGAGAAAAACTGACACGATTAAAATATAATATCAACTTAGTCGTACTCTCTACATGATTTCAAACCAGTTGTCTGTATATTGACCAGGACCGTTCAAGTTTTAGCCAAATTATTTTCCGAGTATTGTTGAACCACTAAATAACAGGTTATTTTTTTCTGACAGAAATGTTTTCCTCCTTTTCAGAAGAATACGACTCACCCATTTTCAAATAGTTCTATTGCTTATTATTCCAAATATCGGTGTGATGTCGAACCAATTCACGCCCTGCTACGAGAATCAATGAATGTTTCAGCCTATATTAGACAGGGTGAGTTGCATAGTCCAACACAGGTGACACAATCGGTGTTAGTATCTTCCATTATCCAACAATTTATTTGATAATCCTGTGTATTCTGGTCTATATCGAAAGAACTGGTTTGAAATCTTTCATAGAGTATGGTCAGGGCACTTAAGATTGTTGAGGCTGTTACGATCAAACCCAGAAGACATACTTTTTTCGTTTCCTTTTCGGAGAACCTTTTTCTCCTCTCTTGGTGCTTTTCATGTTTATCAGCTTTATTATTATTTATTTAATTTTACAATTTCGTTTAATTTTCAAAAGTTTAAGTCAATTTTACATTTTTAAATGCGCGCCAGTTTTTTCTCTGATTTATTCCCTTAAATTGTATTTCGTTGTTCCTATTAAAGAAAATGTTTCTGACGAAGAGTTGGCCGAAAGGTTCCTAATATATATTTACCTCTTTTTTAGTATTAAGATGGTTACAACTGTTCTATTTAAGGCTATAACTTATATATATATATATATATATATATATATATATATATATATATATATATATATATATATATATGCACATAGGAACCTACACAACAGAAAATTTGTCTCTAAAATATTTTTATAAAAATAAATACATGCTGTTCCCCCCTTAAAAAACTTCCCACTTTTTGATTTCGTCGTCAGATTGGATATTTTTAAACATGCATTTAATTTCATTTAATATACTATTATAAATAGTGCTTGTCCCTCTCTTCGTTAGTTCACACGACCGTTACGCCATGACAGTATTTCATAATGGATGGCCTATTCTGTTTCATCACGTGGAAAGAAGGGAAAAGACACTATTTGGTTTCAGTGAGAAAATAAAAGAAAGACGGAAGAGAAAACCAGATTAAGCGAAGATTAGCCAAAAGGCGATGGCGGCCGCGGTAAAACCACAGTATCGAATGATGGAAACTAAGTAAGGCAGTCGCCTTAACTCCAGTAACAATGCCTGCTGAATTATTTTTAAATTAAAAGAAATGTTAGATAAAAGGATCGGTGGATAATTTTCCTACCAATATATCATAAATAATGGACTCTTCCGTTTTGATTGCGTAGCAAAACAAGACATACGCTACTTGGTTTCAGAAAATTTGAAAATAAAAAGATATTTTTTGAAATCTTAGCAATAAATCGATGTTTTTTGCAAGACATAGAAACTAATACCGCAGATTTTTTTAAATTCCTTATGAACTGAATGATTTATTATACAAAAATACTGCATAAGAATTGAATTTGCATTTGTTAATGAGGGTAAAAGTGAGGATAATGCAAAAGAGAAAGATGTTAATAAGATGAAACGGAAGAGTTGAAACTATCCAGATCTGGTTGGAGTTTGAGGATACTGAGAGGAAGGTTCTTGATATTTGAGGAGACATGCTGTCACTCAATCTTAAATGATAACTGTCTTATATATTTGGCATGGATATGTATGAAATATAAATAATCCAATAATATATACAGATGAAATTCAAACTGATCACCAAGTTTATGGTACAAGATAAATATCGAAAATAAAAAGTTATTTTCATTTTTTCATACGCCTCTTCTCCACGTGGGACTTGTTGCTCATGGTCAAAGATGTGCTAAGATGCATTTCCATAAAAAATGTCACTCGAACGAGACTCACGGCAATTTATCTCATGAGATATGAATCACAAAGGTATCTAAAAGGTGAAAACTTCATCACCAAGAGAGGACGGGTAAATTAAATTATAACTTGTGAAAGATATAAGTGGAGGAAAGATGGATTTAATTAAATAAATAATTTGGGTTCGTCATTGATTCTCCAGAGTATCTACTCCCCATTTTATGTATGTTGAAATTCCATTGTAAATGCGAATCTGTTCTTTTGGTCAGCAAAAGGTTAATCTATAAAGACGAAAATGTTAAAAAAAAGGTTCGTGTCCACAGATAACTTTTAGTATCATCTAAAGAAATAGATTACAGATATTATAACATGATGGGAATTATAGGGAAGTAGAAAAACTAAAAAAAAAGGATAAAAACAAATGGAAATGAAGGAAAGAAAAGAGGAAACATTAGAAAAAGATAAGAAAGGCAAACAAAGAAAAGATGCGGAGAAGAAAAATAATGAAGATAGAAGATAATAGTTATAAAAAATGAGAAAGAAAAAAGAAATTGTTGGAAAACAAAATTGATGGAAATGAAAGAAAAGCGAAAGAGAAAAAAGAATAGACAAAGGAAAAGGAGATGGAAATTAGATTTAAAAAAATAAATAATGAAAGCTTACAAGTAATCAAGATACAGAATTGAGAGAAAAGCACAACAGAAGTCTGCCATGATATACAGAGAAGCAATTTCACCAAAGTTCAATATATCGATCCACACTCGTTTGAACGACATGAACTTCTTCACTTTTGCTCATTCTTTTAGGTTTAACTAATTTGCTATATATATATATATATATATATATATATATATATATATATATATGTATGTGTGTGTGTGTGTGTGTGTGTGTGTGTGTGTGTGTTTGTCCAATCCTGTCAAAGGTCTATCTTTTGCTTGATTGGCAGAGTTTTTTCCTTTGCAGTTCAGGTTGTATTGCTATCGCCGGGTGCTAGTTAACTTGCAATTACATATGCAAATATATGTATGAATCATGTACAATTCGGTCTTACAAACGTCAAAATTATGATTCTTTAACATGTATGGCATGGTCTGTTATCATGTTGGCCTTTGTAATTATCTTCTGGATAGAGAAAACAGAAAATTAGCAATTATTCCTTTCTCCAAAGGCAAAATAACTCTAGTAATATTGGCAATCATGAGAATATGTATTTCTCTTAATAGATTCCATTTTTCAAATCCAATTTCTTTGTATTCCTTAAAAACCCAACCTTTACGAATGTACAGAGATGCAGTTTTATTATGAACGTGCTATCGAGTTTATGTACTTTTGATGAAATCATAGAAAACATGTTATTGTTCAATTTCAGGTACACTATGAAAGGCAGATAAAAAACAGTTCTATATAACCAATGATTATATATATATATATATATATATATATATATATATATATATATATATATATATATATATATATATATAATATTTAACGGAGAACTTGTAAATCAGAATAATAACAGAACTAAAAATAGAAAGAGGAAGGTAATATGGTTCAACCCACCATATTGCAAGCTCTCTAACATTGATATAGGAAGTTTCTTTCTAAAATTAATTGATAAACATTTTCACAGTAAACATCCACTACGTAAAATTTTCAATAGGAAGACTCTGAAAATTAGTTACTCATGCGTTAGAAATATGGAGAAAATCATATCTTCCCATAATTGCAGAATACTTAGAAACTACCATAGTAATGTAACTCAATCGAGTAATCCTACCTGCAATTGTAGGAATAAAGATCATTGTCCAATCGGGGGTATATGTAAATATGAAAATGTAATATACGAGGCAACAATTTTTCCCGAGGAAAATATAAACGAGAAAAAAAGATATATAGGTGATTGGAAGCAGCGTCTATACAACCATAGACGCTCTTTTAAATATAGGTGCCTCAGAAGTCAAACTTCCTTATCCAAACACTACTGGGATCTGGTGGATAAGGGATTAACCCCACTTTTGAAATGGAGATACCTATCAAGAGCCAGAACACCTAATAACTTCCGCGATCGGTGTGATCAGTGCATGGCGGAAAAAAATTTATTATCAAAGATAAAAATCAAGATGAACTGCTGAATCTTCGTAATGAGATATTTTCGAAATGTAGACATAAGAAATGTTTCAAAACTTAAACACCGTTTTGTAACATTATGTCACTTATGTCAGTTCCATCTTGGTTCAAAACATCGGGCATGGTATTTTAACGGAATGACTATTATATTATATTTATTTTGTTTATCTCTATATAGATCATTGTGTATGTTTATGTGATGCGCTATGTATTTAATTTTTTTTTACCCCCAAATTGTTGGAATTTTACGTATTTAGATTTTAAATTCTAATTTATATGTATATATATATGTATGTATGTATATGTATGTATGTATGTTTGTAGGTAGATGTGTATGTGTGTGTATGCATGTATATGTGTATATGTATGTATATATGTATGTATGTACTTAGCTGCGTGTGTATGTGGGTATATATTTAAGTGTGTGTGTATAGGTATATGTATGTATATGTATGGATGTGTATGTATAGGCATACGTATGTGTGTATATGTATGTTCGTGTATACGTATATGGATGTAGGTATATGTAGATGGATGTATATGTAGAGATGTGTGTATATATATGGGTGTATATTTTGGTATGTATGTACCGACATATATATATATATATGTATATTGGTGTATATGTACGTATATATGTATGTATGTATACCTAGACGGATAGATACAGGGATACATTATTTATTTATTTAAATGGGTGTATGTAATTGTATAGAAATGTAGGGTTTTAGGAATATATGTTTAAGTGTACGTATGCGTATGTTAGTATGTATATATGTAGGTAAATGTGTAAGGACTAGATGCGTATGGATGTATGTGTGTATATGTAGGTATGTGTGTGTATTTTTGTATGTATATATATATATATATTTGTGTGTGTGTGTGTGCATGTATATATGTGTATATGTATGCATGTGTATGTATTTATGTATATGTATGTGGAAAAATGTGTGTATATGGGTATAGGTGGGTATATGTATGTATGTGTGTGTGTGTGTATATATATATATATATATATGTGTGTGTGTGTGTGTGTGTGTGTGGATATATATATATATGTGTATGTGTGTGTATATGTATATATATATGTGCGTGTATGTATGTGTGTATATGTGTATGTGTATATGTATATATGTAGGTGTAATTATTTGTATATTATATGCGCGGTACTTATTAGAAAGCGCTTAGAATCAGAGATAGAGCTAAGATATTGAATCAGATATATGTATATGTGTGTGTGTATGTATGCGTATGTGTGTATTTGTGTGGATATGTGGATATATGTGTATATGTGTGTATGTAGGTAGACGCCAATGTGTATGTATATACATGTATATGTTATTGTATATGTGTGTATTCGCATGTGTTTTGAACATAAAATTATAGGTCCTTGCTAGATTAGATAATCGTCATATTTATTCTTTATATGTTTATATTTGATTTGTAACCTGTAGTCGATATTATTTTTGTCAAATTTTCTCAATTACACAGCGTCCCTTTCAGTATGTGTCCTCCAATTTTAATTTATTCGCCCCATCTTTCTCCCCCACTACTTCTTTCCTTTTCTCTCCCTCTTTCTTACTCTGATCTTTAACATTAGATCGTCTATGGTGTGTGTATGTCACCACGAAATGTATCCTTAATGTATTAGACATCCGACAACATTCATATTTCCCCCTTCCACTCACCTCTAGTTTAAAAAAAATGATCTCTGTTAAGTTTTAATCTCCCAAATTCTCTCGTATGTTACCCCTCTCTTTAGCACTAACATTGGCCCCACACTCTCATACTTACACTCTCTCTAAATTCTATTTTTATTTTCGGAGTTGTTCTTTTTCGTTTTCTTTTTGAATTTGTAGGTTTGAAGAATTGGATCGTATTTACGATTCCAATGGAATAAATTATGACAATGGAATATTAGTGTTTAAGCCTTTTTATTATACCCTTACTCTGTCCTGGACATTGAGTTCTACCTGGATTCTATCCTCTCGGAATTTTTTATTCAAAATATATACATGTGTGTATATGCACCTGTGTATTTTGCATATATATGTGTATATTTACCACTAATATTATATATATATATATATATATATATTTGATTTGTAATAATTAAGTTATAAGGAAAACTGAATTGGTAAATCCAAAGAGGATGAAATCCTGAGAGCTCAATGTGAGGACAGAGCTAATATGTAATGAAAAACAAACCACTTTAAGGTACCATTACGATAATTTATTTCACCTAAATCCTTTTTTAAGGATTCAGGATCATCAGGTAAAACTTCCAACAACGAATTGAGAGGAAAAATGGGATTAGAAATTGGTGGGTAGTGTAATTTTTGTAATTTAATAGAGGGGGTTGAGAGTGGTAGTTAAACAGACAATATAAAGTATAGGGAGGGATATATCTCTCTTAATTATGTTTTATATTGGAGTAGGAAGAGTGACAGAACCTTGACCTATTTAGATGGTTAACAAAACGGAAATGAAATATGTATATGTATGTATATATGTGCGTACGTGCATGAATTGATTTTAAATGAAATATTGGGTCTTTCTAATGACATTTTAAATTTACTATTCTTAATTTGTAATATCCTTCTCTTGTAATATTCTATAATTTAAATTTTGTTATCTTCTGAAGGGAGTTTCATTTCTAAATTGATAATTTAAATTTAAATATACCATTCTTTGACTATTAATAATAGTAATAATATTAGCTAAATTCCTTTAAAATGAGACACTTCCGAAATCACCTAAAATTAAATTTTAACTATGGAATTTAACCAAAATCTATATATATTTCAAATATTAAAATATAGATAAAGATTGTAAAATGTATATATAGTTTATGTACGAGGATAAATGAATTTTTGTGTAAATTATCTCATGTGTTTCTATGTGTTTTTTTTTGGACTTGTTAATGATCGTATGTATGTAGGGATTCGCATGAATACATTTGTGAGACATATATGAATAAATGAAAATTAATATTCCCCTCAAATACTATTAAATAATGAAACCTAATCTTTAATTTAGTTTACCAATATAATAAATAAAAATTACATTCATAAATTAATTTTAAATATTAAAATAGATGTTATTGTTATTTTTTTTTTATATATATTGTGGAAATACAATTAGTCGGGTGAATAAACTATTAAAATTTTAAATATTTCTTTATGTCCTAGATACATATGTTTATTACAATAATAGTTATATTTAGTCCTGAAACTATTTACTTAAAAAATTAAAGATTTAAGTTAGGAACAAAATTTTTTTCAGACATCGAATTTTCTATCAAACATTGTAAGCTATCTTTTACATAATTTTGTTAAAACAAAATTATAACAACTGCATCTCTCTTTCCCCCCCTATCTCTCTCTTTACCATAAGACTCACTTGTATACATTTTCTACATTTCATTTCCGTTTTGTTAACCATCTAAATAGGTCAAGGTTCTGTCACTCCTCCTACTCCAATATAAAACATACTTAAGAGAGATATAAAATTAACCCCTCCCTATACTTTATATTGTCTGTTTAACTACCACTCTCAACCCCCTCTATTAAATTACAAAAATTACACTACCCACCAATTTCTAATCCCATTTTTCCTCTCAATTCGTTGTTGGAAGTTTTACCTGATGATCCTGAATCCTTAAAAAAGGATTTAGGTGAAATAAATTATCGTAATGGTACCTTAAAGTGGTTTGTTTTTCATTACATATATATATATATATATATATATATATATATATATATATATGGGATACGAACAAAAAGAGTATAATTCCACTGTATATAGCATTTAATTTCATTAAAAAAAAACGCTCCATACAGTGTAGTGCTTAATATTATTTATTATATTTTAGAATTAGCTAGAAGTTTGACCCTCATCCTACCCCTCCAAAGTACATGAAAATTTAAAAATTCAACCTCAGCGTTGCGACCGCACGCTCCAAAAAATTCTTACAATTAACAATAATACATTTCTAAAAATATTTTTTCGGATTACATCTATATTTTCGCTGTCCTGTTATTACCGAGAAGTAATAAACAAAAACAAATCTATTTCCATACATGAAGATACCTGTAGGAATAGACGAAAGCTTGTAAAAAACTAAAAATGACCTTATGCAACATGGAATTTATAAACATTCATAACATTCATCTACAGGTTCGGGGTTAATGTACTTTATTAAAATTGTTTGCTAAGATGTATTCTCGCCATTTAAATCATTAACTTCTATATCTGTTTTTTGTATGAATGATTCATATTCTCTATGTCAACCACTGATGTATTAATGGTTATTGCTGAAAGAGTCTGTCAAATTTTAGATAATAATGATGAAGCTTGGGATGCTGCATTAGATATCTTAGTGGCGTTTGTTAGCGTCTGGCATACTGGTCTTCTTCATAAGTTGAAGGGTTATGGTATTTCTAACCTAATTTTTGATTTGATTCAATTTTTATGAATTCACGAAATGAAAGATGTCTTGAACTGCCGCTCTTTTAGATATTTTTTCACTGATGTAGGTACCCCTCAATGCTCTTAGGCCTACTTTGTTTGTAGTTTTCATTAATAATATTTCCGATGTCATCAGTTCTCGATTCTGTATCTATGCTGATGACACAACTATTTATGGTAAGTCTGGTTGGTTCGATAAGGCCAAACAGGCAGCTGATATAAAAAAGATCTTCCAATATGCTAACTGAGACAAGAAATGGCTTATTAATTTTAAAGCCTCCAAAACAAAATCAGACTAGTGGCTTATTGAACCTTCTCGGGCTAAATTTTTCCACTGATATGAAGTGAAACAATTATATTGAATCAATTGATAAATCTGCTTCTAAAAAGTTGTATCACTCTCTTGTTCTGCACAATTTTTCTCACCAAAATCTTACACCTTTATTATTCGACCATTCATGCATTGAATATTGCTAACACATCTGGTTTGGTGCTTATATATATCTTATGATACTTGACAAAATCTAATGAATCGGTCCTTTTAGCTTCAGACACTTTCTCACTGTCGTGATGAAGTTACCCTCTATCTTTTCTATAAATATTTCCACGGTAATCATTCTGATGATCTTTGGTACCCTTGACTTTAAGAATTTAAGCGCAGTACTAGATTGGCAATTAAGCCTCATCTTCTTACAGTTAAAAAGTTTAGATGTAACCGTCAGTTCTATGTTAGCAGTTTCTCCTCTCGCACCTTTTGCTTCCTGCTTCTTGTTTCAAGTAATTTTTGATCTTCAAAAATGTAAATGCAAGTTTAATCATCACCTGTTCTTTTGAACCCTCTTCTTTTATTGCCCTCGCCCCTTAATGTCCTTAAGTCTCAAGCTTTCACTCTGAGTAACCCTTTGTGTCTTAGTGGCTTTATAGTCTAACTTGAAGTAAAATGATTAAAAAAGATTTGAAATTATATTTTCTATATTTTTAATCAATTAGCATAATATGATTCATTATTTCTGCAATATAACTAGAACCGTTCCTGCACAAAATAATCACTTTATTCACTTAATAAAGTGAATAAATTGATTATTTAGTGCATTTATTTTGTAGCTAAGTTTTGTTTTGCTATTTGTACATTTGCATTTATGGAAATACATCAGTCTTTAATAGTTCTAAAATGCTTCCTAATAATATGCATAGCTACTAATTTATTATTTGAAATTTTGTAGTTATTTAGGTCTCTACATGTTCGACCCAATCGTAGGCCTCAGTCGGATCGCTACCAGATTTATTATAGATATCGACTTACATGAAACCATTTTTCTAAGGTATGCAGCACAAGAATGAGTTTCGAAAATTCTTTTTGTTATATTGTATATATTTATAATTAAAACATGTATTCACATTGTATATTTATCATAAATATATCCTGAACATTTTATCTACATTTGCTAGTTAATTCTAATTTTATTGTAAAAATTCAATTACGTCATGAAATCTAATAGATTGTATGATTAGATTAGGTCCTTAAGCAAGACAAAATGTCCCTATTTTTTTCCAACTTTTTAAACACTGAATAAATAAAGCACGTCTTGACATACTGCTTATAACGTGGAAAGAAGTTAAATTTATTTCTCCATGAGAAAAATAATTTAGAAATAACTGGAGAAACGTGCCTACAATAAGGCTAAGTGTCAGAAGGACGGTTTTTCTTAACTAACGCTATGTTTGTTTTAACAAGCTCTGATTAGAATTGGAATAAAACCTAAATATGCGAAAGTGAATTTATATATTCTCTTTTTTTATTGAGAATTGGCGACACAAGTAATAAACACATTACATTTCTATATAAATCAAATTTATATAAGAAAAGTAATCATTGACATAATTTTAACCGTTAAAGATATTGTCCCGAAGTACAATGCGGAAAATCGTGCTTAAGAGGTTTCCTTTTAACGTACAGATATCTCAAAACCTATTCGTGTCTGGTTACAAAAAGATATTTTATTCCTATTCATTAACTTTATTTCTACGTGACTGGGAGAATGAAATTGCTTTCTGGAACTAGCATATGTTTATCAGCTTTTGACGACAGATACAGTGATAATACTTTCCAATCATGTCAATATATTCTTGCTTACAATAATTTCCTTTTTTCACCGGAAATAGTTTTTCGTTTGTTTTTATCTAAGGACTGAAAATTATTTTATTTGCCGATTCATTCTGCAAAAGAAATATACTTCGCTTTCCTTTTCCGTTATTTCACTATTTAAGGAGAACATACAAATAGATGGGATACTAGAGATGGATCTGGAAGTGTTCTTTTCTAATATCATTTCATGTTTCATTTCTGGGTGGATTACAAATTTCTTTTCGATACGATCAAATATATAGAAGCTCACAAATATAGTTATAAACAGAGAAAGAGACATATAAATAATGTCTATATCAATTTATGTCTATTGAAAATGTTTCAAAATTAATGTTGGTCATTTTTCTAACCCATTAACTGTTATAGCATTTTCTATATATTCTGATAATGATAGATTCTGTTGTTTTATTTATCGTAACAATGATCTTATAACTTTTATAGAATCCATTTAATATTTGATATAAAAGAAAAATACTCCAGAGATAAACTGATTCACCGGAATTTTCATTCATTATCTGAAGCAATGTACAGCACAACTTGACAACTGCGACAGCTGATTACATCGAATTCAAAGCCGCAGCATTAATAACGAAATGAATTTTATCTCAGAAAGCAGAAACATAAATTCATTCAGAAATGTTTTTAAATAAATTAAAGCATCAACATATACATGATCAGAAATGAAAGGATTTTAACTCATTTTTTTATGTATTAAATTTTTTATATTTATTACTTAAATAGAGGTATCCACGAAGAACATACTATGGGCAATATTCAATGCCTTTCCAAATGATTTTGTCTTCGTGTATGATTTATTTAGTTTTGTTCTAAGTAATGGCCTTCATGAAGTAGGCACTATTGATATAAGCCTCACCAGCATCAATGAATGAGTTTGTGTTCGTTTATGATTGATTGTTTTGCTTTAAATAATGGTTTCCATGAATTATATACTATTGGGCATACGAAGCCTAATCAGTATCCAACGCCTTTACGAATGATTTTGTGTTTGTGTATCATTTTTTTTTTTATATATAATGGTCTACATCACGTAGATACTATTGCCAACAGAAGTCTCAACAGAATTCAACGCGTTTCCGAATCATTTTGTGTTTGAGTATAATTCGTTTAAGTGATGGTCTCCATGAAGTAGACACTATTGGCATAAACCACAACAGTATTATACGCCTGACCAAATGATTTTGTGTTTGTGTATGATTCATTTATTTTTGTGTTTTTTTTTGTTTTACATAATGGTCCCATGAAGCCACCGCAGTATTAAACACCTTTCCGAATAAGTTTGTGTTCGGGTATGATCTATTATGATTTCTTTTAAATAATGGTATCCATGAAATAGATACTATTGGCACAAGCCTCACCATTATTAAACGCCTTTCCGAATGATTTTGTGTTCGAGTATGACTTATTTTGTTTTGTTTTAAATAACGGTCTTCATGAAGTTGACACTATTGTAATCCGAAGTCTTATGAATATTAAACGCCTTTCCGAATGATTTTGTGTTCGTTTATGATTAACTTCGATTTGTTTTAAATAATGGTCTCCATGAAGTAGACACTATTGGCATGAGAAGCCTCTTCAGTATTAAACGCTTTTCCGAATGCATTTGTGTTCGGGTATGATTTATGTTTTTTTTTTATATAATAGTCTTCATGAAGTAGACACTATTGGTATAGGCCTCATCAGTATTAAACGTCTTTCTGAATTACTTTGTGTTTGTTTATGATTTATTTTGTTTTCCTTAAAATAATGCTCTCTATGAAGTAGATACTATTGGCATAAGAAGCCTTATCAGTATTCAGTGCCTTTCCGAGTGATTTTGTCTTCGTGTATGATGTATTTTGTTTTGTCTAAAATAATGGTCTCCATGAAGTAGAGACTCTGGGCATAAGAAGCCTCATCAGACTCTACTGACATAAGCTTCACCAGCATTAAACGCATTTCCGTATGATTTTGTGTTCGTGTGTGATTTATTTTGTTTTAAAAGATTAGAGTAGAATTGCATACATATACCAAGGAGAAAATCAGAAAAATAATTAGTAATGAAAACATATGATTACATAATTTAATAGAACATCAGCCTAGACAACTTATCTTTTATCTCCCTAAAACCTACATAGGAAGCATTCTGATGGCCCCTAGTATTTACAAACTAACCACAGCCATAACAAATGTTTGACCTTTGCTTGGAAGAATGACTCCATGATATTTTAAAATTCACACAACCTGGTCGAGAAGTTCATAAATATGACAGATACGGTCATGGCTAGTGCAGATGAGAAATCTCTTTACATTATTTATATTGTTCGGTCTATTGTTCTCATCGTTGTTACCATACTCACGACGTTACTGTCGTTTCACCCTCCGACCTTCTTCAGGTGATTGTAATTTGGAACTGTATTTCGTCCACCTGGTAGATTTTTATAGTTACATCCACCGCTTTTTTCAACTCTGCTGTAGCCACAACTCTTTGTGTCAAGTCACTGGATTCAACCAACGCTTTTCCTGCCTTGAGAGCACATGGCCCAGTGGATAAAAGCGTTAATTGAAAAGAAAATCTTTGAAAGTTTTGTTAAAGGGAGATAACTGATACTGAAACATCAGAAAGTAGCAAGGCACGTAGAACTAGCACTGAAGGACACTTGCGGTAGTGATCACCTGCCAATTGTTCTGCAAAATTCATAATGAAAAAAAATTATCCCCGTTGGTAATTAGGGGTAGCGAACTGGGAAGAATTTAAATTCCAATAACGTAGCTGAAGGTAAATTCATCAGGGACCTTGAAATGTTTATAGAAATCCTTATTTATAGCAAAAGAACACATTCCAAAAGTTCAGTACAAAAAAACGTAACATACCTTGGAAGCTACCAACATCTAATTTGTTACAATTTAAGCAACTTGGAGCAAAATAACAGAAAATAATTAAAGAAAGCAAAAAGAATGTTTGAAAAATTACGATAGTAGACTTAATTCTGACACACACAAAAAAAATTTGTATGGGATATGATAAGAAAAATATCTGGTAAACATTCTAAAGCTATAAAACATCTCTCGATAAATAACAGCAAAATAACCAACAAAAAAGATGTCGCTGAACAATCTCCAAAAGCTCATCTGTCAAGAATGGTAGCCAACAATTCCTGAAACTCAGACAAAAATTAAAATTTAATCAAATAAAGCTGGGAGCTAAAACCTACAATTCACTATAGAGAAACAGAATGAATCATTAAAGGAAGACCACAACATTGTGGGACCAAAAGATATGCACTATCAATACATAAAACAGTTACTCAACAGATTATTGCAAATCTTACTAGAGAATTTCCTGAAAGACCGTATAGGAATTACCTTACCGAAAGTGAAACATCAAGAGTGGTTGCATATAAAAATCAATATAATTCAAATCTTTGTAAAACATAAAATTAGTAATATAACTTTGTGAAAGCTGTTGAAACTTATTAAAATCAATATATTTTGATCGATATCATATGGATTTTTAATAATTTTATTGGTTTTCTGTTTACAAATAGCAATTTAAATTTTCAAGCAAGCGTGTTCTACGTTCAAAAAGTAGCCAAAACAGCTTGCTTTTGCATGTAAAAATTAATATAATTCAAATATTTTCAAAACATAAAATTCGTAATATAACTTTGTGAAAACTGTTGAACCTTGTTAAAATCAATATATTTTCATCGATACCATACAGGCTTTCAATAATTTTATTGGTTTTCTAATGTTTACAAGTAGCAATTTAAATTTTCAAGCAAGCCTTCTTGGCAAGCTCCAGAGTTATGGTATTACAGGTCGATTGTTTGACCTAATAAAATCATTCCTGTCAAAACGTGAATTGAAGGTCGTTCTCAACGGATTCTCCTCCAGTTCCTATCCCACGAACGCAGGTGTTCCCCAAGGCAGCATCCTTGGCCCCAGTCTATTCCTTATTTTCATCAACGACCTTCCTGACGTCATAGATTCCCAAGTTGGCATCTACGCGGACGACACTACAATTTACTCCTACCTCAAAAACAAATCTAACAAAACTAACCTGGCCGTTCGTCTTGAAATGGACATCCAATCGGTTGTTAATTGGGGAAAGAATTGGCTGGTCAACTTTAACGCCTCAAAAACTAAACTACTCTCTATTAATCACCATAGAGATCCTTCCCTGCCCCCCATTAGAATGTCTGATAGCCAACTTCTTGAGAGCAACTCTCTGCGTCTGCTCGGTCACACGTTGACTGCTGACCGCAGATGGAACAAATACATTGAGTCAACTGCATCGTCCACCACGAGAAAAGTTGGCTCTCTGTGCCGCGCCAGGAAATTTTTCTCCCCGGAATCGATACTTCAATTATACAAATCAAGCATTCGCCCTTGCATATATGGTCTGGTGCACCTTCTGTTTACCTCAGAGTTCTTGACAAGATCCAGAGGCGGATATGTAATATAATTATTATGGGATCTTACCCATAATAATAATAGTGGACTATTCCATATTTAATAAATACTGCGCCTCAGGAGTAGGCAAGGAATCGCTCAAGTTTTGAACGACAGATCGGTTGAACTCTCTGCCTTTGGGCGGGGAGGAACCCGAAGGAGGCTACGCCGAAGTGCGGATTCTCTTTCGGGGAGGTAAACCGACCCTGAACCCGTTTATACGGGTTCAATGGGCATATATTTGGCCGAGCCCACGGGCTCGGAGAGCCCACGCTGAAAAGGCCTCGTGCCACATGACGCCCTCGTGGGTGACTGAATATCGTCAGTCGTTCACTTCTGTATCGACTGTTCGGTTGAACTCTCTGCCTTCGGGCGAGGAGGACCCGAAGGAGGCTTCGCCGAAGGGCGGAGTCTCTTTCAGGGACGTAAACCGGACCTGAACCCGTTTATACGGGTTAAATGGACATATTTTTGGGTCGAGCCCACGGGCTCGGAGAACTTACAATAAATAACCGACCTTGTGTCATATGCTGTCACGGGGGGAGGGGGTGACTGAATATCGTGAGTCGTTCACCTCATGACGGGCTGTTCGGTTGGACTCTCTACCTTCGTGCGGGAAGGAACCCGAAGGAGGCTACACCGAAGGGCGTATTCTCTTTCGGGAAGGTAAACCGGCCCTGAACCCGTTTATACGGGTTCAATGGGCATTTTTTGGGCCGAGCCCACGGACTCGGAGATCCCACGTCAAAAACGGCCTTTTGCCACATGACGCCCCAGTGGGGTATGACTGAATATCGTCAGTCGTTCACCTCCTGACCGTCTGTTCCGTTGAACTCTCTGCTTTCGGGCGGGGAGGAACCTGAACGAGGCTACGCCGAAGGGCGGATTCTCTTTTGGGGAGGTGAACCGACCCTGAACCCGTTTATACGGGTTCAATGGGCATATTTTTGGCGGAGCCCAAGGGCTCGGAGAGCCCACGTTAAACCTGCCTTGTGCCACATGATGCCCTCGTGAGGGTGGTGACGTAATATCGTCAGTAGTTCGTCAGACTTTTTTTTCTTGACTTTTTCTGACCACTGCAAGCCCGCCTTATTTTTGATAATTACCCTTTTGAACGTCATTTTCTGTTAAGTTTATTTTTCATTATTCTCTTTTGTGTTTTTTTCGACTGTCTTGTAAAAAAATTAGATTTTGATTTTTCCTTTACTTTTTTTTACCCTCCTCATTTTTTTAAATTTTTACCTCCTTAAAATTTTTTTTGTTTTTTTTTCTAGTTTTCATTTTCATTTTTCTTTTATTTCTCTTTTCATTATATCTTCGTTTTCTTTTGTTTGTAACTCCTACCTGTGTTTCGGGTTTTGTTCTTACCGTTAATTCTTTAATTCTTACCTTTTTAATATCCAAGTTTTGTATTGTCTATTTGTCTAATTAATTTTTCTAAGCTTTTTTTTCTGTCTATTTGTCCCTTTATTTGTCCATTTATTTGGTTCTAACGTTTGTATTGTATATTTTCTTTTGTTTATTTGTTTTGGCGTCAGCCATTTTGTTATTTGTAATTACCTTTGTCTGTTTTTGATATTTTCGTATTTTCTTTATTTTTCTTTTTTGTCTAGCGTTTTCGTTTTTCTTTTCGAGTTTTTCTTTCTTTAAATTTATTGTTTCGCCTTTAGGCGAACATTTAAATCTTTTATTGTACGTTTTATTCTTTTTCCTTTCCGCGCTTTTATTTGCTTGTTGTCTCGCTTTGTGTTTTTAATATTTGTGTGTTATTTTTGACTTTTAATTTTTCTTCAGTTTTCGCCTATAAGGCGGAATTTATTAATTATTTCCCATCCCTTTTACCCCTCCCCATTCCTTTTTAAAAAAAAGATGGAAAAGAAGGAAAAAAGCACCTTCCTTTTTAATAAAAAAAACCCTAATTTGGCTGACTATAGAAAGTCAATTAGGAAGCATTTATATAACCCCCCACCCCCAAAAGACCCCCTGATAATGACAGTCTAAATGAATACCTAGCCTTTGATCCCATTTCCTCTAGCAAGGATGACATTGCCGAGAAGAAGGAAAATCTGGATGTAATCACTCCAAGTATGGAGGACAATAATGGCAATAAGACAAAAGAAATTAATAAGGAGGGCAATAATGGCCATAAAACCAAAAATGACATGGATGCCAAGAATGGCCCACAAGACCGGGGAATCGCCCTCTTGTTGGTCGTCCCCACCAAAATGTATAATCAATTTAGCGGAGTTCTTGGAGTGTGCTAAGAGTTACGCTCACCTTGTAAAAGGTGGACTCTTAGAAGACCCCATAGAATTAAAGAGAATTGAGAAACGAATTGTGTCAGTTTTCGTCGTCGACAAGCGTACGCGCAAAGTTTGTCGCTTGACAAAAAACACAGTGTTGAAAACACTAGAGACCTTGGGGTTTAAGCCCCTCAGAATAGTTAAGGGTGGCAAATTTTTCATGTGGGACGTACTGTTACCCACGAAAGAAGACTGCGTTGCTGCGGCTAGCCGCGAGCTAATAACTAAAGATCTGATCCTAAGAACGGAGTACGAAGGCCGAAGAAGGACCAAAATAGCAGTATATTAAACCCTCTTTAAGTAATCGGGGAAGACGTAGTTGCGTTTTTTCCCAGTATGGCGAAATTCTGAGCGCCTCCTGTGATAACCTGAGCGGGGGGGGTGGAGCTTTGATATAATGTTGGACGAGAATGCCTTCCGCTCCATCCCCAACTGTCTGGATGTTGGAAGCTTGAAGTTACAGGTCATTGTAACTGGCCGAAGACCGGTATGATGGAGGTGTGAAGTGACTGCTCACCTCTCCTCCTCCTGTCCAGAGAAGAAGGTCTCTGGTAGTCAAGCTCCAGTAGACCAAGATCCCCCTCTGACCGCGTCTGTACCTTCCGCCTCGCCTGTAATGGGCGTACCAGCTTCCGGGTTAATCCTCCGGTTGGCGAAACATCGAAGACCACATTCCCCAAAGAGCCTTCGCCCGCTGCTAGTGCAGTTGTGGAAAAGGGTGAGGGCGAATGGCTGGTAGCTGGTAGGGCCAGAGGGAAGCACCGGACAGCGAGTCCTCAGTCCCCTGAAGCCCCGAGGCCAAAGACACGCACAGCCCCACTCCCTCTCGCAACGTTAAGGGTGATACCCCGGCCTCTTAGCTAAACTTTCAGGACCAACAAAAAAAGTACGATCCAGGCTACGAAAAGTCGGAATAAATAAAAGATCTAAAGAAGAAATTGGACAATAAAAATCAATCACAACCTTCAAATCCGATTCCTTCCACGTCTTCTGCCCGGTCCGCACCGTCTCCCAAGAAGAAATCTTCCCCTCCGACAACCCCGCCCAAATCTCGAGATCCCAGCCCTTACAAACATAGGTCATTTTACACTCCACTTCATACTCCCAGCCCTTCCCCTGTTAAACAAAAATCCTCCTACACCCCTCTGCAGACTCCCAGGCCTTCCTCCTCTAAAAAGTTGAAATGCTACAAAACGGCAAAGAAGCCCGACGTAGGAACCGAAAGAACGGAGGAAAAGGGCCCCAAAACACATTTTCAATACGTGGGTGGATGTTTACCGGATTTCACCGGCTCAGGCTGAGAGATCCCGAAACTACGGCAATCGAAAGGATCTAAAGAATTTGCTATCCATTAGCCAATATGCCGACCTAGACGTTGAGGTTCCGCAGAACCTTCCACAAGCCGAAAGGGTCCTAAAAGTCATAAGAACTGTTTTTTTGTGCTAAGCAAATCTGGGCAATGGAGTATGAGGCCATCATGGTGTTCAAGGTGGCCTTGAAGCCATTGTCCAAAACAAACAGAACATCTCAAGCAATTTTGTGCAGGGAGGGTCCCCGTTTTAGTTCACCCATCCCTGTTTAGAGGCCTAAAATTGACATTTCCCTGGGATATCGGCGGAATCTCCCAAGACGGCACCATCAAGACTGAGATGGGCCATGGGTCTATGGGAGAGGCTGTTGGTATCCTGACTCCGGCCATGTTCAAATCAGTATTACAACACTAATCTGTATTCATCATGGCACTCAGGTTAGCTATTTTAAATGTCCGGGGCCTGAGATCCGAGTCTCGTAGGGCGAGGCTCTCTCATGACCTTCAGCGCCTTAGGGTGAATGTTTGTTGTGTGCAAGAGACCCGGTTTTCTTCTCATGACCGTGAAGATATACTGTCTAAGGGGTTCGTCCTTTATTCAGCATGTTTTGATGGTCGTTCGAGGGATGTCTCTTGGCTAGTGAGCAGGTCTTTGAAGGCTGCATGTACCCTTGTCTTCGCGGATCCGGCGGGCAGACTTTGCGTGCTGGATGTTACCATAAAGGATAAGTTTCTACGTCTCATTGGGGTTTATGCACCTAATAACCATGCTGAGCGGCCTGCTTTGTTTCGGCAGATCGGGCCGTACTTGACATCTCGTCGGGTAGTTTTAACGGGTGATTGGAATGCCGTCCTTGACCCCGATGTAGATCGTATAGGGAAAAACAGTGTACTAACAACCATTTCGGGACTTTATCGATGAGTTTGATCTTGTCGATAAGTATCGGAATGAACACCCTCGGGAGGTAGCATGGACTTGGAGAAATAGTGGCAACTCGGCTCCTGGGACGCTTGCGAGCTACCTTGACCGAGTCCTAGTTAGGAGAGTCGACGTAGGGTTCTTAGGGTGTCCAAGCTTCCACTATATAGTTTATACGGATCATAGGCTTGTCCGGGTCCGTGTAAACTTAGATAAGCCTAAAGTCAGAATGGCTGGTTACTGGAAATTTAACTCTTCATTATTTGGTGAGCAGGGTTTCCGGAACCAGCTGCTACTAATGATTCAGAGTGAATTGACGGGGGTGGGTGGTGGTGGGGTGGGGAACGACTGGTGGGATAAATTAAAATCCAAAATTAGAACGTGTGCTGCTGATTTTTGTCGTAGTCTCAATCTAGATAGATTAGCGGCGCAAACGGCTTTAGAAGAAAAAGTTGATCGGGCAGTGAAATCCCGTGTTAGTGGGGAAATAGCCTTAGCTAAGGCAGAGTTGTCCTCCTAGCTTATCAAGAAGGATCAAGATCTGGTAGTTAGGGCTAGGTTAAAAAGAATGTCTTCTGAGGCGACGAATATGGCCGCTGAACTGCGTGCAGAGGAAAATCGGAACGCGTCTAGGCGACACATAGCGTGCATCACTTTGCCGGATAAGCGGACCGTGACTACAAACGCGGGCATATGCGAGGCCTTTCGAGATTACCTTCAGGATCTTTTCAGCAAGGAGCCCGGTCTGAGCTGTGCTCAGTTCGACGCCTATTTAGCCGACTTTCCCTGCCTTGAGGCAGCTGAAGCGGCTAGGTGCGAGGGTCCCATCACAGAGTCGGAAATCTGGGAAGCGCTGAAGCAGATTGGCCTGGATAAATCTCCAGGACTAGATGGTCTTCCCTACGAACTTTACTTGAGGTAGTCGCCCGTTTTTGTTCCTTTGCTGGAACTGAATTTCAGCAATTGGATGAATCAGGGGTCTATACCTCAGCGCTTCACCAGGGGTGTGATCAAGTTGCTGCGTAAGGACAAGAACGGTGGTGATGGGTTAGGGAATTTTCGCCCTTTAACCATGTTAAACACAGAGTTAAAGATTTTGGCGAAGATCAGCTTGCAGCTTGACCTGTCTTGTGCTGTGAAGGACAGGACTATTCAGGATAACCTTCATATGGTACGCTTGATCTTAGAACAAGTCGACAGTGAAGCCGCGCTGAATAATTTAGATCAGTCCAAAGCCTTCGATAGGGTTGACCATTGTTTTCTGGAGGCTGTCCTTTCGGCGGCCGGTTTCGAAGCCGACTTTCGCTCCTGGATCCGACTTTTGTATGCGACCCCCGGTGCGCTGGTGGAGGTGAATGGGGTAAGATCGAAGCCTTTTGTATTGTCTCGCTCCATTCGTCAAGGTTGTCCACTTTCGCCTTTGCTTTGTGTTTTTGCGTTAAAAACCTTTCCTTCGCAAGTTAAAACGAATCCGGTCCTGCGCGGAATTTCCCTGTCTGGGTCTCAGCCAGTTATTCTACCTATGCTGACGACGTTTCGGTTCTTGTGTCGAGCAGAGCCGAGACTGACGAAGTCAGAAAAGAGATCAATGGGTATGAGATGGTTACAGATCAACCGCGATAAGTCTGTTGGCTTGCGGTTGGGTGCGTGGAAGGGAGTTTCTCTTCCCGGACCTTTCCTCTGGACGGATGGGCTGATCAAGATACTCGGCGTCTGGTTCGGACCTGATCTCCAGTTGGAAATGAATTGGTCGGAGGTACAAGGGAAGGCCGAGATCGCGGTTAATCTGTGGTCTCGGAGGAGACTTTCCCTGAAGGGAAGGGCGGAAGTATGTGTTTCACGCATCTACCCGATTCTCCTGTACCGACTCTCTGTACTTCCACTCCCGTATGCCAGACTAATATTATTAGTACGGATCTTGTTCTCTTTCTTGTGGAAGAGATAAGGCCCCTATGGTATCTCGCGAGATCTGTTGCCTTTATCCCTCTGAAGGGGGTCTGGGTATGCCTAGCATTGGGATTCGTCAACATATGCTTCGCGTCACCTTTCTAGACCGAATATTTCGCGGATCGGATGAGAAGGGCGCCTTCTGGAAAGAAGACGTCCGTAAACATTTCCCATCCCTGAGAAGTGTGCACTCGTTCGAGGAAGAGGCCGGCCGTACACTCCGAGCCTAGTGCTCCTTCTACTGTGAATGTTGTCGTGCTCTGAAGCTCCTCTTACGGGCTTCGGATGGCCTCTCCAACGCCTAGGCGTTGTCTCGGCAGGCATTGTATCAACAGTTCGTCGTGTACGCTGATGCGCTCAGTCAGGACTTGATCGCCGACGAACAGGAGGCGGACATAACTCTGAAGCATGTGTTATCCGACACTTCTTTGGAAATTCAGAAATGTCCAGCTCCTTTTAGCAACAAGGTCCTATACTGCAATGTCAAGTCCAACATCCCGAGACCTTATGTCCCTCCGTCTCTTCGCAGACAGGTTTTTGGCCGAATATGAACGTCCAGATTCGCGAATCGGTCACTACGTGTCTAAAATGCCAAAAATGCAAAGTACATAGACACACGAAATCTCCTGTGGGCACCTTCAGCGATCCTGATGCTCGTTTTACTAATATTCATCTCGATTTAGTTGGGCTTCTACCAACTTGCCAAGGGTATCCTTACCTTTTGACGATAGTCGATCGTTTTTCTCGATGGCCTACTGCCATCCCTATTAAAGATACCACTGCGGTAACCGTCGCAAAAACATTTCTACGTGATTAGATTTCAATTTTTGGGACTCCCAAAGTAGTTACTACCGACAGAGGAGCACAGTTCCAGTCATGTCTGTTTAAGGAATTCACTGAACTTCTTGGAGCTAAGCATATACGTACCACAGCATACCACCCGTGTTCTAACGGATTGGTGGAACGATTCCATCGTACCCTCAAGGCTTCGCTGTCAACGAAGCATGACAATAATAATTGGGTTGATGAACTACCCCTTATTCTTCTTTCACTGAGAAACATTCTCAAGGACGATTTAAAATGATCACCAGAAGAACTCGTTTTTGGTACGTCACTGTCATTACCTGGACAGTATTTTTCACCGGCTGTAGATACATCTCCAGTTTCTTCTTCCTTTGTCCAGGACTTACGCTTTAAAATGGCCAACTTGAGTTACACACCACCGCGGCACTGCCCGGTTAATATATATTTACCTTATAAGCTTTAGGATTGTGATTTTGTATTTCTTCGCAATAACGCCGTCAGGCGGCCTAGAACGCCGTCTTATATGGGACCGTATCGCGTTCTCAAACGCACTGATAAATATTTCCAAGTTCAGAAAGGTATTCACACCGACAACTTGTCAATAGATCGGTTGAAACCTGCATTTTTGGAAGCAACGGCATCCCATACTACTCAGACTACTCCGCGAGTTAATGAGGATCCGAAGAAACCTACTTCTCATGTTCCTTCTCTGCCGAAATTTACCGGTTCCGGTCGGAAAGTTACCTTCCCGAAGAGATTCGAGACCTTTTACTATTTTTAGTTAAATGTCTGCCGACATTTGATCCGCGGAAGGGCTCTGAGGAATCGTGCATGGATTCCACCTATTTTTTTTTTATGTGCGCACGCGCGTATTGCACCCCTTCCTTTCACGATCGGTTAGACATAGTAGTAAACCAGCTTTTTGTTGCCGACTTCGACGTTGCTAGCTGCTCCTGGTTCCAGCTTGGACAGGATTTGAATTTTTCCCGCGCTTTCCCTGACGTCACCGACGAACAGCGTTTTCAAGTCAGTCGCGGCCTGTTTCCTGAAGTAGAAGGACGACTCATTTATTTCGCCTCCCTTTACCCATACGCGGGCCGGAATATCTTAACTAACCAAAAATTACCTAGTGATTCCTTGGCTCATCATGCCGAATAATTTTCCTGTGATTTGCAACTTTTCTTCGAACAACATGTTTGAACTTTCCTCCGTTTTCTGCTAGAAAACGCAGAGACTACGTACTGTCGAACTTTCCTCCGTTCACTGCCAGTGAACGTAGAGTTTTTCTTCACTGAAGATTGATGAACTTTTCATACACCCCATTTGAATTCTAACCTTTACGAACCAGTTCTAAAAAAAGATTACATTACACACACATTAATAAACCTCGCAGTGAGTATTTTTCCTTGTTGTGTACGCATACACTTTTGCACAAGTAGACTATTTTCCAGAACCTTCCTTCGAAAGAAACTTTTCCCGCCTTAGCCATTTTGATTTTCGTTTTGGCGGTCTGGGTATGCCTAGCATTGAGATTCATCAACATATGCTTCGCGTCACCTTTCTAGACCGAATATTTCGCGGATCGGATGAGAAGGGCGCCTTCTGGAAAGAAGACGTCTGTAAACATTTCCCATCCCCGAGAAGTGTGCACTCGTGCGAGGAAGAGGCCGGCCGTACACCACGAGCCGAGTGCTCCTTCTACCGTGAATGTTGTCGTGCTCTGAAGCTCCTCTTACGGGCTTCGGATGGCCTCTCCAACGCCTAGGCGTTGTCTCGGCAGGCATTGTATCAACTGTTAGTTAGGGGGGTGCTGTTCAAGATGATCTGATTGGCGAGCTCGGTCTTACGAAACGGGGAGGCTCCCTCGATATGGCCTTGGACGCTTGGGTTGAAATGCCTCAATAATGATGAGGCATCACTCACCTGGCTGGTGATTCGTTGGGCCCTCTGGGTCGGCAAGAGACTTTGTTCAGCAGGCTTGGAGATATATCCAAACTGTCGTCGCTGTACGGGGGAAGTCGAGACCATTGGTCACGCCTTCTTTCAGTGCAGGACGGTAGTGCCGTTGTGCAAGTTTGTTGAATGCCTCATGGTTCGCAAGCTGCAGGGAAAGTTTTTTGTCCTTGAAGCCAGTTCTGTTTGTAGCAATGTGGTGCCGCAGACGACGAAGGCTGAACACTATGTGTTCTGTTGCTCTCATGAAGCCGTGATTTGGACGGCCAGTCGAAAGGAATTCTATGAGGGCGAGAGTTCACTTCTTCCCAACTGATCTTGTTCTTTAAGCATCAGCTTAAAGTCAAGATTAGAGCGGAAAGGCGGCGGCTCAACTCATCAGAATTTGGCAAAAGGTGGGTGAATCTTGCACGTATGTGCCGAGTAAAAGGGGCTGACCTAGAGTGGCATTTTGATGCCGGTTAGGCATAAGGATATTGTTTTCCTGGGGTGAACATAGGCAACCCATCCCGAGATTAGGTTAGTGTAGGTCTTGTTTTGTGATTTTTAGTTTTTCTTCTTTTCAGTAAACTTAGCTAGGGTGTGTTTGCTCATTGGCCCCTTTTATTTCTGTCCCCCCTTTTTTTAGTTTAACTCCCCATCTCTTCCCTCGTTTAGGTGGTCAGTGATGTCAGTTCTCTGGTGGATGCGGGGCGACTTTCATTTCACGTGTGTGTTTTTCGTATTTGTTGTTGTGTATGAATGAGTGTGTGAATGCTTTGGAGGAATGAATGTTTTCTTTATTTTCATAGTCCCGCATCGATTTCGTCCGGTTAACTGATATTTCTGCCACATTTAAAGTTTGTGGTTTTTTTTATTACTAACACTTTTTTGTTTAGTTTCTTGTAACTATTTTATATGTCATATTGTATATACTCATGGGGGATCATTTTAAATATTGTTGTTTTTATGCCCCTCCCGCCACAGACAATATTTGTACATAAGGAAAGTATTTAGGATTTTCATTGAGTCAAAGGGGTATTTTGGTGGATGTAGTAAGAAAGGTATGGATAAATGTGTTGTTTTGGTGAAAGGAATTTTGTTTTGTATGATAGGGTCAGTGGTTGTGGCTAGCTAAGTTTTATATTAAGACAAGTGATGACCGTCTTTTTCCCCAACCTCCTTTTTGGACTTGTAACACATTTGTTGTATTCACAGCAATAAATATTGTATTGACAGGAAAAACAACGTGACCATGTACAAAGACGGCATTGTGCGGCGGCGGCGGCGGCAGAGGCTGGCTTCGAGACGCCTAAGGTTTGTATTTCGACCTCTGAGAGCGAAACGATGCTGCACCACCCCGCGTGGTCGTAAGTCATCGTCTTGCAATCAACGACTGCTCGCGGTCGTAACGGAAGCGACCACGCGGTCTGCAAGCGGGAGACGAAGGAGGAGAAAAAGAAGAAGACCTTCCTACGACGTCCCGTTTTCATCCGCGCGAGAAAAGCAATTCTTTCTAGAAAGAAAGAACGACGCGGGGGACGGTGAGATGCCTCTCCACTATCGAGTGAGAAGATATGCCATTTTCTGCCTCTCGACCGGACGGGGCTCCGAGACAAGGGATCTCGAGGCCGCAATGTGCGTTCGAGGTGTCGATGTCCTGCAATTCGCATCAGTTCTCGCGGCTGGCCGCGCTCTTCATCGACGGACGAGCCGAGTGATCCCCCGTCCAGGGTTTTTTTATTTTTGATTCTTTTCGCGGCAGGTTTAAAAATGTGTGCGAGGAAGAGGAGCAAGGAGGCCGAGTTGTTGCACCCGCGCGCGCGCGCGACCGAAGCGGTAGTCGTCCACAGCAGACTGGCACCCCGGCAACTACCACAATTTTGTCGAGGACATTGACGGCGGCGTGGACCGTAAACGTTACCACGTCGACGTCGGCGGAAGACGGACGCTTGACGGTGGCATCCGTCTTTGATCGTGGCTGGCAGCGGCGCCCCCCTCGAATCGCGTGCACGTCTAACCGAACTCGACCTCCACTCACAGGGGACGTAGAAGCGGCGGCACGTGAAAACGGAATGGCTAGACGTAATACGGCTCGCATGCTCCCTCTCCGGAATCGAACCCCGAATCCCCGTTACCCGTAGTAACCACGGTAGGCACTTAACCGACCGTCGACAGTTGATAGGGCGGACCCTCGAGAGGCCCGTCGCCAGGAGGAGGCGTAACGACGACGACAGTTCCACCGAAACCGAAGGATCGAATAACGAACGGAAACGAAAGCGGCCAAGACACGCGGGAAAGAACAGCCCTCGGCGGCCATTCGATTCGTGACCGACGAAACGACAACCTGGGAGGCAGCGATCGAGTAACGAACGGAAACGAAATCGTGCGCTGGCACCGGTCGAGCCAGCGAGCGTTCCGGGAGGAAATCGCCATTTAACCGACGAGCAGTAGCCGCGTGTCTCGCGACGAAGACGAGCCAGATGGTGGTAGACAAAAAGCTGACGATGACTACTACTACAGCGAGAAGGCGGTCGGTTGAAGAAGGTGGGCGACACCCAGAACTTTCGACTGCGCCGAGACGGTGACTGGACGCCCGAGAATTGTGTGGAGAATAGACACGTTAGTTGCGGACCGAAAGTTTGGCAGGAAACTGCGAAGGCGGCGGGAGACGGACGAAGAAACATTTGACGTCCCGGGGTGTCCCCCAACCAGCAGCGGTAGCAGCTTCCCGGTGTCTGTCGCAACGAACGAGCTACTTCCCTGACGGAGCCGCGGGACGGCGGTGGCATCGCGAATAGAGGTGGACAGATCTTCCCGACATGTACACGGTCCGTCAATCTGTTTTCCCGACGCGTAAGAAAGCGGCCAAGACACGAGGGGAAGAACAGCCCTCGGCGGCGATTCGATTCGTGACCGACGAAACGACAACTTGGGAGGCGGTGGGCTAACGATGGAATTGTCGCACACGCGCGTACACACACACACACACACACACACACAACAGCGCTTTCGAACACCCCTCATTCCTGATCGCATTACAAACGAACGAGTCCGATTCGAGCACCGAGTCGCAAGAACTTTCGACGCAAGTATCGATCACTGAAGCGAGCGCTTGGAAGGGACGCGAGGATTACTCCTCGATATGTCTCCGTCGATCCAAATATTCAAATGCAGTGTCAAACGACATCTCCTGTGATGTCCCCCCGGTGTCGCTGCGCCAAATGTGACGTCTGCCTAGCCGCGTCCGTCGTGCTATCCTGTCCTGTGACGACCAATTGACCTGGTATTGGTCGCAGCACCAAATGTGACGTTCTAACCTTTTGGTGACTTGGATAGGAATCTGGTTAGATTCGGTATCAGCCTTGTCGTTCCCAGCTCGCCTCCAACGTCTGGTTACCGAAGTAACTGTGTTGATTTCCAGTCTAACCTACCCACGTTGTGATTTGATCTTAGGCAGACGAAATCAATCAGTCGCCGGGCCGTAATGCAAGCTGAGTTCGAATGAGGGTGATATCGCAAAAGTATATGTAAAAGAAAATAAAATAATAACTCGAAAAGTTCAAATGTGTTAAAAAAGGATAACAATATTTTATATATGGTTGCTGAATACAGGACTGCGTCTTCTTCCCAACCCGCTATATGGATTCGTGACACTTTGCGTTTGTTAGGCGAGTCTTAACATCCTAAGTTGTTTGTTCTTTAAGACACTGTTTCTTGGTGTATCTTCAGGCGATATTCGTAAAATTGTTTCGGTGGTGTGAGTCTAAGTCGTTCTTCAAAAATAAATTGTTCTTGATTAGAAGTTGAGGTCGATAATGCGCGAATCTTAGCTTCTGCGAGGCGGGTCTTCGGAGCTCTCAGCTCACTGCAACTGCTTGCCTGTCTGTCTCCAACCCCAACTGCGAACTTGAACTCGAACTCGAACTTAACTCGCTGCGACTCTGCTTATATGGACGCCGACCAAAACCGGGGTGGGCTTGTCGGGGTTTGAGGTTCCTTGATAATTCTAAACCCACAATCCACTTCTTTGTTTTCGGTCAGGAAAATTTTATTATTTTCCATTTTTGGAAGTCTTTCGTCTTCCCACCTTCTTCTGTTCTCATGTTGGTATCTCACCATGCCCTCAGAGGGTGTCAACGGATTTCCCCTCTCTCTCACAATGGCATCTCACACCTATCCCTTCAGGGGGGCGCAACAGGCCTCCCCTCCTCCTTCACATGATTACCTCCGCCTAACGCTCATGACACCATTCAGTCAATGGGCGCTCAGCAGCATGGGTGTGGCCAGACTAGCCTCGTTTTAAAAAATCTTGCTCAAAAAAAAAAAAATTATCTTCCCTTTTTTTTTCTTCTGTTCTTTCCTTTCTTCGAGGGGACCTCACACCCTAGACTCTTATCTTAATCGAATCACCTGGAATTCGTCAATCAGATTTTCACCAGCATCAAGTGGGTGGCCATTTGGACGTATTTGCATTCTTGGTGCCAAATACTGATCTGATAAAATAGTTTCGCTATCATAGCCAGCCCTGACGATAAACATGCTCCTCTCAATGATATTCTGCATATAGACAAAGGCTTAACCTTTCCTTCATGGTGGTCAGCGGACACTTTTGTTTTTCTCGGACAGTGCGTGCTTAATTCATTTTTATTTTTATCTCTTTAGAATTCTGCGGGAGGTAACTTGTCCAACTTGAAAATTCCCTTTATCATTGTCATGGGCAGATTGGACATATCTTACTCTCCGCCCCGTAACATAAATCAGATTAAATTCTGTGTTTCACCTTCTCGACAATGGAAATAAAAATCTTTCCCGTCAGAAAAATAACACCGCTTAGTGTCCTTTTCGTGATGGCTTCTTATCACCTAAATTTAATTCTCGCCTTACTTTTTTTCCTTCTTTCTTTCTAGCGATGTAAATAGTGTCACATCTCCAGTTACCTTGATCTATTCAGTATCCTTTTCCTAATACTTTATTCTATCACTCCTATCTCCTCTCGCTCCAAAATGTCTGCAACCCACTGCATCCTGGCGTCTTGCCGCAATGCTCGGGGAGGAATGCATAAAAAAAAGAAAAAAAACGACTTTAACGTTCACAAAGTAGTGCAAACAACGTCCTTTTGCATGCAAAATTCAATATATTTCAAACATATGTAAAACATAGAATTAGTAATTTAACTTTGTAGAAAATTTTGAAACTTGTTCAAATCAATCTATTCTGAATTATTATTCAGACATCGATATTCAATAATTTTATTAATTTTATTGGTTTTCTAAAGTTTACAAATAGAAATTCAAATTTTCAACATAAAACATAAAATTCATAATATAACTTTGTCAAAACTGTTGAAACTTGTTAAATTCAAAATAATTTGAGAGACTCAAGATCGATTTTCAAAAATTTTATTGGTTTTCTGATGTTTACAAATAGCAATTTAAATTTTCAAGCAAATTTTCAACGTTCAAAAAAGAGCCAAAGCAGCTTCCTTTTCCAGGTAAATATCTACGAATCTCAAACCTTTGTAAAACATAAAATTTGTAATATAACTTTGTCAAAACTCTTGAAATTAGTAAAAATCAATATAATTTGATCGATTGCATATCAATTTTCAATAATTTCTATAGCTTTCTAATGTTTCAAACAGTTAGTATAATTTTGAAGCAAGCGTGTTTAACGTTGAAAAAGTAGCCAAAACTACGTGCATTTACATGTAAATGTCAAAGTATTTCAAAACATTGTAAAACATAACATTTGTAATATATATTTGACAAAACTTTTAAAACTAGTACGATATATTTTGATCGATTGTTTATCGATTTTCAATAATTTTATTGACATTCTAACGTTTCCAAAGGGTTATTTAAATTTTGAAGCAAGCATGTTTAACGATGAAAAAGTAGCCAAAACATGTTGCTTGAGCGTGGAAATATCTATGGATTTGAAACAGTTGTAAAATATAAAATTTGTAATAAAACTTTAAAACTTTTGAAACAAGTAAAAATCAATACATTTTGATCCATTGCATGAGATATTCAATAATTTCATTGAGATTGTAATGTTTACAAAGAGTTATTTAAATTTTAAGGCAAGCGTGTTTAATGTTGAGAAAGTAGTCAAAAGAGCTTGCTTTTGCATGTAAAACGTATTTCAAAACTTGTAAAATATAATTTGTAATATAAAATTGTCCAAAGTTTTGAAACAATTTAAAATCAATATATTTTAATCGATTGCATATCGATTTTCAATAATTTCATTGACATTCTAATGATTCTATCAGTTACTAAAATTTTGAAGCAGGCGTGTTTACCGCGGAAAAAGTAGCGAAAACAGCTTGCTTTTGCATGTAAATAACTATGTATTACAAAACTTTATAAAACGTAAAATTTGTAATATACCTTTGTCAAAACATTTGAAACTAGTTAAAATAAAAATATTCTAATCGATTGCATATCGATTTTCAATAATTTCATTGACTTTCTAATGTTTCCAAAGAGTTATTTATACGTAATTCCCTATGTAATTCAAACCTTTGTAAAACATCAAAATTTGAAATATAACTTAGTGAAAACATTTGAAACTAGTTAAAATCAATATATTTGACTGATTGCATATCGATTTTGAATAATTTCATTCGATTTCTAATTATTCCAAAGATTTATTTAAATTTTGAGGCAAGCCAAAATAGCTTGATTTCTATGTAAATCTCTATGTATTTCAAACATTTGTAAAACAAAAAATTTGTAATAAAACTTTGTAAAAACTTGTGAAACCTGTTAAAATCATTATATTTCGATCGATTGCATATTATTTTCTATAATTTCATCAGATTTATAATGTTTCAAAAGAGTTATTTTAATTTTGAAGCAAGCGTGTTTAATGTTGAAAAATTAGCCAAATTACTTGCTATTGCATATAAATCTCAATGTATTTCAAAAATTTGTAAAACATAAAATTTGAAATATACCTTTGTCAAATATTTTGATACTATTTAAAATCAATATATATTGATCGATTGCATATCGATTTTCAATAATTCAGTTAGCTTTCTAATGTTTCCAAAGAGTTTTTTAAATTTGGAAGCAAGCGTTTTTAACATTGAAATAGTTGTCAATACGGCTTGGTTTTGCATGCAAATCGCTATGTAGTTCAAAACTTAGTAAAACGTAACACCTGTAATATAACTTTGTAAAAAATTTTGGAACTTGTTAAAATCAATATATTTTGAGCGATTACATATAGATTTTCAATAATTTAATTGACTTTCTAACGTTTTGAAAGAGTTAATTAAATGTTGAAGCAAGCCTGTTTAACGTTGAAAAAGTAATGAAAACAGATTTCTATGTCTTTCAAACATTTGTAAAACATAAAATTTGTAATAATACTTTTGAAATTTACAATGTTTTGAAAAGTCATATTAAAATTTTACGTTTTACAATTTTATGAAATACATAAGCTGTTATTTTAATTTTGATGTAAGCGATTTTAACGTTGAAAAAGTAGTCAATACTTTTTCAACGTCAAAATCGCTTGCATCAAAATTAAAATAACTGTTTGGTAAGATTAGAAAGTCAATGAAATCAGAAAATCGATATTCAATCGATGAAAATATATTGATTTTAACTAGTTTCATAAGTTGTGACAAAGTTATATTAAAAACATTGTTTTACAATGGCTTGAAATACTTAGAGATTTACATGCAAAAGCAAGCTGTTTTGATGACTTTTCAACGCTAGCATCAAAATAAAAATAACGCTTTAGAAACATTAAAAAGTCAATGAAATTATTGAAAATCGATATGCATTACATCAAAATATATTGATTTTAAATCGTTTCATAAGTTTTAAAAAAGTTAAGTTACACATTTTATGTTTTACAAAGTGATTTACATGAAAAAGCAATCTGTTTACAGACTTTATGTTTTACAAAGGTTGAAATACATAGTGATTTACATGCAAAAGCAATCTGTTTTGACTACTTATTTTTGTTTTACAAAGGTTTCTAATACATAGAGAATTACATGCAAAATAAAGCTGTTTTGTCTACTTTTTCAACGTTAAACACGCTATCTTCAAAAAATAAATAACTATTTGGAAACATTAGAAAGTCAATGAAATTACTGAAAATCGACTTGCAATTGATCAAAATGTATTGATTTTAACTAGTTTCATAAGTTTTCAAAAAGTCATATTAGAGATATTGTTTTACAAAGGTTTCTAATACATAGTGATTTACATGCAAAATCAAGTTCTTTTGACTATTTTTCAGCGTTAAACACGCTAACTTCAAAATATAAATAACCCTTTGGAAACATTAGAAAGACAATGAAATTATTGAAAATCGATATGCAGTCGATAAAAATGTATTGATTTTAATTAGTTTCATAAGTTTTCACAAAGTTATATTACAGATTTTATCTTTTACAAAGGTTGAGGGATTTATATGCAAAATAAAGCTGTTTTGACTAATTTTCCAACGTTATACATGTTAGCTTCAAAATATAAATAACACTATGGAAACATTAGAAAGTCAATGAAATTATGGAAAATAAATATGCAATCGATCGAAATGTATTGATTTTAACTACATTCATAAGTTTTCACAAAGTTATATAACAGATTATATGTTTTATAAAGGTATCTAATACGTAGTGATTTTATGTTTTACAAAGGTTGAGTGATTTACATGCAAAATCAAGCTGTTTTGACTACTTTTTCGACGCTAGTTTGAAAAAATAAATAACTGTTTGAAAACATTAGAAAGTCATTAAATTATTGCAAATCGATATGAAATCAATCAAAATGTATTGATTTTAAATAGTTTCATAAGTTTTGACAATGCAATATTAAGAATATTATGTTTTACAGGGTTTGAATTACATAGTGTTTTACATGGAAAATCTAGTTGTTTTCACTACTTTTTCAACGCTAGTATGAAAAAATAAGTGACTGTTTGAAAACAATAGAAAGTCAATTAAATTATTGAAAATCGGAATGAAATCAATCAAAATGTATTGATTTTAACAAGTTTCATAAGTTTTGACAAAGTTATATTGAAATTTTTATGTTTTACAAAGTTTTGAATTACATAGTGATTTACATGCAAAATCTAGCTGCTTTGAGTACTTTTTTAACGCTAGTTTGAAAAAAAAAACTTTTTAAAAATATTAGAAAGTCAATTAAATTATTGAAAATCGATATGCAATCAATCAAAATGTATGGATTTTAACAAGTTTCATCAGTTTTGACAAAGTTATATTAAAAATGTTATGTTTTACACAGCTTTTAATTACATAGCGATTAACATGCAAAATCAAGCTGTTTTGATTACTTTTTCAGCGCTAGTGTGAAAATATTAATAACTGTGTGAAAACATTAGAAAAACAATGAAATTATTGAAAATCGATGTGAAATCAATCAAAACTTATTGATTTTAACTAGTTTCAGAAGTTTTGACAAAGTTATATTAAAGATTTTATGATTTAGACAGCTTTTAATTACATAGCGATTTAAATGCAAAATCTAGCTGTTTTCACTACTTATCAACGCTAGTGTGAAAATATCAACGATTGTTTGAAAACATTAGAAAAACAATGAAATTATTGAAAATCTATATGAAATCAATCAAAACTTATTGATTTTAACTAGTTTCAGAAGTTTAGAGAAAGTTATATTAAAAATTTTATGTTTTACACAGGTGTGAATTACATAGCGTTTTACATGCAAAATGTTGCTGTTTTGACTAATTTTTCAACGCTCGTAGAAAATATAAATAACTGTTTGAAAACATTAGAAAAAAAATGAAATTATTGAAAATCTATATGAAATCATTGAAAACTTATTGATTTTATCTAGTTTCAGAAGTTTTGAGAAAGTGATATTAAAATCTTTATGTTTTACAAAGGTTTTAATTACATAGCGATTTACATGCAAAATATAGCTGTTTTGACTACTTTTTCAACGCTAGTTTGAAAATATCAATAACTGTTTGAAAACATTAGAAAAACAATTAAATTATTGAAAATCCATAACAAATCAATCAAAACTTATTGATTTTAACTAGTTTCAGAAGGTTTGACAAAGTTATATTAAAGATGTTATGTTTTACACAGCTTTTAATTACATAGCGATTTACATGCAAAATCTAGCTGTTTTCACTACTTTTCAACGCTAGTTTAAAAATATAATAAGTGTTTGAAAACTTTAGAAAAACAATGAAATTATTGAAAATCGATGTGAAATCAGTCAAAACTTATTGATTTTAACTAGTTTCAGTAATTTTGACAAAGTTATATGAAAATTTTTATGTTTTACACAGCTTTTAAGTACATAGCGAATTACATTAAAAATCTAGCTGTTTTCACTTCTTTTCAACGCTAGTTTGAAAAAAGAAATAAGTATTTCAAAACATTAGAAAAACAATGAAATTATTGAAAATCGATGTGAAATCAATCAAAACTTATTGATTTTAACTAGTTTCAGTAGTTTTGACAAAGTTATATTAAAAATTTTATGTTTTACACAGCTTTTAATTACATAGCAAATTACATGCAAAATCTAGCGGTTTTCACTACTTTTCAACGCTAGTTTGAAAATATAAATAATTTTTGAAAACATTAGAAAAACAATGAAATTATTGAAAATCGATGTGAAATCAATCAAAACTTATTGATTTTTACTAGATTCAGAAGTTTGACAGTTATATTAAAGATTTTATTTTTTACCCAGCTTTCAATTACATAGCGATTTACATGCAAAATCTAGCTGTTTTCACTACTTTTCAACGCTAGGTTGTAAACATCAATAACTCTTTGAAAACATTAGAAAAACAATGAAATTATCGAAAATCAATGTGAAATCAATCAAAACTTATTGAGTTTAACTATTTTCAGAAGTTTTGACAAAGTTATATTAAAGATTTTATATTTTACACAGATTTAATTACATAGCGATTTACATGCAAAATCTAGCTGTTTTCACTACTTTTCAACGCTAGATTGTAAATATAAATAACTGTTTGAAAACATTAGGAAAACAATGAAATTATTGAAAATCGATGTGAAATCAATCAAAACTTTTTGATTTTATCTAGTTTCGGAAGTTTTGACAAAGTTATATTAAAGATTTTATGTTTTACACAGCTTTTAATTACATAGCGATTTACATGCAAATCAAGGTGTTTTCACTACTTTTCAACGCTAGTTTGTAAATATCAATAACTGTTTGAAAACATTAGAAAAACAATGAAATTATTGAAAATCGATGTGAAATCAATCAAAACTTATTGATTTTAACCAGTTTCAGAAGTTTTGACAACGTTTTATTAAAGATTTTATGTTTTACACAGCTATTAACTACATAGCGATTTACATGCAAAATCTAGCTGTTTTCACTACTTTTCAACGCAAGTGTGTAAATATCAATAACTCTTTGAAAACATTAGAAAAACATTGAAATTATGGAAAATCGATGTGAAATGAATCAAAACTTATTCATTTCAACTAGTTTAAGATATTTTGTTAGTTATATTAAAGATTTTAAGTTTTACATAGCTTTTAATTTCATAGCGATTTACATGCAAAATCTAGCTGTTTACACTAGTTTGCAACGCTAGTTTGTAAATATCAATAACTCTTTGAAAACATTAGAAAAACAATGAAATTATTGAAAATCGATGTGAAATCAATCGAAACTTATTGATTTTAACTGGTTTCAGAAGTTTTGACAAATTATATTAAAGAATTTGTTTTACACATCTTTAAAGTTACTTAGCGATTTACATGCAAAATCTAGCTGTTTTCACTACTTTTCAACGCTAGTTTGTAAATATCAATAACTCTTTGAAAACATTAGAAAAACAATGAAATTATTGAAAATCGATGTGAAATCAATCAAAACTTATTGATTTTAACTAGTTTCAGGAGTTTTGACAAAGTTATATTAAAGATTTTATGTTTTACACAGCTTTTAATTACATAGCGATTTACATGAAAAATCTAGCTGTTTTCACTACTTTTCCACGCTAGTTTGTAAATATCAATAACTCTTTGAAAACATTAGAAAAACAATGAAATTATTGAAAATCGATGTGAAATCAATCAAAACTTATTGATTTTACCTAGTTTAAGAAGTTTTGACAAAATTATATTAAAGATTTTATGTTTTACACAGCTTTTAATTACATAGCGATTTACATGCAAAATCTAGCTGTTTTCACTACTTTTCAACGCTAGTTTGTAAATATCAATAACTCTTTGAAAACATTAGAAAAACAATGAAATTATTGAAAATCGATGTGAAATCAATCAAAATTTATTGATTTGAACTAGTTTCAGACGTTTTGACAAAGTTATATTAAAGATTTTATGTTTTACACAGATTTTAATTACATAGCGATTTACATGCAAAATCTAGCTGTTTTCACTACTTTTCCACGCTAGTTTGTAAATATCAATAACTCTTTGAAAACATTAGAAAAACAATGAAATTATTGAAAATCGATGTGAAATCAATCAAAACTTATTGATTTTACCTAGTTTCAGAAGTTTTGACAAAATTATATTAAAGATTTTATGTTTTACACAGGTTTTAATTACATAGCGATTTACATGCAAAATCTAGCTGTTTTCACTACTTTTCAACGCTAGTTTGTAAATATCAATAACTCTTTGAAAACATTAGAAAAACAAAGAAATTATTGAAAATCGATGTGAAATCAATCAAAACTTATTGATTTTAACTAGTTTCAGAAGTTTTGACAACGTTATATTAAAGATTTTATGTTTTACACAGCTTTTAATTACATAGCGATTTACATGCAAAATCTAGCTGTTTTCACTACTTTTCAACGCTAGTTTGTAAATATCAATAACTCTTTGAAAACATTAGAAAAACAATGAAATTATTGAAAATCGATGTGAAATCAATCAAAACTTATTGATTTTAACGAGTTTCAGAAGTTTTGACAAAGTTATATTAAAGATTTTATGTTTTACACTGCTTTTAATTACATAGCGATTTACATGCAAAATCTAGCTGTTAACACTACTTTTCAACGCTAGTTTGTAAATATCAATAACTCTTTGAAAACATTAGAAAAACAATGGAATTTTTTAAAATCGATGAGATATCAATCAAAACATATTGATTTTAACTAGTTTCAGAAGTTTTGACAAAGTTATATTAAAGATTTTATGTTTTACACAGCTTTTAATTACATAGCGATTTACAAGCAAAATCTAGCTGTTTTCACTACTTTTCAACGCTAGTTTGTAAATATAAATAACTCTTTGAAAACATTAGAAAAACATTGAAATTATGGAAAATCGATGTGAAATGAATCAAAACTTATTCATTTCAACTAGTTTAAGATATTTTGTTAGTTATATTAAAGATTTTAAGTTTTACATAGCTTTTAATTTCATAGCGATTTACATGCAAAATCTAGCTGTTTACACTAGTTTGCAACGCTAGTTTGTAAATATCAATAACTCTTTGAAAACATTAGAAAAACAATGAAATTATTGAAAATCGATGTGAAATCAATCGAAACTTATTGATTTTAACTGGTTTCAGAAGTTTTGACAAATTATATTAAAGAATTTGTTTTACACATCTTTAAAGTTACTTAGCGATTTACATGCAAAATCTAGCTGTTTTCACTACTTTTCAACGCTAGTTTGTAAATATCAATAACTCTTTGAAAACATTAGAAAAACAATGAAATTATTGAAAATCGATGTGAAATCAATCAAAACTTATTGATTTTAACTAGTTTCAGGAGTTTTGACAAAGTTATATTAAAGATTTTATGTTTTACACAGCTTTTAATTACATAGCGATTTACATGAAAAATCAAGCTGTTTTCACTACTTTTCCACGCTAGTTTGTAAATATCAATAACTCTTTGAAAACATTAGAAAAACAATGAAATTATTGAAAATCGATGTGAAATCAATCAAAACTTATTGATTTTACCTAGTTTAAGAAGTTTTGACAAAATTATATTAAAGATTTTATGTTTTACACAGCTTTTAATTACATAGCGATTTACATGCAAAATCTAGCTGTTTTCACTATTTTCAACGCTAGTTTGTAAATATCAATAACTCTTTGAAAACATAAGAAAAACAATGAAATTATTGAAAATCGATGTGAAATCAATCAAAACTTATTGATTTTACCTAGTTTCAGAAGTTTTGACAAAATTATATTAAAGATTTTATGTTTTACACAGGTTTTAATTACATAGCGATTTACATGCAAAATCTAGCTGTTTTCACTACTTTTCAACGCTAGTTTGTAAATATCAATAACTCTTTGAAAACATTAGAAAAACAAAGAAATTATTGAAAATCGATGTGAAATCAATCAAAACTTATTGATTTTAACTAGTTTCAGAAGTTTTGACAACGTTATATTAAAGATTTTATGTTTTACACAGCTTTTAATTACATAGCGATTTACATGCAAAATCTAGCTGTTTTCACTACTTTTCAACGCTAGTTTGTAAATATCAATAACTCTTTGAAAACATTAGAAAAACAATGAAATTATTGAAAATCGATGTGAAATCAATCAAAACTTATTGATTTTAACGAGTTTCAGAAGTTTTGACAAAGTTATATTAAAGATTTTATGTTTTACAATGCTTTTAATTACATAGCGATTTACATGCAAAATCTAGCTGTTAACACTACTTTTCAACGCTAGTTTGTAAATATCAATAACTCTTTGAAAACATTAGAAAAACAATGGAATTTTTTAAAATCGATGAGATATCAATCAAAACTTATTGATTTTAACTAGTTTCAGAAGTTTTGACAAAGTTATATTAAAGATTTTATGTTTTACACAGCTTTTAATTACATGCAAAATCTAGCTGTTTTCACTATTTTCAACGCTAGTTTGTAAATATCAATAACTCTTTGAAAACATTAGAAAAACAATGAAATTATTGAAAATCGATGTGAAATCAATCAAAACTTATTGATTTTAACTATTCTCAGAAGTTTTGACAAAGTTATATTAAAGATTTTATGTTTTACACAGCTTTTAATTACATAGCGATTTACATGCAAAATCTAGCTGTTTTCACCACTTTTCAACGCTAGTTTGAAAATATAAATAACTCTTTGAAAACATTAGAAAAACATTGAAATTATGGAAAATCGATGTGAAATGAATCAAAACTTATTGATTTCAACTAGTTTAAGATATTTTGTTAGTTATATTATAGATTTTAAGTTTTACATAGCTTTTAATTTCATAGCGATTTACATGCAAAATCTAGCTGTTTACAGTAGTTTGCAACGCTAGTTTGTAAATATCAATAACTCTTTGAAAACATTAGAAAAACAATGAAATTATTGAAAATCGATGTGAAATTAATCGAAACTTATTGATTTTAACTGGCTTCAGAAGTTTTGACAAATTATATTAAAGAATTTGTTTTACACATCTTTAAAGTTACTTAGCGATTTACATGCGAAATCTAGATGTTTTCAATACTTTTCAACGCTAGTTTGTAAATATCAATAACTCTTTGAAAACATTAGAAAAACAATGAAATTATTGAAAATCGATGTGAAATCAATCAAAACTTATTGATTTTAACTAGTTTCAGAAGTTTTGACAAAGTTATATTAAAGATTTTATGTTTTACACAGCTTTTAATTACATAGCGATTTACATGCAAAATCTAGCTGTTTTCACTACTTTTCAACGCTAGTTTGTAAATATCAATAACTCTTTGAAAACATTAGAAAAACAATGAAATTATTGAAAATCGATGTGAAATCAATCAAAACTTATTGATTTTAACTAGTTTCAGAAGTTTTGACAAAGTTATATTAAAGATTTTATGTTTTACACAGCTTTTAATTACATAGCGATTTACATGCAAAATCTAGCTGTTTTCACTACTTTTCAACGCTAGTTTGTAAATATCAATAACTCTTTGAAAACATTAGAAAAACAATGAAATTATTGAAAATCGATGTGAAATCAATCAAAACTTATTGATTTTAACTAGTTTCAGGAGTTTTGACAAAGTTATATTAAAGATTTTATGTTTTACACAGCTTTTAATTACATAGCGATTTACATGAAAAATCTAGCTGTTTTCACTACTTTTCCACGCTAGTTTGTAAATATCAATAACTCTTTGAAAACATTAGAAAAACAATGAAATTATTGAAAATCGATGTGAAATCAATCAAAACTTATTGATTTTACCTAGTTTAAGAAGTTTTGACAAAATTATATTAAAGATTTTATGTTTTACACAGCTTTTAATTACATAGCGATTTACATGCAAAATCTAGCTGTTTTCACTACTTTTCAACGCTAGTTTGTAAATATCAATAACTCTTTGAAAACATTAGAAAAACAATGAAATTATTGAAAATCGATGTGAAATCAATCAAAATTTATTGATTTGAACTAGTTTCAGACGTTTTGACAAAGTTATATTAAAGATTTTATGTTTTACACAGATTTTAATTACATAGCGATTTACATGCAAAATCTAGCTGTTTTCACTACTTTTCAACCCTAGTTTGTAAATATCAATAACTCTTTGAAAACATTAGAAAAACAATGAAATTATTGAAAATCGATGTGAAATCAATCAAAACTTATTGATTTTACCTAGTTTCAGAAGTTTTGACAAAATTATATTAAAGATTTTATGTTTTACACAGGTTTTAATTACATAGCGATTTACATGCAAAATCTAGCTGTTTTCACTACTTTTCAACGCTAGTTTGTAAATATCAATAACTCTTTGAAAACATTAGAAAAACAAAGAAATTATTGAAAATCGATGTGAAATCAATCAAAACTTATTGATTTTAACTAGTTTCAGAAGTTTTGACAACGTTATATTAAAGATTTTATGTTTTACACAGCTTTTAATTACATAGCGATTTACATGCAAAATCTAGCTGTTTTCACTACTTTTCAACGCTAGTTTGTAAATATCAATAACTCTTTGAAAACATTAGAAAAACAATGAAATTATTGAAAATCGATGTGAAATCAATCAAAACTTATTGATTTTAACTAGTTTCAGAAGTTTTGACAAAGTTATATTAAAGATTTTATGTTTTACACAGCTTTTAATTACATAGCGATTTACATGCAAAATCTAGCTGTTATCACTACTTTTCAACGCTAGTTTGTAAATATCAATAACTCTTTGAAAACATTAGAAAAACAATGAAATTATTGAAAATCGATGTGAAATCAATCAAAACTTATTGATTTTAACTAGTTTCAGAAGTTTTGACAACGTTATATTAAAGATTTTATGTTTTACACAGCTTTTAATTACATAGCGATTTACATGCAAAATCTAGCTGTTTTCACTACTTTTCAACGCAAGTGTGTAAATATCAATAACTCTTTGAAAACTTTAGAAAAACAATGAAATTATTGAAAATCGATGTGAAATCAATCAAAATTTATTGATTTTAACTAGTTTCAGAAGTTTTGACAAAGTTATATTAAAGATTTTATGTTTTACACTGCTTTTAATTACATAGCGATTTACATGCAAAATCTAGCTGTTATCACTACTTTTCAACGCTAGTTTGTAAATATCAATAACTCTTTGAAAACATTAGAAAAACAACGGAATTATTTAAAATCGATGAGATATCAATCAAAACTTATTGATTTTAACTAATTTCAGAAGTTTTGACAAAGTTATATTAATTTTATGTTTTACACAGCTTTTAATTACATAGCGATTTACATGCAAAATCTAGCTGTTTTCACTACTTTTCCACGCTAGTTTGTAAATATCAATAACTCTTTGAAAACATTAGAAAAACAATGAAATTATTGAAAATCGATGTGAAATCAATCAAAACTTATTGATTTTACCTAGTTTCAGACGTTTTGACAAAGTTATATTAAAGATTTTATGTTTTACACAGCTTTTAATTACATAGCGATTTACATGCAAAATCTAGCTGTTTTCACTACTTTTCAACGCTAGTTTGTAAATATCAATAACTCTTTGAAAACATTAGAAAAACAATGAAATTATTGAAAATCGATGTGAAATCAATCAAAATTTATTGATTTTAACTAGTTTCAGAAGTTTTGACAAAGTTATATTAAAGATTTTATGTTTTACACTGCTTTTAATTACATAGCGATTTACATGCAAAATCTAGCTGTTATCACTACTTTTCAACGCTAGTTTGTAAATATCAATAACTCCTTGAAAACATTAGAAAAACAATGGAATTATTTAAAATCGATGAGATATCAATCAAAACTTATTGATTTTAACTAGTTTCAGAAGTTTTGACAAAGTTATATGAATTTTATGTTTTACACAGCTTTTAATTACATAGCGATTTACATGCAAAATCTAGCTGTTTTCACTACTTTTCAACGCTAGTTTGTAAATATCAATAACTCTTTGAAAACATTAGAAAAACAATAAAATTATTGAAAATCGATGTGAAATCAATCAAAACTTATTGATTTTAACTAGTTTCAGAAGTTTTGACAAAGTTATATTAAAGATTTTATGTTTTACACTGCTTTTAATTACATAGCGATTTACATGCAAAATCTAGCTGTTTTCACTACTTTTCCACGCTAGTTTGTAAATATCAATAACTCTTTGAAAACATTAGAAAAACAATGAAATTATTGAAAATCGATGTGAAATCAATCAAAACTTATTGATTTTACCTAGTTTCAGAAGTTTTGACAAAATTATATTAAAGATTTTATGTTTTACACAGCTTTTAATTACATAGCGATTTACATGAAAAATCTAGCTGTTTTCACTACTTTTCCACGCTAGTTTGTAAATATCAATAACTCTTTGAAAACATTAGAAAAACAATGAAATTATTGAAAATCGATGTGAAATCAATCAAAATTTATTGATTTGAACTAGTTTCAGACGTTTTGACAAAGTTATATTAAAGATTTTATGTTTTACACAGCTTTTAATTACATAGCGATTTACATGCAAAATCTAGCTGTTTTCACTACTTTTCAACGCTAGTTTGTAAATATCAATATCTCTTTGAAAACATTAGAAAAACAATGAAATTATTGATAATCGATGTGAAATCAATCGAAACTTATTGATTTTACCTAGTTTCAGAAGTTTTGACAAAATTATATTAAAGATTTTATGTTTTACACAGGTTTTAATTACATAGCGATTTACATGCAAAATCTAGCTGTTATCACTACTTTTCAACGCTAGTTTGTAAATATCAATAACTCTTTGAAAACATTAGAAAAACAAAGAAATTATTGAAAATCGATGTGAAATCAATCAAAACTTATTGATTTTAACTAGTTTCAGAAGTTTTGACAACGTTATATTAAAGATTTTATGTTTTACACAGCTTTTAATTACATAGCGATTTACATGCAAAATCTAGCTGTTTTCACTACTTTTCAACGCTAGTTTGTAAATATCAATAACTCTTTGAAAACATTAGAAAAACAATGAAATTATTGAAAATCGATGTGAAATCAATCAAAACTTATTGATTTTAACGAGTTTCAGAAGTTTTGACAAAGTTATATTAAAGATTTTATGTTTTACAATGCTTTTAATTACATAGCGATTTACATGCAAAATCTAGCTGTTAACACTACTTTTCAACGCTAGTTTGTAAATATCAATAACTCTTTGAAAACATTAGAAAAACAATGGAATTTTTTAAAATCGATGAGATATCAATCAAAACTTATTGATTTTAACTAGTTTCAGAAGTTTTGACAAAGTTATATTAAAGATTTTATGTTTTACACAGCTTTTAATTACATGCAAAATCTAGCTGTTTTCACTATTTTCAACGCTAGTTTGTAAATATCAATAACTCTTTGAAAACATTAGAAAAACAATGAAATTATTGAAAATCGATGTGAAATCAATCAAAACTTATTGATTTTAACTATTCTCAGAAGTTTTGACAAAGTTATATTAAAGATTTTATGTTTTACACAGCTTTTAATTACATAGCGATTTACATGCAAAATCTAGCTGTTTTCACTACTTTTCAACGCTAGTTTGTAAATATAAATAACTCTTTGAAAACATTAGAAAAACATTGAAATTATGGAAAATCGATGTGAAATGAATCAAAACTTATTGATTTCAACTAGTTTAAGATATTTTGTTAGTTATATTATAGATTTTAAGTTTTACATAGCTTTTAATTTCATAGCGATTTACATGCAAAATCTAGCTGTTTACAGTAGTTTGCAACGCTAGTTTGTAAATATCAATAACTCTTTGAAAACATTAGAAAAACAATGAAATTATTGAAAATCGATGTGAAATTAATCGAAACTTATTGATTTTAACTGGCTTCAGAAGTTTTGACAAATTATATTAAAGAATTTGTTTTACACATCTTTAAAGTTACTTAGCGATTTACATGCGAAATCTAGATGTTTTCAATACTTTTCAACGCTAGTTTGTAAATATCAATAACTCTTTGAAAACATTAGAAAAACAATGAAATTATTGAAAATCGATGTGAAATCAATCAAAACTTATTGATTTTAACTAGTTTCAGAAGTTTTGACAAAGTTATATTAAAGATTTTATGTTTTACACAGCTTTTAATTACATAGCGATTTACATGCAAAATCTAGCTGTTTTCACTACTTTTCAACGCTAGTTTGTAAATATCAATAACTCTTTGAAAACATTAGAAAAACAATGAAATTATTGAAAATCGATGTGAAATCAATCAAAACTTATTGATTTTAACTAGTTTCAGGAGTTTTGACAAAGTTATATTAAAGATTTTATGTTTTACACAGCTTTTAATTACATAGCGATTTACATGAAAAATCTAGCTGTTTTCACTACTTTTCCACGCTAGTTTGTAAATATCAATAACTCTTTGAAAACATTAGAAAAACAATGAAATTATTGAAAATCGATGTGAAATCAATCAAAACTTATTGATTTTACCTAGTTTAAGAAGTTTTGACAAAATTATATTAAAGATTTTATGTTTTACACAGCTTTTAATTACATAGCGATTTACATGCAAAATCTAGCTGTTTTCACTACTTTTCAACGCTAGTTTGTAAATATCAATAACTCTTTGAAAACATTAGAAAAACAATGAAATTATTGAAAATCGATGTGAAATCAATCAAAATTTATTGATTTTACCTAGTTTCAGAAGTTTTGACAAAATTATATTAAAGATTTTATGTTTTACACAGGTTTTAATTACATAGCGATTTACATGCAAAATCTAGCTGTTATCACTACTTTTCAACGCTAGTTTGTAAATATCAATAACTCTTTGAAAACATTAGAAAAACAAAGAAATTATTGAAAATCGATGTGAAATCAATCAAAACTTATTGATTTTACCTAGTTTCAGAAGTTTTGACAAAGTTATATTAAAGATTTTATGTTTTACACTGCTTTTAATTACATAGCGATTTACATGCAAAATATAGCTGTTATCACTACTTTTCAACGCTAGTTTGTAAATATCAATAACTCTTTGAAAACATTAGAAAAACAACGGAATTATTTAAAATCGATGAGATATCAATCAAAACTTATTGATTTTAACTAATTTCAGAAGTTTTGACAAAGTTATATTAATTTTATGTTTTACACAGCTTTTAATTACATAGCGATTTACATGCAAAATCTAGCTGTTTTCACTACTTTTCCACGCTAGTTTGTAAATATCAATAACTCTTTGAAAACATTAGAAAAACAATGAAATTATTGAAAATCGATGTGAAATCAATCAAAACTTATTGATTTTACCTAGTTTCAGACGTTTTGACAAAGTTATATTAAAGATTTTATGTTTTACACAGCTTTTAATTACATAGCGATTTACATGCAAAATCTAGCTGTTTTCACTACTTTTCAACGCTAGTTTGTAAATATCAATAACTCTTTGAAAACATTAGAAAAACAATGAAATTATTGAAAATCGATGTGAAATCAATCAAAATTTATTGATTTTAACTAGTTTCAGAAGTTTTGACAAAGTTATATTAAAGATTTTATGTTTTACACTGCTTTTAATTACATAGCGATTTACATGCAAAATCTAGCTGTTATCACTACTTTTCAACGCTAGTTTGTAAATATCAATAACTCCTTGAAAACATTAGAAAAACAATGGAATTATTTAAAATCGATGAGATATCAATCAAAACTTATTGATTTTAACTAGTTTCAGAAGTTTTGACAAAGTTATATGAATTTTATGTTTTACACAGCTTTTAATTACATAGCGATTTACATGCAAAATCTAGCTGTTTTCACTACTTTTCAACGCTAGTTTGTAAATATCAATAACTCTTTGAAAACATTAGAAAAACAATAAAATTATTGAAAATCGATGTGAAATCAATCAAAACTTATTGATTTTAACTAGTTTCAGAAGTTTTGACAAAGTTATATTAAAGATTTTATGTTTTACACTGCTTTTAATTACATAGCGATTTACATGCAAAATCTAGCTGTTTTCACTACTTTTCCACGCTAGTTTGTAAATATCAATAACTCTTTGAAAACATTAGAAAAACAATGAAATTATTGAAAATCGATGTGAAATCAATCAAAACTTATTGATTTTACCTAGTTTCAGAAGTTTTGACAAAATTATATTAAAGATTTTATGTTTTACACAGCTTTTAATTACATAGCGATTTACATGCAAAATCTAGCTGTTTTCACTACTTTTCAACGCTAGTTTGTAAATATCAATAACTCTTTGAAAACATTAGAAAAACAATGAAATTATTGAAAATCGATGTGAAATCAATCAAAATTTATTGATTTGAACTAGTTTCAGACGTTTTGACAAAGTTATATTAAAGATTTTATGTTTTACACAGCTTTTAATTACATAGCGATTTACATGCAAAATCTAGCTGTTTTCACTACTTTTCAACGCTAGTTTGTAAATATCAATATCTCTTTGAAAACATTAGAAAAACAATGAAATTATTGATAATCGATGTGAAATCAATCGAAACTTATTGATTTTACCTAGTTTCAGAAGTTTTGACAAAATTATATTAAAGATTTTATGTTTTACACAGGTTTTAATTACATAGCGATTTACATGCAAAATCTAGCTGTTATCACTACTTTTCAACGCTAGTTTGTAAATATCAATAACTCTTTGAAAACATTAGAAAAACAACGGAATTATTTAAAATCGATGAGATATCAATCAAAACTTATTGATTTTAACTAGTTTCAGAAGTTTTGACAAAGTTATATTAATTTTATGTTTTACACAGCTTTTAATTACATAGCGATTTACATGCAAAATCTAGCTGTTTTCACTACTTTTCAACGCTAGTTTGTAAATATCAATAACTCTTTGAAAACATTAGAAAAACAATGAAATTATTGAAAATCGATGTGAAATCAATCAAAACTTATTGATTTTAACTAGTTTCAGAAGTTTTGACAAAGTTATATTAGAGATTTTATGTTTTACACAGCTTTTAATTACATAGCGATTTACATGCAAAATCTAGCTGTTTTCACTACTTTTCAACGCTAGTTTGTAAATATCAATAACTCTTTGAAAACATTAGAAAAACAATGAAATTATTGAAAATCGATGTGAAATCAATCGAAACTTATTGATTTTAACTGGTTTCAGAAGTTTTGACAAATTATATTAAAGAATTTGTTTTACACATCTTTAAAGTTACTTAGCGATTTACATGCAAAATCTAGCTGTTTTCACTACTTTTCAACGCTAGTTTGTAAATATCAATAACTCTTTGAAAACATTAGAAAAACAATGAAATTATTGAAAATCGATGTGAAATCAATCAAAACTTATTGATTTTAAATAGTTTCAGGAGTTTTGACAAAGTTATATTAAAGATTTTATGTTTTACACAGCTTTTAATTACATAGCGATTTACATGAAAAATCTAGCTGTTTTCACTACTTTTCCACGCTAGTTTGTAAATATCAATAACTCTTTGAAAACATTAGAAAAACAATGAAATTATTGAAAATCGATGTGAAATCAATCAAAACTTATTGATTTTACCTAGTTTCAGAAGTTTTGACAAAATTATATTAAAGATTTTATGTTTTACACAGGTTTTAATTACATAGCGATTTACATGCAAAATCTAGCTGTTTTCACTACTTTTCAAGTTTGTAAATATCAATAATTGTTTGAAAACATTAGAAAAACAATGAAATTAATGAAAATCGATGTGAAATCAATCAAAACTTATTGATTTTAACTAGTTTCAGAAGTTTTGACAAAGTTATATTAAAGATTTTATGTTTTACACAGCTTTTAATTACATAGCGATTTACATGCAAAATCTAGCTGTTTTCACTACTTTTCAACGCTAGTTTGTAACTATCAATAACTCTTTGAAAACATTAGAAAAACAATGAAATTATTGAAAATCGATGTGAAATCAATCAAAACTTATTGATTTTAACTATTTCAGAAGTTTTGACAAAGTTATATTAAAGATTTTATGTTTTACACAGCTTTTAATTACATAGCGATTTACATGCAAAATCTATCTGTTTTCACTACTTTTCAACGCTAGTTTGTAAATATCAATAACTCTTTGAAAACATTAGAAAAACAATGAAATTATTGAAAATCGATGTGAAATCAATCAAAACTTATTGATTTTAACTAGTTTCAGAAGTTTTGACAAAGTTATATTAAAGATTTTATGTTTTACACAGCTTTTAATTACATAGCGATTTACATGCAAAATCTAGCTGTTTTCACTACTTTTCAACGCTAGTTTGTAAATATCAATAACTCTTTGAAAACATTAGAAAAACAATGAAATTATTGAAAATCGATGTGAAATCAATCAAAACTTATTGATTTTAACTCGTTTCAGAAGTTTTGACAAAGTTATATTAAAGATTTTATGTTTTACACAGCTTTTAATTACATAGCGATTTACATGCAAAATCTAGCTGTTTTCACTACTTTTCAACGCTAGTTTGTAAATATCAATAACTCTTTGAAAACATTAGAAAAACAATGAAATTATTGAAAATCGATGTGAAATCAATCAAAATTTATTGATTTTAACTAGTTTCAGAAGTTTTGACAAAGTTATATTAAAGATTTTATGTTTTACACAGCTTTTAATTACATAGCGATTTACATGCAAAATCTAGCTGTTTTCACTAATTTTCAACGCTAGTTTGTAAATATCAATAACTCTTTGAAAACATCAGAAAAACAATGAAATTATTGAAAATCGATGTGAAATCAATCAAAACTTATTGATTTTAACTAGTTTCAGAAGTTTTGACAAAGTTATATTAAAGATTTTATGTTTTACACAGCTTTTAATTACATAGCGATTTACATGCAAAATCTAGCTGTTTTCACTACTTTTCAACGCTAGTTTGTAAATAACAATAACTCTTTGAAAACATTAGGAAAACAACGAAATTATTAAAAATCGATGTGAAATCAATCAAAACTTATTGATTTTAACTAGTTTCAGAAGTTTTGACAAAGTTATATTAAAGATTTTATGTTTTACACAGCTTTTAATTACATAGCGATTTACATGCAAAATCTAGCTGTTTTCACTACTTTTCAACGCTAGTTTGTAAATATCAATAACTCTTTGAAAACATTAGAAAAACAATGAAATTATTGAAAATCGATGTGAAATCAATCAAAACTTATTGATTTTAACTCGTTTCAGAAGTTTTGACAAAGTTATATTAAAGATTTTATGTTTTACACAGCTTTTAATTACATAGCGATTTACATGCAAAATCTAGCTGTTTTCACTACTTTTCAACGCTAGATTGTAAATATCAATAATTGTTTGAAAACATTAGAAAAACAATGAAATTATTGAAAATCGATGTGAAATCAATCATAACTCATCGATTTTAACTAGTTTCAGAAGTTTTGACAAAGTTATATTAAAGATTTTATGTTTTACACAGCTTTTAATTACATAGCGATTTACATGCAAAATCTAGCTGTTTTCACTACTTTTCAACGCTAGTTTGTAAATATCAATAACTCTTTGAAAACATTAGAAAAACAATGAAATTATTGAAAATCGATGTGAAATCAATCAAAACTTATTGATTTTAACTAGTTTCAGAAGTTTTGACAAAGTTATATTAAAGATTTTATGTTTTACACAGCTTTTAATTGCATAGCGATTTACATGCAAAATCTAGCTGTTTTCATTACTTTTCAACGCTAGTTTGTAAATATCAATAACTCTTTGAAAACATTAGAAAAACAATGAAATTATTGAAAATCGATGTGAAATCAATCAAAATTTATTGATTTTAACTAGTTTCAGAAGTTTTGACAAAGTTATATTAAAGATTTTATGTTTTACACAGCTTTTAATTACATAGCGATTTAGATGCAAAATCTAGCTGTTTTCACTACTTTTCAACGCTAGTTTGTAAATATCAATAACTCTTTGAAAACATCAGAAAAACAATGAAATTATTGAAAATCGATGTGAAATCAATCAAAACTTATTGATTTTAACTAGTTTCAGAAGTTTTGACAAAGTTATATTAAAGATTTGATGTTTTACACAGCTTTTAATTACAGAGCGATTTACATGCAAAATCTAGCTGTTTTCACTACTTTTCAACGCTAGTTTGTAAATAACAATAACTCTTTGAAAACATTAGGAAAACAACGAAATTATTAAAAATCGATGTGAAATCAATCAAAACTTATTGATTTTAACTAGTTTCAGAAGTTTTGACAAAGTTATATTAAAGATTTTATGTTTTACACAGCTTTTAATTACATAGCGATTTACATGCAAAATCTAGCTGTTTTCACTACTTTTCAACGCTAGTTTGTAAATATCAATAACTCTTTGAAAACATTAGAAAAACAATGAAATTATTGAAAATCGATGTGAAATCAATCAAAACTTATTGATTTTAACTAGTTTCAGAAGTTTTGACAAAGTTATATTAAAGATTTTATGTTTTACACAGCTTTTAATTACATAGCGATTTACATGCAAAATCTAGCTGTTTTCACCACTTTTCAACGCTAGATTGTAAATATCAATAACTCTTTGAAAACATTAGAAAAACAATGAAATTATTGAAAATCTATATGAAATCAATCAAAACTTATTGATTTTAACTAGTTTCAGAAGTTTTGACAAAATTATATTAAAGATTTATGTTTTACACAGCTTTTAATTACAGAGCGATTTACATGCAAAATCTAGCTGTTTTCACTACTTTTCAACGCTAGTTTGTAAATATCAATAACTCTTTGAAAACATTAGAAAATCAATGAAATTATTGAAAATCGATGTGAAATCAATCAAAACTTATTGATTTTAACTAGTTTCAGAAGTTTTGACAAAGTTATTTTAAAGATTTTATGTTTTACACAGCTTTTAATTACATAGCGATTTACATGCAAAATCTAGCTGTTTTCACTAATTTTCAACGCTAGTTTGTAAATATCAATAACTCTTTGAAAACATTAGAAAAACAATGAAATTATTGAAAATCAATGTGAAATCAATCAAAACTTATTGATTTTAACTAGTTTCAGAAGTTTTGACAAAGTTATATTAAAGATTTTATGTTTTACACAGCTTTTAATTACATAGCGATTTACATGCAAAATCTAGCTGTTTTCACTACTTTTCAACGCTAGTTTGTAAATATCAATAACTCTTTGAAAACATTAGAAAAACAATGAAATTATTGAAAATCGATGTGAAATCAATCAAAACTTATTGATTTTAACTCGTTTCAGAAGTTTTGACAAAGTTATATTAAAGATTTTATGTTTTACACAGCTTTTAATTACATAGCGATTTCCATGCAAAATCTAGCTGTTTTCACTACTTTTCAACGCTAGATTGTAAATATCAATAATTGTTTGAAAACATTAGAAAAACAATGAAATTATTGAAAATCGATGTGAAATCAATCATAACTCATCGATTTTAACTAGTTTCAGAAGTTTTGACAAAGTTATATTAAAGATTTTATGTTTTACACAGCTTTTAATTACATAGCGATTTACATGCAAAATCTAGCTGTTTTCACTACTTTTCAACGCTAGTTTGTAAATATCAATAACTCTTTGAAAACATTAGAAAATCAATGAAATTATTGAAAATCGATGTGAAATCAATCAAAACTTATTGACTTTAACTAGTTTCAGAAGTTTTGACAAAGTTATATTAAAGATTTTATGTTTTACACAGCTTTTAATTACATAGCGATTTACATGCAAAATCTAGCTGTTTTCACTACTTTTCAACGCTAGTTTGTAAATATCAATAACTCTTTGAAAACATTAGAAAAACAATGAAATTATTGAAAATCGATGTGAAATCAATCAAAACTTATTGATTTTAACTAGTTTCAGAAGTTTTGACAAAGTTATATTAAAGATTTTATGTTTTACACAGCTTTTAATTACATAGCGATTTACATGCAAAATCTAGCTGTTTTCACTACTTTTCAACGCTAGTTTGTAAATATCAATAATTGTTTGAAAACATTAGAAAAACAATGAAATTAATGAAAATCGATGTGAAATCAATCAAAACTCATTGATTTTAAATAGTTTCAGAAGTTTTGACAAAGTTATATTAAAGATTTTATGTTTTACACAGCTTTTAATTACATAGCGATTTACATGCAAAATCTAGCTGTTTTCACTACTTTTCAACGCTAGTTTGTAAATATCAATAACTCTTTGAAAACATTAGAAAAACAATGAAATTATTGAAAATCGATGTGAAATCAATCAAAACTTATTGATTTTAACTAGTTTCAGAAGTTTTGACAAAGTTATATTAAAGATTTTATGTTTTACACAGCTTTTAATTACATAGCGATTTACATGCAAAATCTAGCTGTTTTCACTACTTTTCAACGCTAGTTTGTAAATATCAATAACTCTTTGAAAACATTAGAAAAACAATGAAATTATTGAAAATCGATGTGAAATCAATCAAAACTTATTGATTTTAACTAGTTTCAGAAGTTTTGACAAAGTTATATTAAAGATTTTATGTTTTACACAGCTTTTAATTACAGAGCGATTTACATGCAAAATCTAGCTGTTTTCACTACTTTTCTACGCTAGTTTGTAAATAACAATAACTCTTTGAAAACATTAGGAAAACAACGAAATTATTAAAAATCGATGTGAAATCAATCAAAACTTATTGATTTTAACTAGTTTCAGAAGTTTTGACAAAGTTATATTAAAGATTTTATGTTTTACACAGCTTTTAATTACATAGCGATTTACATGCAAAATCTAGCTGTTTTCACTACTTTTCAACGCTAGATTGTAAATATCAATAATTGTTTGAAAACATTAGAAAAACAATGAAATTATTGAAAATCGATGTGAAATCAATCATAACTCATCGATTTTAACTAGTTTCAGAAGTTTTGACAAAGTTATATTAAAGATTTTATGTTTTACACAGCTTTTAATTACATAGCGATTTACATGCAAAATCTAGCTGTTTTCACTACTTTTCAACGCTAGTTTGTAAATATCAATAACTCTTTGAAAACATTAGAAAATCAATGAAATTATTGAAAATCGATGTGAAATCAATCAAAACTCATTGATTTTAAATAGTTTCAGAAGTTTTGACAAAGTTATATTAAAGATTTTATGTTTTACACAGCTTTTAATTACATAGCGATTTACATGCAAAATCTAGCTGTTTTCACTACTTTTCAACGCTAGTTTGTAAATATCAATAACTCTTTGAAAACATTAGAAAAACAATGAAATTATTGAAAATCGATGTGAAATCAATCAAAACTTATTGATTTTAACTAGTTTCAGAAGTTTTGACAAAGTTATATTAAAGATTTTATGTTTTACACAGCTTTTAATTACATAGCGATTTACATGCAAAATCTAGCTGTTTTCACTACTTTTCAACGCTAGTTTGTAAATATCAATAACTCTTTGAAAACATTAGAAAAACAATGAAATTATTGAAAATCGATGTGAAATCAATCAAAACTTATTGATTTTAACTAGTTTCAGAAGTTTTGACAAAGTTATATTAAAGATTTTATGTTTTACACAGCTTTTAATTACATAGCGATTTACATGCAAAATCTAGCTGTTTTCACTACTTTTCAACGCTAGTTTGTAAATATCAATAACTCTTTGAAAACATTAGAAAAACAATGAAATTATTGAAAATCGATGTGAAATCAATCAAAACTTATTGATTTTAACTAGTTTCAGAAGTTTTGACAAAGTTATATTAAAGATTTGATGTTTTACACAGCTTTTAATTACAGAGCGATTTACATGCAAAATCTAGCTGTTTTCACTACTTTTCAACGCTAGTTTGTAAATAACAATAACTCTTTGAAAACATTAGGAAAACAACGAAATTATTAAAAATCGATGTGAAATCAATCAAAACTTATTGATTTTAACTAGTTTCAGAAGTTTTGACAAAGTTATATTAAAGATTTTATGTTTTACACAGCTTTTAATTACATAGCGATTTACATGCAAAATCTAGCTGTTTTCACTACTTTTCAACGCTAGTTTGTAAATATCAATAACTCTTTGAAAACATTAGAAAAACTATGAAATTATTGAAAATCGATGTGAAATCAATCAAAACTTATTGATTTTAACTAGTTTCAGAAGTTTTGACAAAGTTATATTAAAGATTTTATGTTTTACACAGCTTTTAATTACATAGCGATTTACATGCAAAATCTAGCTGTTTTCACCACTTTTCAACGCTAGTTTGTAAATATCAATAACTCTTTGAAAACATTAGAAAAACAATGAAATTATTGAAAATCTATATGAAATCAATCAAAACTTATTGATTTTAACTAGTTTCAGAAGTTTTGACAAAATTATATTAAAGATTTATGTTTTACACAGCTTTTAATTACAGAGCGATTTACATGCAAAATCTAGCTGTTTTCACTACTTTTCAACGCTAGTTTGTAAATATCAATAACTCTTTGAAAACATTAGAAAAACAATGAAATTATTGAAAATCGATGTGAAATCAATCAAAACTTATTGATTTTAACTAGTTTCAGAAGTTTTGACAAAGTTATATTAAAGATTTTATGTTTTACACAGCTTTTAATTACATAGCGATTTACATGCAAAATCTAGCTGTTTTCACTAATTTTCAACGCTAGTTTGTAAATATCAATAACTCTTTGAAAACATTAGAAAAACAATGAAATTATTGAAAATCAATGTGAAATCAATCAAAACTTATTGATTTTAACTAGTTTCAGAAGTTTTGACAAAGTTATATTAAAGATTTTATGTTTTACACAGCTTTTAATTACATAGCGATTTACATGCAAAATCTAGCTGTTTTCACTACTTTTCAACGCTAGTTTGTAAATATCAATAACTCTTTGAAAACATTAGAAAAACAATGAAATTATTGAAAATCGATGTGAAATCAATCAAAACTTATTGATTTTAACTAGTTTCAGAAGTTTTGACAAAGTTATATTAAAGATTTTATGTTTTACACAGCTTTTAATTACATAGCGATTTACATGCAAAATCTAGCTGTTTTCACTACTTTTCAACGCTAGTTTGTAAATATCAATAACTCTTTGAAAACATTAGAAAAACAATGAAATTATTGAAAATCGATGTGAAATCAATCAAAACTTATTGATTTTAACTCGTTTCAGAAGTTTTGACAAAGTTATATTAAAGATTTTATGTTTTACACAGCTTTTAATTACATAGCGATTTACATGCAAAATCTAGCTGTTTTCACTACTTTTCAACGCTAGTTTGTAAATATCAATAATTGTTTGAAAACATTAGAAAAACAATGAAATTATTGAAAATCGATGTGAAATCAATCAAAACTCATCGATTTTAACTAGTTTCAGAAGTTTTGACAAAGTTATATTAAAGATTTTATGTTTTACACAGCTTTTAATTACATAGCGATTTACATGCAAAATCTAGCTGTTTTCACTACTTTTCAACGCTAGTTTGTAAATATCAATAACTCTTTGAAAACATTAGAAAATCAATGAAATTATTGAAAATCGATGTGAAATCAATCAAAACTTATTGACTTTAACTAGTTTCAGAAGTTTTGACAAAGTTATATTAAAGATTTTATGTTTTACACAGCTTTTAATTACATAGCGATTTACATGCAAAATCTAGCTGTTTTCACTACTTTTCAACGCTAGTTTGTAAATATCAATAACTCTTTGAAAACATTAGAAAAACAATGAAATTATTGAAAATCGATGTGAAATCAATCAAAACTTATTGATTTTAACTAGTTTCAGAAGTTTTGACAAAGTTATATTAAAGATTTTATGTTTTACACAGCTTTTAATTACATAGCGATTTACATGCAAAATCTAGCTGTTTTCACTACTTTTCAACGCTAGTTTGTAAATATCAATAACTCTTTGAAAACATTAGAAAAACAATGAAATTATTGAAAATCGATGTGAAATCAATCAAAACTTATTGATTTTAACTAGTTTCAGAAGTTTTGACAAAGTTATATTAAAGATTTTATGTTTTACACAGCTTTTAATTACATAGCGATTTACATGCAAAATCTAGCTGTTTTCACTACTTTTCAACGCTAGTTTGTAAATATCAATAATTGTTTGAAAACATTAGAAAAACAATGAAATTAATGAAAATCGATGTGAAATCAATCAAAACTCATTGATTTTAAATAGTTTCAGAAGTTTTGACAAAGTTATATTAAAGATTTTATGTTTTACACAGCTTTTAATTACATAGCGATTTACATGCAAAATCTAGCTGTTTTCACTACTTTTCAACGCTAGTTTGTAAATATCAATAACTCTTTGAAAACATTAGAAAAACAATGAAATTATTGAAAATCGATGTGAAATCAATCAAAACTTATTGATTTTAACTAGTTTCAGAAGTTTTGACAAAGTTATATTAAAGATTTTATGTTTTACACAGCTTTTAATTACATAGCGATTTACATGCAAAATCTAGCTGTTTTCACTACTTTTCAACGCTAGTTTGTAAATATCAATAATTGTTTGAAAACATTAGAAAAACAATGAAATTATTGAAAATCGATGTGAAATCAATCAAAACTTATTGATTTTAACTAGTTTCAGAAGTTTTGACAAAGTTATATTAAAGATTTTATGTTTTACACAGCTTTTAATTACATAGCGATTTACATGCAAAATCTAGCTGTTTTCACTACTTTTCAACGCTAGTTTGTAAATATCAATAACTCTTTGAAAACATTAGAAAAACAATGAAATTATTGAAAATCGATGTGAAATCAATCAAAACTTATTGATTTTAACTAGTTTCAGAAGTTTTGACAAAGTTATATTAAAGATTTTATGTTTTACACAGCTTTTAATTACATAGCGATTTACATGCAAAATCTAGCTGTTTTCACTACTTTTCAACGCTAGTTTGTAAATATCAATAACTCTTTGAAAACATTAGAAAAACAATGAAATTATTGAAAATCGATGTGAAATCAATCAAAACTTATTGATTTTAACTAGTTTCAGAAGTTTTGACAAAGTTATATTAAAGATTTTATGTTTTACACAGCTTTTAATTACATAGCGATTTACATGCAAAATCTAGCTGTTTTCACTACTTTTCAACGCTAGTTTGTAAATATCAATAATTGTTTGAAAACATTAGAAAAACAATGAAATTATTGAAAATCGATGTGAAATCAATCAAAACTCATTGATTTTAACTAGTTTCAGAAGTTTTGACAAAGTTATATTAAAGATTTTATGTTTTACACAGCTTTTAATTACATAGCGATTTACATGCAAAATCTAGCTGTTTTCACTACTTTTCAACGCTAGTTTGTAAATATCAATAACTCTTTGAAAACATTAGAAAATCAATGAAATTATTGAAAATCGATGTGAAATCAATCAAAACTTATTGATTTTAACTAGTTTCAGAAGTTTTGACAAAGTTATATTAAAGATTTTATGTTTTACACAGCTTTTAATTACATAGCGATTTACATGCAAAATCTAGCTGTTTTCACTACTTTTCAACGCTAGTTTGTAAATATCAATAACTCTTTGAAAACATTAGAAAAACAATGAAATTATTGAAAATCGATGTGAAATCAATCAAAACTTATTGATTTTAACTAGTTTCAGAAGTTTTGACAAAGTTATATTAAAGATTTTATGTTTTACACAGCTTTTAATTACATAGCGATTTACATGCAAAATCTAGCTGTTTTCACTACTTTTCAACGCTAGTTTGTAAATATCAATAACTCTTTGAAAACATTAGAAAAACAATGAAATTATTGAAAATCGATGTGAAATCAATCAAAACTTATTGATTTTAACTAGTTTCAGAAGTTTTGACAAAGTTATATTAAAGATTTTATGTTTTACACAGCTTTTAATTACATAGCGATTTACATGCAAAATCTAGCTGTTTTCACTACTTTTCAACGCTAGTTTGTAAATATCAATAACTCTTTGAAAACATTAGAAAAACAATGAAATTATTGAAAATCGATGTGAAATCAATCAAAACTTATTGATTTTAACTAGTTTCAGAAGTTTTGACAAAGTTATATTAAAGATTTTATGTTTTACACAGCTTTTAATTACATAGCGATTTACATGCAAAATCTAGCTGTTTTCACTACTTTTCAACGCTAGTTTGTAAATATCAATAACTCTTTGAAAACATTAGAAAAACAATGAAATTATTGAAAATCGATGTGAAATCAATCAAAACTTATTGATTTTAACTAGTTTCAGAAGTTTTGACAAAGTTATATTAAAGATTTTATGTTTTACACAGCTTTTAATTACATAGCGATTTACATGCAAAATCTAGCTGTTTTCACTACTTTTCAACGCTAGTTTGTAAATATCAATAACTCTTTGAAAACATTAGAAAAACAATGAAATTATTGAAAATCGATGTGAAATCAATCAAAACTTATTGATTTTAACTAGTTTCAGAAGTTTTGACAAAGTTATATTAAAGATTTTATGTTTTACACAGCTTTTAATTACATAGCGATTTACATGCAAAATCTAGCTGTTTTCACTACTTTTCAACGCTAGTTTGTAAATATCAATAACTCTTTGAAAACATTAGAAAAACAATGAAATTATTGAAAATCGATGTGAAATCAATCAAAACTTATTGATTTTAACTAGTTTCAGAAGTTTTGACAAAGTTATATTAAAGATTTTATGTTTTACACAGCTTTTAATTACATAGCGATTTACATGCAAAATCTAGCTGTTTTCACTACTTTTCAACGCTAGTTTGTAAATATCAATAATTGTTTGAAAACATTAGAAAAACAATGAAATTATTGAAAATCGATGTGAAATCAATCAAAACTCATTGATTTTAACTAGTTTCAGAAGTTTTGACAAAGTTATATTAAAGATTTTATGTTTTACACAGCTTTTAATTACATAGCGATTTACATGCAAAATCTAGCTGTTTTCACTACTTTTCAACGCTAGTTTGTAAATATCAATAACTCTTTGAAAACATTAGAAAAACAATGAAATTATTGAAAATCGATCTGAAATCAATCAAAACTTATTGATTTTAACTAGTTTCAGAAGTTTTGACAAAGTTATATTAAAGATTTTATGTTTTACACAGCTTTTAATTACATAGCGATTTACATGCAAAATCTAGCTGTTTTCACTACTTTTCAACGCTAGTTTGTAAATATCAATAACTCTTTGAAAACATTAGAAAAACAATGAAATTATTGAAAATCGATGTGAAATCAATCAAAACTTATTGATTTTAACTAGTTTCAGAAGTTTTGACAAAGTTATATTAAAGATTTTATGTTTTACACAGCTTTTAATTACATAGCGATTTACATGCAAAATCTAGCTGTTTTCACTACTTTTCAACGCTAGTTTGTAAATATCAATAACTCTTTGAAAACATTAGAAAAACAATGAAATTATTGAAAATCGATGTGAAATCAATCAAAACTTATTGATTTTAACTAGTTTCAGAAGTTTTGACAAAGTTATATTAAAGATTTTATGTTTTACACAGCTTTTAATTACATAGCGATTTACATGCAAAATCTAGCTGTTTTCACTACTTTTCAACGCTAGTTTGTAAATATCAATAACTCTTTGAAAACATTAGAAAAACAATGAAATTATTGAAAATCGATGTGAAATCAATCAAAACTTATTGATTTTAACTAGTTTCAGAAGTTTTGACAAAGTTATATTAAAGATTTTATGTTTTACACAGCTTTTAATTACATAGCGATTTACATGCAAAATCTAGCTGTTTTCACTACTTTTCAACGCTAGTTTGTAAATATCAATAACTCTTTGAAAACATTAGAAAAACAATGAAATTATTGAAAATCGATGTGAAATCAATCAAAACTTATTGATTTTAACTAGTTTCAGAAGTTTTGACAAAGTTATATTAAAGATTTTATGTTTTACACAGCTTTTAATTACATAGCGATTTACATGCAAAATCTAGCTGTTTTCACTACTTTTCAACGCTAGTTTGTAAATATCAATAACTCTTTGAAAACATTAGAAAAACAATGAAATTATTGAAAATCGATGTGAAATCAATCAAAACTTATTGATTTTAACTAGTTTCAGAAGTTTTGACAAAGTTATATTAAAGATTTTATGTTTTACACAGCTTTTAATTACATAGCGATTTACATGCAAAATCTAGCTGTTTTCACTACTTTTCAACGCTAGTTTGTAAATATCAATAACTCTTTGAAAACATTAGAAAAACAATGAAATTATTGAAAATCGATGTGAAATCAATCAAAACTTATTGATTTTAACTAGTTTCAGAAGTTTTGACAAAGTTATATTAAAGATTTTATGTTTTACACAGCTTTTAATTACATAGCGATTTACATGCAAAATCTAGCTGTTTTCACTACTTTTCAACGCTAGTTTGTAAATATCAATAATTTTTTGAAAACATTAGAAAAACAATGAAATTATTGAAAATCGATGTGAAATCAATCAAAACTCATTGATTTTAAATAGTTTCAGAAGTTTTGACAAAGTTATATTAAAGATTTTATGTTTTACACAGCTTTTAATTACATAGCGATTTACATGCAAAATCTAGCTGTTTTCACTACTTTTCAACGCTAGTTTGTAAATATCAATAACTCTTTGAAAACATTAGAAAAACAATGAAATTATTGAAAATCGATGTGAAATCAATCAAAACTTATTGATTTTAACTAGTTTCAGAAGTTTTGACAAAGTTATATTAAAGATTTTATGTTTTACACAGCTTTTAATTACATAGCGATTTACATGCAAAATCTAGCTGTTTTCACTACTTTTCAACGCTAGTTTGTAAATATCAATAACTCTTTGAAAACATTAGAAAAACAAGGAAATTATTGAAAATCGATGTGAAATCAATCAAAACTTATTGATTTTAACTAGTTTCAGAAGTTTTGACAAAGTTATATTAAAGATTTTATGTTTTACACAGCTTTTAATTACATAGCGATTTACATGCAAAATCTAGCTGTTTTCACTACTTTTCAACGCTAGTTTGTAAATATCAATAACTCTTTGAAAACATTAGAAAAACAATGAAATTATTGAAAATCGATGTGAAATCAATCAAAACTTATTGATTTTAACTAGTTTCAGAAGTTTTGACAAAGTTATATTAAAGATTTTATGTTTTACACAGCTTTTAATTACATAGCGATTTACATGCAAAATCTAGCTGTTTTCACTACTTTTCAACGCTAGTTTGTAAATATCAATAATTGTTTGAAAACATTAGAAAAACAATGAAATTATTGAAAATCGATGTGAAATCAATCAAAACTTATTGATTTTAACTAGTTTCAGAAGTTTTGACAAAGTTATATTAAAGATTTTATATTTTACACAGCTTTTAATTACATAGCGATTTACATGCAAAATCTAGCTGTTTTCACTACTTTTCAACGCTAGTTTGTAAATATCAATAACTCTTTGAAAACATTAGAAAAACAATGAAATTATTGAAAATCGATGTGAAATCAATCAAAACTTATTGATTTTAACTAGTTTCAGAAGTTTTGACAAAGTTATATTAAAGATTTTATGTTTTACACAGCTTTTAATTACATAGCGATTTACATGCAAAATCTAGCTGTTTTCACTACTTTTCAACGCTAGTTTGTAAATATCAATAACTCTTTGAAAACATTAGAAAAACAATGAAATTATTGAAAATCGATGTGAAATCAATCAAAACTTATTGATTTTAACTAGTTTCAGAAGTTTTGACAAAGTTATATTAAAGATTTTATGTTTTACACAGCTTTTAATTACATAGCGATTTACATGCAAAATCTAGCTGTTTTCACTACTTTTCAACGCTAGTTTGTAAATATCAATAACTCTTTGAAAACATTAGAAAAACAATGAAATAATTGAAAATCGATGTGAAATCAATCAAAACTTATTGATTTTAACTAGTTTCAGAAGTTTTGACAAAGTTATATTAAAGATTTTATGTTTTACACAGCTTTTAATTACATAGCGATTTACATGCAAAATCTAGCTGTTTTCACTACTTTTCAACGCTAGTTTGTAAATATCAATAACTCTTTGAAAACATTAGAAAAACAATGAAATTATTGAAAATCGATGTGAAATCAATCAAAACTTATTGATTTTAACTAGTTTCAGAAGTTTTGACAAAGTTATATTAAAGATTTTATGTTTTACACAGCTTTTAATTACATAGCGATTTACATGCAAAATCTTGTTTTCACTACTTTTCAACGCTAGTTTGTAAATATCAATAACTCTTTGAAAACATTAGAAAAACAATGAAATTATTGAAAATCGATGTGAAATCAATCAAAACTTATTGATTTTAACTAGTTTCAGAAGTTTTGACAAAGTTATATTAAAGATTTTATGTTTTACACAGCTTTTAATTACATAGCGATTTACATGCAAAATCTAGCTGTTTTCACTACTTTTCAACGCTAGTTTGTAAATATCAATAACTCTTTGAAAACATTAGAAAAACAATGAAATTATTGAAAATCGATGTGAAATCAATCAAAACTTATTGATTTTAACTAGTTTCAGAAGTTTTGACAAAGTTATATTAAAGATTTTACGTTTTACACAGCTTTTAATTACATAGCGATTTACATGTAAAATCTAGCTGTTTTCACTACTTTTCAACGCTAGTTTGTAAATATGAATAACTCTTTGAAAACATTAGAAAAACAATGAAATTATTGAAAATCGATGTGAAATCAATCAAAACTTATTGATTTTAACTAGTTTCAGAAGTTTTGACAAAGTTATATTAAAGATTTTATGTTTTACACAGCTTTTAATTACATAGCGATTTACATGCAAAATCTAGCTGTTTTCACTACTTTTCAACGCTAGTTTGTAAATATCAATAACTCTTTGAAAACATTAGAAAAACAATGAAATTATTGAAAATCGATGTGAAATCAATCAAAACTTATTGATTTTAACTAGTTTCAGAAGTTTTGACAAAGTTATATTAAAGATTTTATGTTTTACACAGCTTTTAATTACATAGCGATTTACATGCAAAATCTAGCTGTTTTCACTACTTTTCAACGCTAGTTTGTAAATATCAATAACTCTTTGAAAACATTAGAAAATCAATGAAATTATTGAAAATCGATGTGAAATCAATCAAAACTTATTGATTTTAACTAGTTTCAGAAGTTTTGACAAAGTTATATTAAAGATTTTATGTTTTACACAGCTTTTAATTACATAGCGATTTACATGCAAAATCTAGCTGTTTTCACTACTTTTCAACGCTAGTTTGTAAATATCAATAACTCTTTGAAAACATTAGAAAAACAATGAAATTATTGAAAATCGATGTGAAATCAATCAAAACTTATTGATTTTAACTAGTTTCAGAAGTTTTGACAAAGTTATATTAAAGATTTTATGTTTTACACAGCTTTTAATTACATAGCGATTTACATGCAAAATCTAGCTGTTTTCACTACTTTTCAACGCTAGTTTGTAAATATCAATAACTCTTTGAAAACATTAGAAAAACAATGAAATTATTGAAAATCGATGTGAAATCAATCAAAACTTATTGATTTTAACTAGTTTCAGAAGTTTTGACAAAGTTATATTAAAGATTTTATGTTTTACACAGCTTTTAATTACATAGCGATTTACATGCAAAATCTAGCTGTTTTCACTACTTTTCAACGCTAGTTTGTAAATATGAATAACTCTTTGAAAACATTAGAAAAACAATGAAATTATTGAAAATCGATGTGAAATCAATCAAAACTTATTGATTTTAACTAGTTTCAGAAGTTTTGACAAAGTTATATTAAAGATTTTATGTTTTACACAGCTTTTAATTACATAGCGATTTACATGCAAAATCTAACTGTTTTCACTACTTTTCAACGCTAGTTTGTAAATATCAATAACTCTTTGAAAACATTAGAAAAACAATGAAATTATTGAAAATCGATGTGAAATCAATCAAAACTTATTGATTTTAACTAGTTTCAGAAGTTTTGACAAAGTTATATTAAAGATTTTATGTTTTACACAGCTTTTAATTACATAGCGATTTACATGCAAAATCTAGCTGTTTTCACTACTTTTCAACGCTAGTTTGTAAATATCAATAACTCTTTGAAAACATTAGAAAAACAATGAAATTATTGAAAATCGATGTGAAATCAATCAAAACTTATTGATTTTAACTAGTTTCAGAAGTTTTGACAAAGTTATATTAAAGATTTTATGTTTTACACAGCTTTTAATTACATAGCGATTTACATGCAAAATCTAGCTGTTTTCACTAATTTTCATTGCTAGTTTGTAAATATCAATAACTCATTGAAAACATTAGAAAAACAATGAAATTATTGAAAATCGATGTGAAATCAATCAAAACTTATTGATTTTAACTAGTTTCAGAAGTTTTGACAAAGTTATATTAAAGATTTTATGTTTTACACAGCTTTTAATTACATAGCGATTTACATGCAAAATCTAGCTGTTTTCACTACTTTTCAACGCTAGTTTGTAAATATCAATAACTCTTTGAAAACATTAGAAAAACAATGAAATTATTGAAAATCAATGTGAAATCAATCAAAACTTATTGATTTTAACTAGTTTCAGAAGTTTTGACAAAGTTATATTAAAGATTTTATGTTTTACACAGCTTTTAATTACATAGCGATTTACATGCAAAATCTAGCTGTTTTCACTACTTTTCAACGCTAGTTTGTAAATATGAATAACTCTTTGAAAACATTAGAAAAACAATGAAATTATTGAAAATCGATGTGAAATCAATCAAAACTTATTGATTTTAACTAGTTTCAGAAGTTTTGACAAAGTTATATTAAAGATTTTATGTTTTACACAGCTTTTAATTACATAGCGATTTACATGCAAAATCTAACTGTTTTCACTACTTTTCAACGCTAGTTTGTAAATATCAATAACTCTTTGAAAACATTAGAAAAACAATGAAATTATTGAAAATCGATGTGAAATCAATCAAAACTTATTGATTTTAACTAGTTTCAGAAGTTTTGACAAAGTTATATTAAAGATTTTATGTTTTACACAGCTTTTAATTACATAGCGATTTACATGCAAAATCTAGCTGTTTTCACTACTTTTCAACGCTAGTTTGTAAATATGAATAACTCTTTGAAAACATTAGAAAAACAATGAAATTATTGAAAATCGATGTGAAATCAATCAAAACTTATTGATTTTAACTAGTTTCAGAATTGTTGACAAAGTTATATTAAAGATTTTATGTTTTACACAGCTTTTAATTACATAGCGATTTACATGCAAAATCTAGCTGTTTTCACTACTTTTCAACGCTAGTTTGTAAATATCAATAACTGTTTGAAAACATTAGAAAAACAATGAAATTATTGAAAATCGATGTGAAATCAATCAAAACTTATTGATTTTAACTAGTTTCAGAAGTTTTGACAAAGTTATATTAAAGATTTTATGTTTTACACAGCTTTTAATTACATAGCGATTTACATGCAAAATCTAGCTGTTTTCACTACTTTTCAACGCTAGTTTGTAAATATCAATAACTCTTTGAAAACATTAGAAAATCAATGAAATTATTGAAAATCGATGTGAAATCAATCAAAACTTATTGATTTTAACTAGTTTCAGAAGTTTTGACAAAGTTATATTAAAGATTTTATGTTTTACACAGCTTTTAATTACATAGCGATTTACATGCAAAATCTAGCTGTTTCCACTACTTTTCAACGCTAGTTTGTAAATATCAATAACTCTTTGAAAACATTAGAAAAACAATGAAATTATTGAAAATCGATGTGAAATCAATCAAAACTTATTGATTTTAACTAGTTTCAGAAGTTTTGACAAAGTTATATTAAAGATTTTATGTTTTACACAGCTTTTAATTACATAGCGATTTACATGCAAAATCTAGCTGTTTTCACTACTTTTCAACGCTAGTTTGTAAATATCAATAACTCTTTGAAAACATTAGAAAATCAATGAAATTATTGAAAATCGATGTGAAATCAATCAAAACTTATTGATTTTAACTAGTTTCAGAAGTTTTGACAAAGTTATATTAAAGATTTTATGTTTTACACAGCTTTTAATTACATAGCGATTTACATGCAAAATCTAGCTGTTTTCACTAATTTTCAACGCTAGTTTGTAAATATCAATAACTCTTTGAAAACATTAGAAAAACAATGAAATTATTGAAAATCGATGTGAAATCAATCAAAACTTATTGATTTTAACTAGTTTCAGAAGTTTTGACAAAGTTATATTAAAGATTTTATGTTTTACACAGCTTTTAATTACATAGCGATTTACATGCAAAATCTAGCTGTTTTCACTACTTTTCAACGCTAGTTTGTAAATATCAATAACTCTTTGAAAACATTAGAAAAACAATGAAATTATTGAAAATCGATGTGAAATCAATCAAAACTTATTGATTTTAACTAGTTTCAGAAGTTTTGACAAAGTTATATTAAAGATTTTATGTTTTACACAGCTTTTAATTACATAGCGATTTACATGCAAAATCTAGCTGTTTTCACTACTTTTCAACGCTAGTTTGTAAATATCAATAACTCTTTGAAAACATTAGAAAAACAATGAAATTATTGAAAATCGATGTGAAATCAATCAAAACTTATTGATTTTAACTAGTTTCAGAAGTTTTGACAAAGTTATATTAAAGATTTTATGTTTTACACAGCTTTTAATTACATAGCGATTTACATGCAAAATCTAGCTGTTTTCACTACTTTTCAACGCTAGATTGTAAATATCAATAACTCTTTGAAAACATTAGAAAAACAATGAAATTATTGAAAATCGATGTGAAATCAATCAAAACTTATTGATTTTAACTAGTTTCAGAAGTTTTGACAAAGTTATATTAAAGATTTTATGTTTTACACAGCTTTTAATTACATAGCGATTTACATGCAAAATCTAGCTGTTTTCACTACTTTTCAACGCTAGTTTGTAAATATCAATAACTCTTTGAAAACATTAGAAAAACAATGAAATTATTGAAAATCGATGTGAAATCAATCAAAACTTATTGATTTTAACTAGTTTCAGAAGTTTTGACAAAGTTATATTAAAGATTTTATGTTTTACACAGCTTTTAATTACATAGCGATTTACATGCAAAATCTAGCTGTTTTCACTACTTTTCAACGCTAGTTTGTAAATATCAATAACTCTTTGAAAACATTAGAAAAACAATGAAATTATTGAAAATCGATGTGAAATCAATCAAAACTTATTGATTTTAACTAGTTTCAGAAGTTTTGACAAAGTTATATTAAAGATTTTATGTTTTACACAGCTTTTAATTACATAGCGATTTACATGCAAAATCTAGCAGTTTTCACTACTTTTCAACGCTAGTTTGTAACTATCAATAACTCTTTGAAAACATTAGAAAAACAATGAAATTATTGAAAATCGATGTGAAATCAATCAAAACTTATTGATTTTAACTAGTTTCAGAAGTTTTGACAAAGTTATATTAAAGATTTTATGTTTTACACAGCTTTAATTACATAGCGATTTACATGCAAAATCTAGCTGTTTTCACTACTTTTCAACGCTAGTTTGTAAATATCAATAACTCTTTGAAAACATTAGAAAAACAATGAAATTATTGAAAATCGATGTGAAATCAATCAAAACTTATTGATTTTAACTAGTTTCAGAAGTTTTGACAAAGTTATATTAAAGATTTTATGTTTTACACAGCTTTTAATTACATAGCGATTTACATGCAAAATCTAGCTGTTTTCACTACTTTTCAACGCTAGTTTGTAAATATCAATAACTCTTTGAAAACATTAGAAAAACAATGAAATTATTGAAAATCGATGTGAAATCAATCAAAACTTATTGATTTTAACTAGTTTCAGAAGTTTTGACAAAGTTATATTAAAGATTTTATGTTTTACACAGCTTTTAATTACATAGCGATTTACATGCAAAATCTAGCTGTTTTCACTACTTTTCAACGCTAGTTTGTAAATATCAATAACTCTTTGAAAACATTAGAAAAACAATGAAATTATTGAAAATCGATGTGAAATCAATCAAAACTTATTGATTTTAACTAGTTTCAGAAGTTTTGACAAAGTTATATTAAAGATTTTATGTTTTACACAGCTTTTAATTACATAGCGATTTACATGCAAAATCTAGCTGTTTTCACTACTTTTCAACGCTAGTTTGTAAATATCAATAACTCTTTGAAAACATTAGAAAAACAATGAAATTATTGAAAATCGATGTGAAATCAATCAAAACTTATTGATTTTAACTAGTTTCAGAAGTTTTGACAAAGTTATATTAAAGATTTTATGTTTTACACAGCTTTTAATTACATAGCGATTTACATGCAAAATCTAGCTGTTTTCACTACTTTTCAACGCTAGTTTGTAAATATCAATAACTCTTTGAAAACATTAGAAAAACAATGAAATTATTGAAAATCGATGTGAAATCAATCAAAACTTATTGATTTTAACTAGTTTCAGAAGTTTTGACAAAGTTATATTAAAGATTTTATGTTTTACACAGCTTTTAATTACATAGCGATTTACATGCAAAATCTAGCTGTTTTCACTACTTTTCAACGCTAGTTTGTAAATATCAATAACTCTTTGAAAACATTAGAAAAACAATGAAATTATTGAAAATCGATGTGAAATCAATCAAAACTTATTGATTTTAACTAGTTTCAGAAGTTTTGACAAAGTTATATTAAAGATTTTATGTTTTACACAGCTTTTAATTACATAGCGATTTACATGCAAAATCTAGCTGTTTTCACTACTTTTCAACGCTAGTTTGTAAATATCAATAACTCTTTGAAAACATTAGAAAAACAATGAAATTATTGAAAATCGATGTGAAATCAATCAAAACTTATTGATTTTAACTAGTTTCAGAAGTTTTGACAAAGTTATATTAAAGATTTTATGTTTTACACAGCTTTTAATTACATAGCGATTTACATGCAAAATCTAGCTGTTTTCACTACTTTTCAACGCTAGTTTGTAAATATCAATAACTCTTTGAAAACATTAGAAAAACAATGAAATTATTGAAAATCGATGTGAAATCAATCAAAACTTATTGATTTTAACTAGTTTCAGAAGTTTTGACAAAGTTATATTAAAGATTTTATGTTTTACACAGCTTTTAATTACATAGCGATTTACATGCAAAATCTAACTGTTTTCACTACTTTTCAACGCTAGTTTGTAAATATCAATAACTCTTTGAAAAAATTAGAAAAACAATGAAATTATTGAAAATCGATGTGAAATCAATCAAAACTTATTGATTTTAACTAGTTTCAGAAGTTTTGACAAAGTTATATTAAAGATTTTATGTTTTACACAGCTTTTAATTACATAGCGATTTACATGCAAAATCTAGCTGTTTTCACTACTTTTCAACGCTAGTTTGTAAATATGAATAACTCTTTGAAAACATTAGAAAAACAATGAAATTATTGAAAATCGATGTGAAATCAATCAAAACTTATTGATTTTAACTAGTTTCAGAATTTTTGACAAAGTTATATTAAAGATTTTATGTTTTACACAGCTTTTAATTACATAGCGATTTACATGCAAAATCTAGCTGTTTTCACTACTTTTCAACGCTAGTTTGTAAATATCAATAACTGTTTGAAAACATTAGAAAAACAATGAAATTATTGAAAATCGATGTGAAATCAATCAAAACTTATTGATTTTAACTAGTTTCAGAAGTTTTGACAAAGTTATATTAAAGATTTTATGTTTTACACAGCTTTTAATTACATAGCGATTTACATGCAAAATCTAGCTGTTTTCACTACTTTTCAACGCTAGTTTGTAAATATCAATAACTCTTTGAAAACATTAGAAAATCAATGAAATTATTGAAAATCGATGTGAAATCAATCAAAACTTATTGATTTTAACTAGTTTCAGAAGTTTTGACAAAGTTATATTAAAGATTTTATGTTTTACACAGCTTTTAATTACATAGCGATTTACATGCAAAATCTAGCTGTTTTCACTAATTTTCAACGCTAGTTTGTAAATATCAATAACTCTTTGAAAACATTAGAAAAACAATGAAATTATTGAAAATCGATGTGAAATCAATCAAAACTTATTGATTTTAACTAGTTTCAGAAGTTTTGACAAAGTTATATTAAAGATTTTATGTTTTACACAGCTTTTAATTACATAGCGATTTACATGCAAAATCTAGCTGTTTTCACTACTTTTCAACGCTAGTTTGTAAATATCAATAACTCTTTGAAAACATTAGAAAAACAATGAAATTATTGAAAATCGATGTGAAATCAATCAAAACTTATTGATTTTAACTAGTTTCAGAAGTTTTGACAAAGTTATATTAAAGATTTTATGTTTTACACAGCTTTTAATTACATAGCGATTTACATGCAAAATCTAGCTGTTTTCACTACTTTTCAACGCTAGTTTGTAAATATCAATAACTCTTTGAAAACATTAGAAAAACAATGAAATTATTGAAAATCGATGTGAAATCAATCAAAACTTATTGATTTTAACTAGTTTCAGAAGTTTTGACAAAGTTATATTAAAGATTTTATGTTTTACACAGCTTTTAATTACATAGCGATTTACATGCAAAATCTAGCTGTTTTCACTACTTTTCAACGCTAGTTTGTAAATATCAATAACTCTTTGAAAACATTAGAAAAACAATGAAATTATTGAAAATCGATGTGAAATCAATCAAAACTTATTGATTTTAACTAGTTTCAGAAGTTTTGACAAAGTTATATTAAAGATTTTATGTTTTACACAGCTTTTAATTACATAGCGATTTACATGCAAAATCTAGCTGTTTTCACTACTTTTCAACGCTAGTTTGTAAATATCAATAACTCTTTGAAAACATTAGAAAAACAATGAAATTATTGAAAATCGATGTGAAATCAATCAAAACTTATTGATTTTAACTAGTTTCAGAAGTTTTGACAAAGTTATATTAAAGATTTTATGTTTTACACAGCTTTTAATTACATAGCGATTTACATGCAAAATCTAGCTGTTTTCACTACTTTTCAACGCTAGTTTGTAAATATCAATAACTCTTTGAAAACATTAGAAAAACAATGAAATTATTGAAAATCGATGTGAAATCAATCAAAACTTATTGATTTTAACTAGTTTCAGAAGTTTTGACAAAGTTATATTAAAGATTTTATGTTTTACACAGCTTTTAATTACATAGCGATTTACATGCAAAATCTAGCTGTTTTCACTACTTTTCAACGCTAGTTTGTAAATATCAATAACTCTTTGAAAACATTAGAAAAACAATGAAATTATTGAAAATCGATGTGAAATCAATCAAAACTTATTGATTTTAACTAGTTTCAGAAGTTTTGACAAAGTTATATTAAAGATTTTATGTTTTACACAGCTTTTAATTACATAGCGATTTACATGCAAAATCTAGCTGTTTTCACTACTTTTCAACGCTAGTTTGTAAATATCAATAACTCTTTGAAAACATTAGAAAAACAATGAAATTATTGAAAATCGATGTGAAATCAATCAAAACTTATTGATTTTAACTAGTTTCAGAAGTTTTGACAAAGTTATATTAAAGATTTTATGTTTTACACAGCTTTTAATTACATAGCGATTTACATGCAAAATCTAGCTGTTTTCACTACTTTTCAACGCTAGTTTGTAAATATCAATAACTCTTTGAAAACATTAGAAAAACAATGAAATTATTGAAAATCGATGTGAAATCAATCAAAACTTATTGATTTTAACTAGTTTCAGAAGTTTTGACAAAGTTATATTAAAGATTTTATGTTTTACACAGCTTTTAATTACATAGCGATTTACATGCAAAATCTAGCTGTTTTCACTACTTTTCAACGCTAGTTTGTAAATATCAATAACTCTTTGAAAACATTAGAAAAACAATGAAATTATTGAAAATCGATGTGAAATCAATCAAAACTTATTGATTTTAACTAGTTTCAGAAGTTTTGACAAAGTTATATTAAAGATTTTATGTTTTACACAGCTTTTAATTACATAGCGATTTACATGCAAAATCTAGCTGTTTTCACTACTTTTCAACGCTAGTTTGTAAATATCAATAACTCTTTGAAAACATTAGAAAAACAATGAAATTATTGAAAATCGATGTGAAATCAATCAAAACTTATTGATTTTAACTAGTTTCAGAAGTTTTGACAAAGTTATATTAAAGATTTTATGTTTTACACAGCTTTTAATTACATAGCGATTTACATGCAAAATCTAGCTGTTTTCACTACTTTTCAACGCTAGTTTGTAAATATCAATAACTCTTTGAAAACATTAGAAAAACAATGAAATTATTGAAAATCGATGTGAAATCAATCAAAACTTATTGATTTTAACTAGTTTCAGAAGTTTTGACAAAGTTATATTAAAGATTTTATGTTTTACACAGCTTTTAATTACATAGCGATTTACATGCAAAATCTAGCTGTTTTCACTACTTTTCAACGCTAGTTTGTAAATATCAATAACTCTTTGAAAACATTAGAAAAACAATGAAATTATTGAAAATCGATGTGAAATCAATCAAAACTTATTGATTTTAACTAGTTTCAGAAGTTTTGACAAAGTTATATTAAAGATTTTATGTTTTACACAGCTTTTAATTACATAGCGATTTACATGCAAAATCTAGCTGTTATCACTACTTTTCAACGCTAGTGTGTAAATATCAATAACTCTTTGAAAACATTAGAAAAACAATGAAATTATTGAAAATCGATGTGAAATCAATCAAAACTTATTGATTTTAACTAGTTTCAGAAGTTTTGACAAAGTTATATTAAAGATTTTATGTTTTACACAGCTTTTAATTACATAGCGATTTACATGCAAAATCTAGCTGTTTTCACTACTTTTCAACGCTAGTTTGTAAATATCAATAACTCTTTGAAAACATTAGAAAAACAATGAAATTATTGAAAATCGATGTGAAATCAATCAAAACTTATTGATTTTAACTAGTTTCAGAAGTTTTGACAAAGTTATATTAAAGATTTTATGTTTTACACAGCTTTTAATTACATAGCGATTTACATGCAAAATCTAGCTGTTTTCACTACTTTTCAACGCTAGTTTGTACATATGAATAACTCTTTGAAAACATTAGAAAAACAATGAAATTATTGAAAATCGATGTGAAATCAATCAAAACTTATTGATTTTAACTAGTTTCAGAAGTTTTGACAAAGTTATATTAAAGATTTTATGTTTTACACAGCTTTTAATTACATAGCGATTTACATGCAAAATCTAGCTGTTTTCACTACTTTTCAACGCTAGTTTGTAAATATCAATAACTCTTTGAAAACATTAGAAAAACAATGAAATTATTGAAAATCGATGTGAAATCAATCAAAACTTATTGATTTTAACTAGTTTCAGAAGTTTTGACAAAGTTATATTAAAGATTTTATGTTTTACACAGCTTTTAATTACATAGCGATTTACATGCAAAATCTAGCTGTTTTCACTACTTTTCAACGCTAGTTTGTAAATATCAATAACTCTTTGAAAACATTAGAAAAACAATGAAATTATTGAAAATCGATGTGAAATCAATCAAAACTTATTGATTTTAACTAGTTTCAGAAGTTTTGACAAAGTTATATTAAAGATTTTATGTTTTACACAGCTTTTAATTACATAGCGATTTACATGCAAAATCTAGCAGTTTTCATTACTTTTCAACGCTAGTTTGTAACTATCAATAACTCTTTGAAAACATTAGAAAAACAATGAAATTATTGAAAATCGATGTGAAATCAATCAAAACTTATTGATTTTAACTAGTTTCAGAAGTTTTGACAAAGTTATATTAAAGATTTTATGTTTTACACAGCTTTTAATTACATAGCGATTTACATGCAAAATCTAGCTGTTTTCACTACTTTTCAACGCTAGTTTGTAAATATCAATAACTCTTTGAAAACATTAGAAAAACAATGAAATTATTGAAAATCGATGTGAAATCAATCAAAACTTATTGATTTTAACTAGTTTCAGAAGTTTTGACAAAGTTATATTAAAGATTTTATGTTTTACACAGCTTTTAATTACATAGCGATTTACATGCAAAATCTAGCTGTTTTCACTACTTTTCAACGCTAGTTTGTAAATATCAATAACTCTTTGAAAACATTAGAAAAACAATGAAATTATTGAAAATCGATGTGAAATCAATCAAAACTTATTGATTTTAACTAGTTTCAGAAGTTTTGACAAAGTTATATTAAAGATTTTATGTTTTACACAGCTTTTAATTACATAGCGATTTACATGCAAAATCTAGCTGTTTTCACTACTTTTCAACGCTAGTTTGTAAATATCAATAACTCTTTGAAAACATTAGAAAAACAATGAAATTATTGAAAATCGATGTGAAATCAATCAAAACTTATTGATTTTAACTAGTTTCAGAAGTTTTGACAAAGTTATATTAAAGATTTTATGTTTTACACAGCTTTTAATTACATAGCGATTTACATGCAAAATCTAGCTGTTTTCACTACTTTTCAACGCTAGTTTGTAAATATCAATAACTCTTTGAAAACATTAGAAAAACAATGAAATTATTGAAAATCGATGTGAAATCAATCAAAACTTATTGATTTTAACTAGTTTCAGAAGTTTTGACAAAGTTATATTAAAGATTTTATGTTTTACACAGCTTTTAATTACATAGCGATTTACATGCAAAATCTAGCTGTTTTCACTACTTTTCAACGCTAGTTTGTAAATATCAATAACTCTTTGAAAACATTAGAAAAACAATGAAATTATTGAAAATCGATGTGAAATCAATCAAAACTTATTGATTTTAACTAGTTTCAGAAGTTTTGACAAAGTTATATTAAAGATTTTATGTTTTACTCAGCTTTTAATTACATAGCGATTTACATGCAAAATCTAGCTGTTTTCACTACTTTTCAACGCTAGTTTGTAAATATCAATAACTCTTTGAAAACATTAGAAAAACAATGAAATTATTGAAAATCGATGTGAAATCAATCAAAACTTATTGATTTTAACTAGTTTCAGAAGTTTTGACAAAGTTATATTAAAGATTTTATGTTTTACACAGCTTTTAATTACATAGCGATTTACATGCAAAATCTAGCTTTCACTACTTTTCAACGCTAGTTTGTAAATATCAATAACTCTTTGAAAACATTAGAAAAACAATGAAATTATTGAAAATCGATGGGAAATCAATCAAAACTTATTGATTTTAACTAGTTTCAGAAGTTTTGACAAAGTTATATTAAAGATTTTATGTTTTACACAGCTTTTAATTACATAGCGATTTACATGCAAAATCTAGCTGTTTTCACTACTTTTCAACGCTAGTTTGTAAATATGAATAACTCTTTGAAAACATTAGAAAAACAATGAAATTATTGAAAATCGATGTGAAATCAATCAAAACTTATTGATTTTAACTAGTTTCAGAAGTTTTGACAAAGTTATATTAAAGATTTTATGTTTTACACAGCTTTTAATTACATAGCGATTTACATGCAAAATCTAGCTGTTTTCACTACTTTTCAACGCTAGTTTGTAAATATCAATACTCTTTGAAAACATTAGAAAAACAATGAAATTATTGAAAATCGATGTGAAATCAATCAAAACTTATTGATTTTAACTAGTTTCAGAAGTTTTGACAAAGTTATATTAAAGATTTTATGTTTTACACAGCTTTTAATTACATAGCGATTTACATGCAAAATCTAGCTTTCACTACTTTTCAACGCTAGTTTGTAAATATCAATAACTCTTTGAAAACATTAGAAAAACAATGAAATTATTGAAAATCGATGGGAAATCAATCAAAACTTATTGATTTTAACTAGTTTCAGAAGTTTTGACAAAGTTATATTAAAGATTTTATGTTTTACACAGCTTTTAATTACATAGCGATTTACATGCAAAATCTAGCTGTTTTCACTACTTTTCAACGCTAGTTTGTAAATATGAATAACTCTTTGAAAACATTAGAAAAACAATGAAATTATTGAAAATCGATGTGAAATCAATCAAAACTTATTGATTTTAACTAGTTTCAGAAGTTTTGACAAAGTTATATTAAAGATTTTATGTTTTACACAGCTTTTAATTACATAGCGATTTACATGCAAAATCTAGCTGTTTTCACTACTTTTCAACGCTAGTTTGTAAATATCAATACTCTTTGAAAACATTAGAAAAACAATGAAATTATTGAAAATCGATGTGAAATCAATCAAAACTTATTGATTTTAACTAGTTTCAGAAGTTTTGACAAAGTTATATTAAAGATTTTATGTTTTACACAGCTTTTAATTACATAGCGATTTACATGCAAAATCAAGCTGTTTTCACTACTTTTCAACGCTAGTTTGTAAATATCAATAACTCTTTGAAAACATTAGAAAAACAATGAAATTATTGAAAATCGATGTGAAATCAATCAAAACTTATTGATTTTAACTAGTTTCAGAAGTTTTGACAAAGTTATATTAAAGATTTTATGTTTTACACAGCTTTTAATTACATAGCGATTTACATGCAAAATCTAGCTGTTTTCACTACTTTTCAACGCTAGTTTGTAAATATCAATAACTCTTTGAAAACATTAGAAAAACAATGAAATTATTGAAAATCGATGTGAAATCAATCAAAACTTATTGATTTTGACTAGCTTCAGAAGTTTCGACAAAGTTATATTAAAGATTTTATGTTTTACACAGCTTTTAATTACATAGCGATTTACATGCAAAATCTAGCTGTTTTCACTACTTTTCAACGCTAGTTTGTAAATATCAATAACTCTTTGAAAACATTAGAAAAACAATGAAATTATTGAAAGTCGATGTGAAATCAATCAAAACTTATTGATTTTAACTAGTTTCAGAAGTTTTGACAAAGTTATATTAAAGATTTTATGTTTTACACAGCTTTTAATTACATAGCGATTTACATGCAAAATCCAGCTGTTTTCACTACTTTTCAACGCTAGTTTGTAACTATCAATAACTCTTTGAAAACATTAGAAAAACAATGAAATTATTGAAAATCGATGTGAAATCAATCAAAACTTATTGATTTTAACTAGTTTCAGAAGTTTTGACAAAGTTATATTAAAGATTTTATGTTTTACACAGCTTTTAATTACATAGCGATTTACATGCAAAATCTAGCTGTTTTCACTACTTTTCAACGCTAGTTTGTAAATATCAATAACTCTTTGAAAACATTAGAAAAACAATGAAATTATTGAAAATCGATGTGAAATCAATCAAAACTTATTGATTTTAACTAGTTTCAGAAGTTTTGACAAAGTTATATGAAAGATTTTATGTTTTACACAGCTTTTAATTACATAGCGATTTACATGCAAAATCTAGCTGTTTTCACTACTTTTCAACGCTAGTTTGTAAATATCAATAACTCTTTGAAAACATTAGAAAAACAATGAAATTATTGAAAATCGATGTGAAATCAATCAAAACTTATTGATTTTAACTAGTTTCAGAAGTTTTGACAAAGTTATATTAAAGATTTTATGTTTTACACAGCTTTTAATTACATAGCGATTTACATGCAAAATCTAGCTGTTTTCACTACTTTTCAACGCTAGTTTGTAAATATCAATAACTGTTTGAAAACATTAGAAAAACAATGAAATTATTGAAAATCGATGTGAAATCAATCAAAACTTATTGATTTTAACTAGTTTCAGAAGTTTTGACAAAGTTATATTAAAGATTTTATGTTTTACACAGCTTTTAATTACATAGCGATTTACATGCAAAATCTAGCTGTTTTCACTACTTTTCAACGCTAGTTTGTAAATATCAATAACTCTTTGAAAACATTAGAAAAACAATGAAATTATTGAAAATCGATGTGAAATCAATCAAAACTTATTGATTTTAACTAGTTTCAGAAGTTTTGACAAAGTTATATTAAAGATTTTATGTTTTACACAGCTTTTAATTACATAGCGATTTACATGCAAAATCTAGCTGTTTTCACTACTTTTCAACGCTAGTTTGTAAATATCAATAACTCTTTGAAAACATTAGAAAAACAATGAAATTATTGAAAATCGATGTGAAATCAATCAAAACTTATTGATTTTAACTAGTTTCAGAAGTTTTGACAAAGTTATATTAAAGATTTTATGTTTTACACAGCTTTTAATTACATAGCGATTTACATGCAAAATCTAGCTGTTTTCACTACTTTTCAACGCTAGTTTGTAAATATCAATAACTCTTTGAAAACATTAGAAAAACAATGAAATTATTGAAAATCGATGTGAAATCAATCAAAACTTATTGATTTTGACTAGCTTCAGAAGTTTCGACAAAGTTATATTAAAGATTTTATGTTTTACACAGCTTTTAATTACATAGCGATTTACATGCAAAATCTAGCTGTTTTCACTACTTTTCAACGCTAGTTTGTAAATATCAATAACTCTTTGAAAACATTAGAAAAACAATGAAATTATTGAAAGTCGATGTGAAATCAATCAAAACTTATTGATTTTAACTAGTTTCAGAAGTTTTGACAAAGTTATATTAAAGATTTTATGTTTTACACAGCTTTTAATTACATAGCGATTTACATGCAAAATCCAGCTGTTTTCACTACTTTTCAACGCTAGTTTGTAACTATCAATAACTCTTTGAAAACATTAGAAAAACAATGAAATTATTGAAAATCGATGTGAAATCAATCAAAACTTATTGATTTTAACTAGTTTCAGAAGTTTTGACAAAGTTATATTAAAGATTTTATGTTTTACACAGCTTTTAATTACATAGCGATTTACATGCAAAATCTAGCTGTTTTCACTACTTTTCAACGCTAGTTTGTAAATATCAATAACTCTTTGAAAACATTAGAAAAACAATGAAATTATTGAAAATCGATGTGAAATCAATCAAAACTTATTGATTTTAACTAGTTTCAGAAGTTTTGACAAAGTTATATGAAAGATTTTATGTTTTACACAGCTTTTAATTACATAGCGATTTACATGCAAAATCTAGCTGTTTTCACTACTTTTCAACGCTAGTTTGTAAATATCAATAACTCTTTGAAAACATTAGAAAAACAATGAAATTATTGAAAATCGATGTGAAATCAATCAAAACTTATTGATTTTAACTAGTTTCAGAAGTTTTGACAAAGTTATATTAAAGATTTTATGTTTTACACAGCTTTTAATTACATAGCGATTTACATGCAAAATCTAGCTGTTTTCACTACTTTTCAACGCTAGTTTGTAAATATCAATAACTCTTTGAAAACATTAGAAAAACAATGAAATTATTGAAAATCGATGTGAAATCAATCAAAACTTATTGATTTTAACAAGTTTCAGAAGTTTTGACAAAGTTATATTAAAGATTTTATGTTTTACACAGCTTTTAATTACATAGCGATTTACATGCAAAATCTAGCTGTTTTCACTACTTTTCAACGCTAGTTTGTAAATATCAATAACTCTTTGAAAACATTAGAAAAACAATGAAATTATTGAAAATCGATGTGAAATCAATCAAAACTTATTGATTTTAACTAGTTTCAGAAGTTTTGACAAAGTTATATTAAAGATTTTATGTTTTACACAGCTTTTAATTACATAGCGATTTACATGCAAAATCTAGCTGTTTTCACTACTTTTCAACGCTAGTTTGTAAATATCAATAACTCTTTGAAAACATTAGAAAAACAATGAAATTATTGAAAATCGATGTGAAATCAATCAAAACTTATTGATTTTAACTAGTTTCAGAAGTTTTGACAAAGTTATATTAAAGATTTTATGTTTTACACAGCTTTTAATTACATAGCGATTTAAATGCAAAATCTAGCTGTTTTCACTACTTTTCAACGCTAGTTTGTAAATATCAATAACTCTTTGAAAACATTAGAAAAACAATGAAATTATTGAAAATCGATGTGAAATCAATCAAAACTTATTGATTTTAACTAGTTTCAGAAGTTTTGACAAAGTTATATTAAAGATTTTATGTTTTACACAGCTTTTAATTACATAGCGATTTACATGCAAAATCTAGCTGTTTTCACTACTTTTCAACGCTAGTTTGTAAATATCAATAACTCTTTGAAAACATTAGAAAATCAATGAAATTATTGAAAATCGATGTGAAATCAATCAAAACTTATTGATTTTAACTAGTTTCAGAAGTTTTGACAAAGTTATATTAAAGATTTTATGTTTTACACAGCTTTTAATTACATAGCGATTTACATGCAAAATCTAGCTGTTTTCACTACTTTTCAACGCTAGTTTGTAAATATCAATAACTCTTTGAAAACATTAGAAAAAAAATGAAATTATTGAAAATCGATGTGAAATCAATCAAAACCTATTGATTTTAACTAGTTTCAGAAGTTTTGACAAAGTTATATTAAAGATTTTATGTTTATACAGCTTTTAATTACATAGCGATTTACATGCAAAATCTAGCTGTTTTCACTACTTTTCAACGCTAGTTTGTAAATATCAATAACTCTTTGAAAACATTAGAAAAACAATGAAATTATTGAAAATCGATGTGAAATCAATCAAAACTTATTGATTTTAACTAGTTTCAGAAGTTTTGACAAAGTTATATTAAAGATTTTATGTTTTACACAGCTTTTAATTACATAGCGATTTACATGCAAAATCTAGCTGTTTTCACTACTTTTCAACGCTAGTTTGTAAATATCAATAACTCTTTGAAAACATTAGAAAATCAATGAAATTATTGAAAATCGATGTGAAATCAATCAAAACTTATTGATTTTAACTAGTTTCAGAAGTTTTGACAAAGTTATATTAAAGATTTTATGTTTTACACAGCTTTTAATTACATAGCGATTTACATGCAAAATCTAGCTGTTTTCACTACTTTTCAACGCTAGTTTGTAAATATCAATAACTCTTTGAAAACATTAGAAAAACAATGAAATTATTGAAAATCGATGTGAAATCAATCAAAACTTATTGATTTTAACTAGTTTCAGAAGTTTTGACAAAGTTATATTAAAGATTTTATGTTTTACACAGCTTTTAATTACATAGCGATTTACATGCAAAATCTAGCTGTTTTCACTACTTTTCAACGCTAGTTTGTAAATATCAATAACTCTTTGAAAACATTAGAAAAACAATGAAATTATTGAAAATCGATGTGAAATCAATCAAAACTTATTGATTTTAACTAGTTTCAGAAGTTTTGACAAAGTTATATTAAAGATTTTATGTTTTACACAGCTTTTAATTACATAGCGATTTAAATGCAAAATCTAGCTGTTTTCACTACTTTTCAACGCTAGTTTGTAAATATCAATAACTCTTTGAAAACATTAGAAAAACAATGAAATTATTGAAAATCGATGTGAAATCAATCAAAACTTATTGATTTTAACTAGTTTCAGAAGTTTTGACAAAGTTATATTAAAGATTTTATGTTTTACACAGCTTTTAATTACATAGCGATTTACATGCAAAATCTAGCTGTTTTCACTACTTTTCAACGCTAGTTTGTAAATATCAATAACTCTTTGAAAACATTAGAAAATCAATGAATTTATTGAAAATCGATGTGAAATCAATCAAAACTTATTGATTTTAACTAGTTTCAGAAGTTTTGACAAAGTTATATTAAAGATTTTATGTTTTACACAGCTTTTAATTACATAGCGATTTACATGCAAAATCTAGCTGTTTTCACTACTTTTCAACGCTAGTTTGTAAATATCAATAACTCTTTGAAAACATTAGAAAAAAAATGAAATTATTGAAAATCGATGTGAAATCAATCAAAACCTATTGATTTTAACTAGTTTCAGAAGTTTTGACAAAGTTATATTAAAGATTTTATGTTTTACACAGCTTTTAATTACATAGCGATTTACATGCAAAATCTAGCTGTTTTCACTACTTTTCAACGCTAGTTTGTAAATATCAATAACTCTTTGAAAACATTAGAAAAACAATGAAATTATTGAAAATCGATGTGAAATCAATCAAAACTTATTGATTTTAACTAGTTTCAGAAGTTTTGACAAAGTTATATTAAAGATTTTATGTTTTACACAGCTTTTAATTACATAGCGATTTACATGCAAAATCTAGCTGTTTTCACTACTTTTCAACGCTAGTTTGTAAATATCAATAACTCTTTGAAAACATTAGAAAATCAATGAAATTATTGAAAATCGATGTGAAATCAATCAAAACTTATTGATTTTAACTAGTTTCAGAAGTTTTGACAAAGTTATATTAAAGATTTTATGTTTTACACAGCTTTTAATTACATAGCGATTTACATGCAAAATCTAGCTGTTTTCACTACTTTTCAACGCTAGTTTGTAAATATCAATAACTCTTTGAAAACATTAGAAAAACAATGAAATTATTGAAAATCGATGTGAAATCAATCAAAACTTATTGATTTTAACTTGTTTCAGAAGTTTTGACAAAGTTATATTAAAGATTTTATGTTTTACACAGCTTTTAATTACATAGCGATTTACATGCAAAATCTAGCTGTTTTCACTACTTTTCAACGCTAGTTTGTAAATATCAATAACTCTTTGAAAACATTAGAAAAACAATGAAATTATTGAAAATCGATGTGAAATCAATCAAAACTTATTGATTTTAACTAGTTTCAGAAGTTTTGACAAAGTTATATTAAAGATTTTATGTTTTACACAGCTTTTAATTACATAGCGATTTACATGCAAAATCTAGCTGTTTTCACTACTTTTCAACGCTAGTTTGTAAATATCAATAACCTCTTTGAAAACATTAGAAAAACAATGAAATTATTGAAAATCGATGTGAAATCAATCAAAACTTATTGATTTTAACTAGTTTCAGAAGTTTTGACAAAGTTATATTAAAGATTTTATGTTTTACACAGCTTTTAATTACATAGCGATTTACATGCAAAATCTAGCTGTTTTCACTACTTTTCAACGCTAGTTTGTAAATATCAATAACTCTTTGAAAACATTAGAAAAACAATGAAATTATTGAAAATCGATGTGAAATCAATCAAAACTTATTGATTTTAACTAGTTTCAGAAGTTTTGACAAAGTTATATTAAAGATTTTATGTTTTACACAGCTTTTAATTACATAGCGATTTACATGCAAAATCTAGCTGTTTTCACTACTTTTCAACGCTAGTTTGTAAATATCAATAACTCTTTGAAAACATTAGAAAAACAATGAAATTATTGAAAATCGATGTGAAATCAATCAAAACTTATTGATTTTGACTAGCTTCAGAAGTTTCGACAAAGTTATATTAAAGATTTTATGTTTTACACAGCTTTTAATTACATAGCGATTTACATGCAAAATCTAGCTGTTTTCACTACTTTTCAACGCTAGTTTGTAAATATCAATAACTCTTTGAAAACATTAGAAAAACAATGAAATTATTGAAAATCGATGTGAAATCAATCAAAACTTATTGATTTTAACTAGTTTCAGAAGTTTTGACAAAGTTATATTAAAGATTTTATGTTTTACACAGCTTTTAATTACATAGCGATTTACATGCAAAATCTAGCTGTTTTCACTACTTTTCAACGCTAGTTTGTAAATATCAATAACTCTTTGAAAACATTAGAAAAACAATGAAATTATTGAAAATCGATGTGAAATCAATCAAAACTTATTGATTTTAACTAGTTTCAGAAGTTTTGACAAAGTTATATTAAAGATTTTATGTTTTACACAGCTTTTAATTACATAGCGATTTACATGCAAAATCTAGCTGTTTTAACTACTTTTCAACGCTAGTTTGTAAATATCAATAACTCTTTGAAAACATTAGAAAAACAATGAAATTATTGAAAATCGATGTGAAATCAATCAAAACTTATTGATTTTAACTAGTTTCAGAAGTTTTGACAAAGTTATATTAAAGATTTTATGTTTTACACAGCTTTTAATTACATAGCGATTTACATGCAAAATCTAGCTGTTTTCACTACTTTTCAACGCTAGTTTGTAAATATCAATAACTCTTTGAACACATTAGAAAAACAATGAAATTATTGAAAGTCGATGTGAAATCAATCAAAACTTATTGATTTTAACTAGTTTCAGAAGTTTTGACAAAGTTATATTAAAGATTTTATGTTTTACACAGCTTTTAATTACATAGCGATTTACATGCAAAATCTAGCTGTTTTCACTACTTTTCAACGCTAGTTTGTAAATATCAATAACTCTTTGAAAACATTAGAAAAACAATGAAATTATTGAAAATCGATGTGAAATCAATCAAAAGTTATTGATTTTAACTAGTTTCAGAAGTTTTGACAAAGTTATATTAAAGATTTTATGTTTTACACAGCTTTTAATGACATAGCGATTTACATGCAAAATCTAGCTGTTTTCACTACTTTTCAACGCTAGTTTGTAAATATCAATAACTCTTTGAAAACATTAGAAAAACAATGAAATTATTGAAAATCGATGTGAAATCAATCAAAACTTATTAATTTTAACTAGTTTCAGAAGTTTTGACAAAGTTATATTAAAGATTTTATGTTTTACACAGCTTTTAATTACATAGCGATTTACATGCAAAATCTAGCTGTTTTCACTACTTTTCAACGCTAGTTTGTAAATATCAATAACTCTTTGAAAACATTAGAAAAACAATGAAATTATTGAAAATCGATGTGAAATCAATCAAAACTTATTGATTTTAACTAGTTTCAGAAGTTTTGACAAAGTTATATTAAAGATTTTATGTTTTACACAGCTTTTAATTACATAGCGATTTACATGCAAAATCTAGCTGTTTTCACTACTTTTCAACGCTAGTTTGTAAATATCAATAACTCTTTGAAAACATTAGAAAAACAATGAAATTATTGAAAATCGATGTGAAATCAATCAAAACTTATTGATTTTAACTAGTTTCAGAAGTTTTGACAAAGTTATATTAAAGATTTTATGTTTTACACAGCTTTTAATTACATAGCGATTTACATGCAAAATCTAGCTGTTTTCACTACTTTTCAACGCTAGTTTGTAAATATCAATAACTCTTTGAAAACATTAGAAAAACAATGAAATTATTGAAAATCGATGTGAAATCAATCAAAACTTATTGATTTTAACTAGTTTCAGAAGTTTTGACAAAGTTATATTAAAGATTTTATGTTTTACACAGCTTTTAATTACATAGCGATTTACATGCAAAATCTAGCTGTTTTCACTACTTTTCAACGCTAGTTTGTAAATATCAATAACTCTTTGAAAACATTAGAAAAACAATGAAATTATTGAAAGTCGATGTGAAATCAATCAAAACTTATTGATTTTAACTAGTTTCAGAAGTTTTGACAAAGTTATATTAAAGATTTTATGTTTTACACAGCTTTTAATTACATAGCGATTTACATGCAAAATCTAGCTGTTTTCACTACTTTTCAACGCTAGTTTGTAAATATCAATAACTCTTTGAAAACATTAGAAAAACAATGAAATTATTGAAAATCGATGTGAAATCAATCAAAACTTATTGATTTTAACTAGTTTCAGAAGTTTTGACAAAGTTATATTAAAGATTTTATGTTTTACACAGCTTTTAATGACATAGCGATTTACATGCAAAATCTAGCTGTTTTCACTACTTTTCAACGCTAGTTTGTAAATATCAATAACTCTTTGAAAACATTAGAAAAACAATGAAATTATTGAAAATCGATGTGAAATCAATCAAAACTTATTAATTTTAACTAGTTTCAGAAGTTTTGACAAAGTTATATTAAAGATTTTATGTTTTACACAGCTTTTAATTACATAGCGATTTACATGCAAAATCTAGCTCTTTTCACTACTTTTCAACGCTAGTTTGTAAATATCAATAACTCTTTGAAAACATTAGAAAAACAATGAAATTATTGAAAATCGATGTGAAATCAATCAAAACTTATTGATTTTAACTAGTTTCAGAAGTTTTGACAAAGTTATATTAAAGATTTTATGTTTTACACAGCTTTTAATTACATAGCGATTTACATGCAAAATCTAGCTGTTTTCACTACTTTTCAACGCTAGTTTGTAAATATCAATAACTGTTTGAAAACATTAGAAAAACAATGAAATTATTGAAAATCGATGTGAAATCAATCAAAACTTATTGATTTTAACTAGTTTCAGAAGTTTTGACAAAGTTATATTAAAGATTTTATGTTTTACACAGCTTTTAATTACATAGCGATTTACATGCAAAATCTAGCTGTTTTCACTACTTTTCAACGCTAGTTTGTAAATATCAATAACTCTTTGAAAACATTAGAAAAACAATGAAATTATTGAAAATCGATCGATGTGAAATCAATCAAGACTTATTGATTTTAACTAGTTTCAGAAGTTTTGACAAAGTTATATTAAAGATTTTATGTTTTACACAGCTTTTAATTACATAGCGATTTACATGCAAAATCTAGCTGTTTTCACTACTTTTCAACGCTAGTTTGTAAATATCAATAACTCTTTGAAAACATTAGAAAAACAATGAAATTATTGAAAATCGATGTGAAATCAATCAAAACTTATTGATTTTAACTAGTTTCAGAAGTTTTGACAAAGTTATATTAAAGATTTTATGTTTTACACAGCTTTTAATGACATAGCGATTTACATGCAAAATCTAGCTGTTTTCACTACTTTTCAACGCTAGTTTGTAAATATCAATAACTCTTTGAAAACATTAGAAAAACAATGAAATTATTGAAAATCGATGTGAAATCAATCAAAACTTATTGATTTTAACTAGTTTCAGAAGTTTTGACAAAGTTATATTAAAGATTTTATGTTTTACACAGCTTTTAATTACATAGCGATTTACATGCAAAATCTAGCTGTTTTCACTACTTTTCAACGCTAGTTTGTAAATATCAATAACTCTTTGAAAACATTAGAAAAACAATGAAATTATTGAAAATCGATGTGAAATCAATCAAAACTTATTGATTTTAACTAGTTTCAGAAGTTTTGACAAAGTTATATTAAAGATTTTATGTTTTACACAGCTTTTAATTACATAGCGATTTACATGCAAAATCTAGCTGTTTTCACTACTTTTCAACGCTAGTTTGTAAATATATATAACTCTTTGAAAACATTAGAAAAACAATGAAATTATTGAAAATCGATGTGAAATCAATCAAAACTTATTGATATTAACTAGTTTCAGAAGTTTTGACAAAGTTATATTAAAGATTTTATGTTTTACACAGCTTTTAATTACATAGCGATTTACATGCAAAATCTAGCTGTTTTCACTACTTTTCAAAGCTAGTTTGTAAATATCAATAACTCTTTGAAAACATTAGAAAAACAATGAAATTATTGAAAATCGATGTGAAATCAATCAAAACTTATTGATTTTAACTAGTTTCAGAAGTTTTGACAAAGTTATATTAAAGATTTTATGTTTTACACAGCTTTTAATTACATAGCGATTTACATGCAAAATCTGTTTTCACTACTTTTCAACGCTAGTTTGTAAATATCAATAACTCTTTGAAAACATTAGAAAAACAATGAAATTATTGAAAATCGATGTGAAATCAATCAAAACTTATTGATTTTAACTAGTTTCAGAAGTTTTAACAAAGTTATATTAAAGATTTTATGTTTTACACAGCTTTTAATTACATAGCGATTTACATGCAAAATCTAGCTGTTTTCACTACTTTTCAACGCTAGTTTGTGAATATCAATAACTCTTTGAAAACATTAGAAAAACAATGAAATTATTGAAAATCGATGTGAAATCAATCAAAACTTATTGATTTTAACTAGTTTCAGAAGTTTTGACAAAGTTATATTAAAGATTTTATGTTTTCCACAGCTTTTAATTACATAGCGATTTACATGCAAAATCTAGCTGTTTTCACTACTTTTCAACGCTAGTTTGTAAATATCAATAACTCTTTGAAAACATTAGAAAAACAATGAAATTATTGAAAATCGATGTGAAATCAATCAAAACTTATTGATTTTAACTAGTTTCAGAAGTTTTGACAAAGTTATATTAAAGATTTTATGTTTTACACAGCTTTTAATTACATAGCGATTTACATGCAAAATCTAGCTGTTTTCACTACTTTTCAACGCTAGTTTGTAAATATCAATAACTCTTTGAAAACATTAGAAAAACAATGAAATTATTGAAAATCGATGTGAAATCAATCAAAACTTATTGATTTTAACTAGTTTCAGAAGTTTTGACAAAGTTATATTAAAGATTTTATGTTTTACACAGCTTTTAATTACATAGCGATTTACATGCAAAATCTAGCTGTTTTCACTACTTTTCAACGCTAGTTTGTAAATATCAATAACTCTTTGAAAACATTAGAAAAACAATGAAATTATTGAAAATCGATGTGAAATCAATCAAAACTTATTGATTTTAACTAGTTTCAGAAGTTTTGACAAAGTTATATTAAAGATTTTATGTTTTACACAGCTTTTAATTACATAGCGATTTACATGCAAAATCTAGCTGTTTTCACTACTTTTCAACGCTAGTTTGTAAATATCAATAACTCTTTGAAAACATTAGAAAAACAATGAAATTATTGAAAGTCGATGTGAAATCAATCAAAACTTATTGATTTTAACTAGTTTCAGAAGTTTTGACAAAGTTATATTAAAGATTTTATGTTTTACACAGCTTTTAATTACATAGCGATTTACATGCAAAATCTAGCTGTTTTCACTACTTTTCAACGCTAGTTTGTAAATATCAATAACTCTTTGAAAACATTAGAAAAACAATGAAATTATTGAAAATCGATGTGAAATCAATCAAAACTTATTGATTTTAACTAGTTTCAGAAGTTTTGACAAAGTTATATTAAAGATTTTATGTTTTACACAGCTTTTAATGACATAGCGATTTACATGCAAAATCTAGCTGTTTTCACTACTTTTCAACGCTAGTTTGTAAATATCAATAACTCTTTGAAAACATTAGAAAAACAATGAAATTATTGAAAATCGATGTGAAATCAATCAAAACTTATTAATTTTAACTAGTTTCAGAAGTTTTGACAAAGTTATATTAAAGATTTTATGTTTTACACAGCTTTTAATTACATAGCGATTTACATGCAAAATCTAGCTGTTTTCACTACTTTTCAACGCTAGTTTGTAAATATCAATAACTCTTTGAAAACATTAGAAAAACAATGAAATTATTGAAAATCGATGTGAAATCAATCAAAACTTATTGATTTTAACTAGTTTCAGAAGTTTTGACAAAGTTATATTAAAGATTTTATGTTTTACACAGCTTTTAATTACATAGCGATTTACATGCAAAATCTAGCTGTTTTCACTACTTTTCAACGCTAGTTTGTAAATATCAATAACTCTTTGAAAACATTAGAAAAACAATGAAATTATTGAAAATCGATGTGAAATCAATCAAAACTTATTGATTTTAACTAGTTTCAGAAGTTTTGACAAAGTTATATTAAAGATTTTATGTTTTACACAGCTTTTAATTACATAGCGATTTACATGCAAAATCTAGCTGTTTTCACTACTTTTCAACGCTAGTTTGTAAATATCAATAACTCTTTGAAAACATTAGAAAAACAATGAAATTATTGAAAATCGATGTGAAATCAATCAAAACTTATTGATTTTAACTAGTTTCAGAAGTTTTGACAAAGTTATATTAAAGATTTTATGTTTTACACAGCTTTTAATTACATAGCGATTTACATGCAAAATCTAGCTGTTTTCACTACTTTTCAACGCTAGTTTGTAAATATCAATAACTCTTTGAAAACATTAGAAAAACAATGAAATTATTGAAAGTCGATGTGAAATCAATCAAAACTTATTGATTTTAACTAGTTTCAGAAGTTTTGACAAAGTTATATTAAAGATTTTATGTTTTACACAGCTTTTAATTACATAGCGATTTACATGCAAAATCTAGCTGTTTTCACTACTTTTCAACGCTAGTTTGTAAATATCAATAACTCTTTGAAAACATTAGAAAAACAATGAAATTATTGAAAATCGATGTGAAATCAATCAAAACTTATTGATTTTAACTAGTTTCAGAAGTTTTGACAAAGTTATATTAAAGATTTTATGTTTTACACAGCTTTTAATGACATAGCGATTTACATGCAAAATCTAGCTGTTTTCACTACTTTTCAACGCTAGTTTGTAAATATCAATAACTCTTTGAAAACATTAGAAAAACAATGAAATTATTGAAAATCGATGTGAAATCAATCAAAACTTATTAATTTTAACTAGTTTCAGAAGTTTTGACAAAGTTATATTAAAGATTTTATGTTTTACACAGCTTTTAATTACATAGCGATTTACATGCAAAATCTAGCTCTTTTCACTACTTTTCAACGCTAGTTTGTAAATATCAATAACTCTTTGAAAACATTAGAAAAACAATGAAATTATTGAAAATCGATGTGAAATCAATCAAAACTTATTGATTTTAACTAGTTTCAGAAGTTTTGACAAAGTTATATTAAAGATTTTATGTTTTACACAGCTTTTAATTACATAGCGATTTACATGCAAAATCTAGCTGTTTTCACTACTTTTCAACGCTAGTTTGTAAATATCAATAACTGTTTGAAAACATTAGAAAAACAATGAAATTATTGAAAATCGATGTGAAATCAATCAAAACTTATTGATTTTAACTAGTTTCAGAAGTTTTGACAAAGTTATATTAAAGATTTTATGTTTTACACAGCTTTTAATTACATAGCGATTTACATGCAAAATCTAGCTGTTTTCACTACTTTTCAACGCTAGTTTGTAAATATCAATAACTCTTTGAAAACATTAGAAAAACAATGAAATTATTGAAAATCGATGTGAAATCAATCAAGACTTATTGATTTTAACTAGTTTCAGAAGTTTTGACAAAGTTATATTAAAGATTTTATGTTTTACACAGCTTTTAATTACATAGCGATTTACATGCAAAATCTAGCTGTTTTCACTACTTTTCAACGCTAGTTTGTAAATATCAATAACTCTTTGAAAACATTAGAAAAACAATGAAATTATTGAAAATCGATGTGAAATCAATCAAAACTTATTGATTTTAACTAGTTTCAGAAGTTTTGACAAAGTTATATTAAAGATTTTATGTTTTACACAGCTTTTAATGACATAGCGATTTACATGCAAAATCTAGCTGTTTTCACTACTTTTCAACGCTAGTTTGTAAATATCAATAACTCTTTGAAAACATTAGAAAAACAATGAAATTATTGAAAATCGATGTGAAATCAATCAAAACTTATTGATTTTAACTAGTTTCAGAAGTTTTGACAAAGTTATATTAAAGATTTTATGTTTTACACAGCTTTTAATTACATAGCGATTTACATGCAAAATCTAGCTGTTTTCACTACTTTTCAACGCTAGTTTGTAAATATCAATAACTCTTTGAAAACATTAGAAAAACAATGAAATTATTGAAAATCGATGTGAAATCAATCAAAACTTATTGATTTTAACTAGTTTCAGAAGTTTTGACAAAGTTATATTAAAGATTTTATGTTTTACACAGCTTTTAATTACATAGCGATTTACATGCAAAATCTAGCTGTTTTCACTACTTTTCAACGCTAGTTTGTAAATATATATAACTCTTTGAAAACATTAGAAAAACAATGAAATTATTGAAAATCGATGTGAAATCAATCAAAACTTATTGATATTAACTAGTTTCAGAAGTTTTGACAAAGTTATATTAAAGATTTTATGTTTTACACAGCTTTTAATTACATAGCGATTTACATGCAAAATCTAGCTGTTTTCACTACTTTTCAAAGCTAGTTTGTAAATATCAATAACTCTTTGAAAACATTAGAAAAACAATGAAATTATTGAAAATCGATGTGAAATCAATCAAAACTTATTGATTTTAACTAGTTTCAGAAGTTTTGACAAAGTTATATTAAAGATTTTATGTTTTACACAGCTTTTAATTACATAGCGATTTACATGCAAAATCTGTTTTCACTACTTTTCAACGCTAGTTTGTAAATATCAATAACTCTTTGAAAACATTAGAAAAACAATGAAATTATTGAAAATCGATGTGAAATCAATCAAAACTTATTGATTTTAACTAGTTTCAGAAGTTTTAACAAAGTTATATTAAAGATTTTATGTTTTACACAGCTTTTAATTACATAGCGATTTACATGCAAAATCTAGCTGTTTTCACTACTTTTCAACGCTAGTTTGTGAATATCAATAACTCTTTGAAAACATTAGAAAAACAATGAAATTATTGAAAATCGATGTGAAATCAATCAAAACTTATTGATTTTAACTAGTTTCAGAAGTTTTGACAAAGTTATATTAAAGATTTTATGTTTTCCACAGCTTTTAATTACATAGCGATTTACATGCAAAATCTAGCTGTTTTCACTACTTTTCAACGCTAGTTTGTAAATATCAATAACTCTTTGAAAACATTAGAAAAACAATGAAATTATTGAAAATCGATGTGAAATCAATCAAAACTTATTGATTTTAACTAGTTTCAGAAGTTTTGACAAAGTTATATTAAAGATTTTATGTTTTACACAGCTTTTAATTACATAGCGATTTACATGCAAAATCTAGCTGTTTTCACTACTTTTCAACGCTAGTTTGTAAATATCAATAACTCTTTGAAAACATTAGAAAAACAATGAAATTATTGAAAATCGATGTGAAATCAATCAAAACTTATTGATTTTAACTAGTTTCAGAAGTTTTGACAAAGTTATATTAAAGATTTTATGTTTTACACAGCTTTTAATTACATAGCGATTTACATGCAAAATCTAGCTGTTTTCACTACTTTTCAACGCTAGTTTGTAAATATCAATAACTCTTTGAAAACATTAGAAAAACAATGAAATTATTGAAAATCGATGTGAAATCAATCAAAACTTATTGATTTTAACTAGTTTCAGAAGTTTTGACAAAGTTATATTAAAGATTTTATGTTTTACACAGCTTTTAATTACATAGCGATTTACATGCAAAATCTAGCTGTTTTCACTACTTTTCAAAGCTAGTTTGTAAATATCAATAACTCTTTGAAAACATTAGAAAAACAATGAAATTATTGAAAATCGATGTGAAATCAATCAAAACTTATTGATTTTAACTAGTTTCAGAAGTTTTGACAAAGTTATATTAAAGATTTTATGTTTTACACAGCTTTTAATTACATAGCGATTTACATGCAAAATCTAGCTGTTTTCACTACTTTTCAACGCTAGTTTGTAAATATCAATAACTCTTTGAAAACATTAGAAAAACAATGAAATTATTGAAAATCGATGTGAAATCAATCAAAACTTATTGATTTTGACTAGCTTCAGAAGTTTCGACAAAGTTATATTAAAGATTTTATGTTTTACACAGCTTTTAATTACATAGCGATTTACATGCAAAATCTAGCTGTTTTCACTACTTTTCAACGCTAGTTTGTAAATATCAATAACTCTTTGAAAACATTAGAAAAACAATGAAATTATTGAAAATCGATGTGAAATCAATCAAAACTTATTGATTTTAACTAGTTTCAGAAGTTTTGACAAAGTTATATTAAAGATTTTATGTTTTACACAGCTTTTAATTACATAGCGATTTACATGCAAAATCTAGCTGTTTTCACTACTTTTCAACGCTAGTTTGTAAATATCAATAACTCTTTGAAAACATTAGAAAAACAATGAAATTATTGAAAATCGATGTGAAATCAATCAAAACTTATTGATTTTAACTAGTTTCAGAAGTTTTGACAAAGTTATATTAAAGATTTTATGTTTTACACAGCTTTTAATTACATAGCGATTTACATGCAAAATCTAGCTGTTTTAACTACTTTTCAACGCTAGTTTGTAAATATCAATAACTCTTTGAAAACATTAGAAAAACAATGAAATTATTGAAAATCGATGTGAAATCAATCAAAACTTATTGATTTTAACTAGTTTCAGAAGTTTTGACAAAGTTATATTAAAGATTTTATGTTTTACACAGCTTTTAATTACATAGCGATTTACATGCAAAATCTAGCTGTTTTCACTACTTTTCAACGCTAGTTTGTAAATATCAATAACTCTTTGAACACATTAGAAAAACAATGAAATTATTGAAAGTCGATGTGAAATCAATCAAAACTTATTGATTTTAACTAGTTTCAGAAGTTTTGACAAAGTTATATTAAAGATTTTATGTTTTACACAGCTTTTAATTACATAGCGATTTACATGCAAAATCTAGCTGTTTTCACTACTTTTCAACGCTAGTTTGTAAATATCAATAACTCTTTGAAAACATTAGAAAAACAATGAAATTATTGAAAATCGATGTGAAATCAATCAAAAGTTATTGATTTTAACTAGTTTCAGAAGTTTTGACAAAGTTATATTAAAGATTTTATGTTTTACACAGCTTTTAATGACATAGCGATTTACATGCAAAATCTAGCTGTTTTCACTACTTTTCAACGCTAGTTTGTAAATATCAATAACTCTTTGAAAACATTAGAAAAACAATGAAATTATTGAAAATCGATGTGAAATCAATCAAAACTTATTAATTTTAACTAGTTTCAGAAGTTTTGACAAAGTTATATTAAAGATTTTATGTTTTACACAGCTTTTAATTACATAGCGATTTACATGCAAAATCTAGCTGTTTTCACTACTTTTCAACGCTAGTTTGTAAATATCAATAACTCTTTGAAAACATTAGAAAAACAATGAAATTATTGAAAATCGATGTGAAATCAATCAAAACTTATTGATTTTAACTAGTTTCAGAAGTTTTGACAAAGTTATATTAAAGATTTTATGTTTTACACAGCTTTTAATTACATAGCGATTTACATGCAAAATCTAGCTGTTTTCACTACTTTTCAACGCTAGTTTGTAAATATCAATAACTCTTTGAAAACATTAGAAAAACAATGAAATTATTGAAAATCGATGTGAAATCAATCAAAACTTATTGATTTTAACTAGTTTCAGAAGTTTTGACAAAGTTATATTAAAGATTTTATGTTTTACACAGCTTTTAATTACATAGCGATTTACATGCAAAATCTAGCTGTTTTCACTACTTTTCAAAGCTAGTTTGTAAATATCAATAACTCTTTGAAAACATTAGAAAAACAATGAAATTATTGAAAATCGATGTGAAATCAATCAAAACTTATTGATTTTAACTAGTTTCAGAAGTTTTGACAAAGTTATATTAAAGATTTTATGTTTTACACAGCTTTTAATTACATAGCGATTTACATGCAAAATCTAGCTGTTTTCACTACTTTTCAACGCTAGTTTGTAAATATCAATAACTCTTTGAAAACATTAGAAAAACAATGAAATTATTGAAAATCGATGTGAAATCAATCAAAACTTATTGATTTTGACTAGCTTCAGAAGTTTCGACAAAGTTATATTAAAGATTTTATGTTTTACACAGCTTTTAATTACATAGCGATTTACATGCAAAATCTAGCTGTTTTCACTACTTTTCAACGCTAGTTTGTAAATATCAATAACTCTTTGAAAACATTAGAAAAACAATGAAATTATTGAAAATCGATGTGAAATCAATCAAAACTTATTGATTTTAACTAGTTTCAGAAGTTTTGACAAAGTTATATTAAAGATTTTATGTTTTACACAGCTTTTAATTACATAGCGATTTACATGCAAAATCTAGCTGTTTTCACTACTTTTCAACGCTAGTTTGTAAATATCAATAACTCTTTGAAAACATTAGAAAAACAATGAAATTATTGAAAATCGATGTGAAATCAATCAAAACTTATTGATTTTAACTAGTTTCAGAAGTTTTGACAAAGTTATATTAAAGATTTTATGTTTTACACAGCTTTTAATTACATAGCGATTTACATGCAAAATCTAGCTGTTTTAACTACTTTTCAACGCTAGTTTGTAAATATCAATAACTCTTTGAAAACATTAGAAAAACAATGAAATTATTGAAAATCGATGTGAAATCAATCAAAACTTATTGATTTTAACTAGTTTCAGAAGTTTTGACAAAGTTATATTAAAGATTTTATGTTTTACACAGCTTTTAATTACATAGCGATTTACATGCAAAATCTAGCTGTTTTCACTACTTTTCAACGCTAGTTTGTAAATATCAATAACTCTTTGAACACATTAGAAAAACAATGAAA